>CM076973.1:25796489-25861489 GCA_039105355.1 Benthosema pterotum | reverse complement strand
AGTAGGAGGAGAGAGGTGACTTAAATGAAGATTCTTCAGATACCTCAGAAAGGCTCATTAAACATATAATGCCAAACTGCAGTGTGGAATGCAGAGACACTGTCTGGCACAATATTATGTATGTGTGTGCATGTGTGTGTGTGTGTGTGTGTGTGTGTGTGTGTGTGTGTGTGTGTGTGTGTGCGCGCGTGCGTGCGTGCGTGCGTGCGTGTGTGCGCGCGCGCGCGCGTGCGCGCGTGTGTAGTACAAACTGAAAACATGGTGCTTTGCATTGTGTCATCTGCTTGGACTGCTTGCTCTTACAGTATTGTGCTAATGTGTCACCTTATGCATGGATCACTGTGTTCAGGTCATTGCTCACTACTATACCATCCTTTTCCTGTCTCTCCCACTCTCCCTCCCTCCCTCCCTCCGCCTCTCCCTCTCTCTCACTGATCAAGCTGTGGTCTGTCTGACATCACACACAAACCCCCACTTCCCTCCTTTGACTCAGTTTTCCCCCCCACATCATCATCCACCCATTCCTCATTTCCCCTCTGTCCGCCTCCGAAGTTTAATTCCCATTGCCCTGCTTTTCCTCCATGGTTTTTATTCCACTGCTCTCCTCCCTTCTCCCCTTCAGCCGTTACCATTTCCCACTCCTCCCCGGCGGGTCGCCCTCCTTCGCCTCCTGTCCCTCCTCCTTTCTGCATGTTTCCATTCCTGGAGGAGGCTGAGGAGGGGGAGGATGGGGGGGGGTAGGAGGGGTCCGCAGAGTGCAGACAGACGGGGTAACGTGAGCCAGGTGTGTGCGACTCGCGCTCCGTGAAGCCTAATTTACGGTTGGTGGTGCTTGGCTCCTCTGAAGCCCATCTCCACGGCCTGCCTCATGCTTACATCTCCAAAACAGTCACACTTTAACACATTTCAGACATCCCTTATGGGCATTTCTAAAAGAAAAAAAGGTAGTTTGGCTATTTTCATTATTCATTTCACTATGATATTCTTTGAGATACATCCAGGGCATTTGGCCAATTATAGCCACTGTCTCGAAGGTGCAAACCACACCTATCAGAGGCAGTTTGTGCGATGGATTGCATGCAGTCACAGCCCTAGTGCGGTATGAGAGAATATAGGCGAAGGAATTCAATGTTAAATGGAGCTGGATTTATGGCTCTTTATTCGTCTCAGAAGCTTGTGAAATGGATTCTTGGGAGATCCTGTCTTCATTTTTCATGTTGCAGGTCCCTGCACTGTGATGCTTTTAGTTTTTCCAGAACCTACATATACGTGCGATACGTTCCTTAGCCGCTCGGCTGTCAGCAACATGAAAAATGGAGACGGGATCTCCCGACAATCCAGTTCACAAGCTCCATGAGCCAAATAAAGAGCCAGAAATCCACATTATTTGATTTTACTCCCCTATTCGACACATAGGGCTGTGATGTCATGTAGCTAAAAGAATACAGATCTTATAAAGTGGGAAAACACTTGTGACTGAAAGCTTTGAAACTTTAATGATACTGTATGCCTGTGTTGTATGCGTGTATGCGCTGCTGTTGGTGTTTACACCTGTACATTGGTGTATGTGGGTGTCACCCTAACCGTAGGATACAAGGTTTTGGGCGTGTGGCGCGCAGCAGCTTAGCGTCTGCCTGGCCGAGTTAGGTTTCTGCTGGAGCGTGTCGGAGTTGTACTGCTGTGGTAATAGTGTGGAATGTGTTGTTGATGGATTTGCTGCAGGGCCCCAAGAATAAAGGTCAATAGTTGTCGCAAGGCCTTGGAGAATGTCTTTGCTGTGTGTGTGTGTGTGTGTGTGTGTGTGTGTGTGTGTGTGTGTGTGTGTGTGTGTGTGTGTGTGTGTGTGTGTGTGTGTGTGTGTGTGTGTGTGTGTGTGTGTGTGTGTGTGTGTGTGTGCGTGAATCTGCCTATGCCTGTAGTTACTCAGTTCTTGCCACTCAACAGCAACAGCTCCAAATATCAGATTGCAAGCTTTGCTCGCAGGATCTTAGCTCTAGGTTTGTTGGGGTTAAACACCACCTAATGCAGATTTAAGTTGTTAAAGTGTTTGTACAGCTAATCTCCACAGGCAAAGGGGTAATGGGATATTCCACATTGGGGAGTTTGGACGGGCGGGTGGAATGGAGGGGGGGGGGCGACGCTTGTACTGTACCACTGAATCATGTCCCTGTTGGACTACATAAAAGTGAAGTAATCTCCTTATAGGCCCACTTTCCAAAGCGATTTATGAACCCTTCTCTTTCCCCCTACTCATACAGTACCTCCATATCTCTTGTCTCTCCCCCTCCCTCCTACAGTATGAATTATCCCTCCACTACCTTCCCCCTCGATCAACTTGCACGTTTTCTCCACTCTCTTATGCCAGACTGTCCTCCACCATTTCCTGCATGCTTTCATCCGTTCCAAAGTGGCTTACTGTACAGCGACATGAGTGACACCCATGCACCCAACCACTGAGATGCACCCCATCTCCTACAGTACTCAACTCACACCTCATTCTCAGAGGAGATGTTTTGATGTTTGATGTTTTAACCCCAGAGAGATATATGAGGAGATAAAAGGTGGAGTCAAGTCTGTGTTCTATGCTCTGACAATCTTAAAGTGGATTTTGGATTTACACCAATTTTTTATTATGTTATTATTACGGTATACCTTAGAGATGTTGTGTGGATATAATAAAAAGCCATTCTGGACGTTCTGTGTTTCCTAGAAATGATCTGGAGGTATCACATCTTGATGACACAACGATATGATTCAATTTGTGTCATGTTTCTGCTTGCATTGTTCCTCTAGTCTAGTCGGTTACTGTGATTGCGCAAGTTTCGCTCCACATGTCTGTCATGTTGTCCAAGGATCATCACAGGCTTTCTTTATACCGTACACTGTTTTGGTCCACTGCTACTAGACATTACATTAGCTCACTTATAGCGACTTAAATGGATAGTTCAGATTTTTTTATATGTATTGACACACCCCTTTCATTTCTGACACTACTCTTGCTCAGCTCAGCTCAGCTTCTCTCTCTCTCTCCTATCAGGAAAGAGGACAAAAGTGTATGTGGGGCTCCCCATGTCATGGTGAGAGATGGCCGAAGAGAATTGTGGGTAACAGAATCCAGCTGTGTTGTGGAAGTATTAACTGTGCATAAATTTGAACACAGAAGAATCTGTGCACATGTGTGCAATGTATAGTGCATGTGTACGTGTGTGTGTGTGTGTGTGTGTGTGTGTGTGTGTGTGTGTGTGTGTGTGTGTGTGTGTGTGTGTGTGTGTGTGTGTGTGTGTGCGTGTGTGCGTGTGTGCGTGTGTGCGTGTGTGTGCTGTGCGTAGCATTTCTTTGGACTGTTGCAGTGCACACTAGTACAGTACCTGTTTCACATCAGTATTGTGTCAGTGGGAGTTTTCTGTCATCGCATGGCCTTATCTATATTTATACAAATAACTTAAGTATTCCTGATGTTTTAAAGAAAGCACCATTCACGTTCCTTTGTAGAGGAGCCAAGGCTCCCATACTGTATACTATATTTAACATCTCCTATTGATGTGTCCTCGCCATATAACTTGGGCTATAAATCCATAAAAAATGTAATGGCTGCACATTTCATTAGACTGACCAGAGTCTCTTGCTGATCGCCAACATCTAGACTAGACTAATATGCGAGGCCAGACTATTGTGGGCAGACTGGGCAGCCACATTACAAAGGAGAGAGCAAATATAGTATATAATATCAAAAAAGGGGCAGCTTGTGAAATTGGCCTGATTGGTCAAATTGCCTGATTATGTTCGCTGCATCATCCACGTAGGCATGATGCTACGATCTGTTGTCTTGCTTGCCTCAATACGAAGGCAATAAGGCATAACCTAATAACTAACGGTTTACTATTCTATTTTCTTCCTGTGTTATTTCGACGAATTTCAGTTATCCTCTCAAGACACAAGAATTTTGATAACGTCCCTCACCCAAGTTTCAGAAGTATTTTTATTTGGGTCATTATTAAGTGTTCTGTTTGTTGTATAGCCAACAAACATCCCTTCAATTTCAAATAGTTCATTTTGTATTAATTATATACAATGTGCAGTTTACTGTACACACAGTACCATATAACTTCACCTGTCAGAACGCTGGGATGCACACAGATGAGTGGGTGAATAAATTGCCGTCATTTAGGCTACGCAGGCACTGTCTGTAAGTATAATTTGGCCTGCCAAAGCCCCCAGGATGCCCTTTGCGTTTACCTGTTCTGACACAGGCCATCCCAAACGGTTAAGAACTAATCTCACCATGCACAGTCTGACTCTGCTGCACGTGTTTCTGTAGACACAGTTGCAGAGCAGACTACAGTATATGCTCATGCAGGCCAAAGAGCGGTTGGCCTGTCAAGCAGAAATTAAATCTGTCATCACTTCACGTTAATCTTACGCTTGAACGGGAAAAATATGTCTAAAGCGAAGCCAAATTGCCTGTGGAAATTCACAAGCGGAAACTTTGCGACTATCTACGTACGTTGAATCATTTCCTTTTTAACTCTTGTATCTCTTTTTCTCCTACTTTTTCATTTCACTCATTCTTCAAGTCATTATCATTATTCTTTCTCTCATCTCCATTCTTTTTTGAATCACAGCCCATTTTGTTCATTCCACGCTGAATCTATTCACTGCCAGTCTACAGTAACATGCCAACAAAGATAACCTGAAACCAGTAACAAAGAGAATAACAAAAGTGTAAATAATTTGCCTATTATTATGCTAAATGTGACTTTGTACAAACAGTATGCCGGATGCCCTTCAGGGCGTAAGTGTGCCTTTAAACCAAGACGTGCTTCAAACAAAACACACCATGCCTTTGAATCCCCTATCATAATCACGTCTCTGACTCACATGCTGCAATCAAGTGTGTGTGTGTGTGTGTGTGTGTGTGTGTGTGTGTGTGTGTGTGTGTGTGTGTGTGTGTGTGTGTGTGTGTGTGTGTGTGTGTGTGTGTGTGTGTCTTTGTGTGTCTTTGTGTGTTTGGCTTTGTGAGAATAATAGCGGTGATAATAACTGAGATTACTTGTACAAATGTCCTTCTAGCTGATCAGACAAACTTGCTGGGTGACTTTGAGGTTGTGTTGCCTTTGTTAAGTTCAAGCCCACAGGTGGAACGCCTGCAGGCTTTTAACACTTGGCTGTTAATCCAAAAGTAATTGACATTCTGAAACCGGTATTACCATTTCTATTAATTATACTGCAAATAAACAACACAAACAAAATACAAAGAAAACAGCATTGCACAATCACACCATTATGAAGAGATTGTTTTGACAAATAAACTTCTAACCAATATAGCCAACACCCCGCAAAAACAAAACTTTAATCTAATCTAAACTACATCACCAAATAAAAAAATGAAGTCTAATCTCATCTAACTGCTCTAATCTACACTACATCAAAAGGTTGAGTTTACAAAATCCTGCATGATGCCAGCAGTAGCTCCAGTCTAAACAATATACCCACCACAGAGTTGTGGTTGCAATCAAGGTGTTGGTAGCAAGTCAAACAATGAACTGACAGAATCAACATTAAAACGGTACCTTCATAAATGGCAACTGATGTAGGGGATTCAAACATGGTAAGCGAGCAGCTAGTGGACAGCAGTACTAACGAAGTTCACAGGTGTTTGGTGCCCTTAAGTTTAAGTACGAAACCCAGATCGATCATAGAGAGGTGGATAGGTGGCACTTTGAAGTACAGTAACAACACACACTCAAAAATGCCCTGGCACACTTCCACAAACATAATGTTTGTACGGGTATAGCCTATATTTACTTCATAACTCTTTATTTGATTTAAAATCACTGCATTACCAATATCAATTTTGAGAGATATGGTCAAGATGTGTGACGAGTGACAATGGAGGCACATAGAAATGGTCTGCTCCAGTTTAAATCCTTTAGGTAACATGTCAAGGCTACAGTATACAGTATGTAAGCTGAATATCAGTGCAACACACGTGTAAGCGTGCACGCACACACACACACACACACACACACACACACACACACACACACACACACACACACACACACACACACACACACACACACACACACACACACACACACACACACACCCTTTTCACCTGCCCCCAGCTTCTTCTATACTCCTTTTTTCCCCTTCTTGATGAAGATGGATTTTCGAGGGATATTGCAAATTCCAGCCATGCTGGGCCAGCTCAGATCAGGCTCTCTGTGGGTTATGAGGGAGAGGGAGATGAATGGAGGAGACAGGGGAGAAGGAGAGGGGTGGGTGGTGGGGTTTAGGGGGCATGGGGCCGGAGGTACGCTCCTGGCTTTAATGAAACATCTCGGGTTTCTCTCTTCAACTTCCACCCCGGGAGTCTTGGAAAGGGCAACAGGGGGAGAGTCGGAGCACAGGGTTCATGTGGACACAGAGCAGGTCAGAGAGAGAGAGATGTAAAGACAGTGGAATGAAAGGAAGAGAAGACATGTGGAGGCAGGAGATCGAGGAGAGGCTGAGTGACAGAGTGCTGTCATGCTTGCAATACAAATCACTTAGTATCTGTACACAGTCAATTTCTCAGTCTTCATTTAACTTGAGAGTGAACAATTTTGTGGAAGTTGCGAGTTACAAACAGATGAATCAACCCCTAAGATTTTTACTGTGTACATACGGTATATATTTATGTCATTATTTGAACCAATATCCCTGCTATGCCGATATGTACTGGCGAGCATAAAGGCCATTTAGGCAGAGGGTATGACATACAGTACATTTTGCATGCAATACCCGTAGTCAAGTAGTCGTCCTCCCCAACCACATAGGTTGTACAATTCTCAGTAAAGCAGCTGGACCAACTACAACCACACCAGTATCACGGTTAGCTATAGTATTAACTCTACCATACAGATTGTTCAAAACAAAGTTGCATTCACTCGCATTGACTCCCTCTCCCTCCTGAGCCATATTGCTGACCTTTATACATGTGTGCATGTACGCGCGTTGCGTGTCTGTGCATGCATGCATAAACGTGTTGCCTATTAAGGCCACAACTAAACCCCAGCCTTGTCGAAAGTGAAATTTCAACCCATCTCCAGAATAGGAGCGAGTGTCCAAAACCAGGTCTTAATCAGATATGAGATGGACCTGATAGGGTGAGACCTCGAGTCTTTCCACGGAGAGGAGATAGGCTGGAGGTTTGCCTCGCCAATTACATTCAAAGGCTTTCTTGACCTGAATCCATTTGCTATCCATCAGATATATAAAACCCTCATTTGAACTATTTATTTGAACTAAGTACCTGGGTGTGCATTCACGTGAAACTGTGAATGCATTGTCCACTTATCCACGGTTAGGTTCTACAAGTTCTGGCCACTTTCCGGCCTTCACCTCTATAGCACCATGCGTTGCAATCGGAAATAGCAGTATTTCTTTTTTTAAGCCCTCCACCAATTTGTGCCCCTGTGTAGTGTTATTTATTCCCCCAAGCCCCCCCAATTGTGTAGTTTTCCTGCACCCATTTGTGCCCTGTATAACAGCATAAAAGACCTGGTCCACTTGGTTACAAAAGTACACTCAAGTTGGTCATTACAATGTAGATATTTACCTAACACCTCCATTTGGGAGGAGAGAGTATGTCAGAAAGACCACACTGAGTCTTTTTCTTCTTAATTCCGCCTTCATTGAGAAGAGAACCTGGAAGGAAACTTGGCTGCAGGCGCTCCTCAAAGCAGGTGTGATCAAAGCTTTAGCTTTAGTTTAGCATAAATATGTCCAGTGCTGTTTAGAAACGTCTAGGCCGGGTAAAGCCCCGGTCAGAGTCAGATGTGAAAGTCCCCATGCAGGCACAGTTTATTATTCCAACACTGATTCGCTATCGCTGAGTTTTAAGAGCAGGCTGAGGCGTTTCACACTGTTTTCTTTTGAGCGGAGTGTTATGAATTCCGCATAGTGGAACCATATAAGCCATTGGATGTATGTGCAGGTCCATAGATCAATCAAACATAAAACCCTTTGCTAACTTACTTAATTTCCTCTTTCTTACTTATTTCTTGCTCTCATTCTTTCTCTCCCTCTCTCGCCCCTCCCTGTTCCTCTAATTTCCTGTATATGGCGCCCATGTGTTTGCTAACGTGTGTGGGCGAGTAAATGTGACTGCGGATGTGATTGAGTGTGCATGTGTTTGTACGAAGGAATTCTGTGTGTGTGTGTGTGTGTGTGTGTGTGTGTGTGTGTGTGTGTGTGTGTGTGTGTGTGTGTGTGTGTGTGTGTGTGTGTGTGTGTGTGTACTACATACAATGTTTGTATGTAGTGTGTGGCTGTGGGTGTCCAGCCGTTTTAACGGAGACTAGGTTTCATGGGCTGGGGACTGTGCCATAAACACAGGGAAGAGGCTGAACACGCTTCTCACTTACCCCAGATTAGGTCATACTGGGTGGGCTCTACTCCACTGCACCTCTGCCAAGCAGAGAGTGGAGGTGTGTGTGCTGGTTCAGACCCATTTACAGTGGTGGAGCAGGGTTTGAGTGAGCAATGAATACATCAATAAAATCAATTAGAAAAGTCATTAAATTGTGACTTTTACGAACTGCATAATCCTGGTGTCCCTACTTTTGACATGAAGTAATTTAATGATTTCATTTTAATGACAAATGAAGATTATTATTTTGAATGTAACAAGATTTTTCATTCAGGATCTGTGATGATTCAAAACTTTATCAATATTTTTGAATGTAGCAACTCTACTATAACTCTAGTACCAGCATGTACTCTATTGGCCTGAAATATAAGACTATATGCTATAAGACTATATCCTAAAAAATACATTGTATTATAATCTGAGACAATTTGACATTCTTATAAGCAGTCTTATATTTGGGACCTCGCGGCAATTGAGATGTTACATTGCAGTTGTTAATACTCATCATTTTCCTCTTTCTTTCACTTTCAGAGGCTCCAGGCTGAGGCCACCATGACACCTTTTTTCCTGCCCCCTCCCTTCCTCCTCCTGCTCCTCTCATGGGGCTTGGTGTGGTCCAGTGACTGCCCGGCAGACTGCTCCTGCATGGCCCAGGACTCCATCTTCTGCATTCAGCGGCGCTCTACCACGGTGCCCCGCGGTCTCCCCACCGCCACCAGACAGCTCTACGTGTTCCAGAACGGCATCGACACGCTGGTCAAAGACGACTTCGCTGGCCTGCAGGAGCTGGAGCTGCTGGACCTCAGCCAAAATGAACTGACAGAGGTGCCGGACGGCGTATTCGAGACACTGTCCACACTGAAGAACTTGGACCTGTCCTCGAACTACATCACCCACATTTCCAAGGACTGTTTTTCGGGGCTGGTGCAGCTGGAGAGGTTGTATCTTCATGCCAACCGTATCCAGAGCATCCATCCGGAGGCTTTCAAAAGTCTGGACATGCTGCTGGAGCTCAAGCTCCAACATAACCAACTGACCTCACTGCCAGCCCTCCATCTCCCTAAGCTTCTACTTCTGGACCTCAGCTCCAACAACTTGCCAGCCCTGGGCCCTTCCGACCTCCAGACCCCCCACCTTGAGTCGCTCAAAGTCGCTTCTCTGGGACTCACCTACTTGGATGAGAATCTGATGGCTTCTCTGGGAAACCTCCATGACCTGGATATTTCCCAAAACCAGCTGGTGGAGCTACCCCAGGCTCTGAAACATGGAGCCCTGAAGGGGCTGATCAGGCTCAGCCTTGCTGCCAACCCCCTTGGGGAGCTCAGAACAGAGGACTTCCAAAAGCTGGTGGGACTCCAGGAATTGGACCTGAGTGGACTAAACCTCCAAGGATTTCCCCAAGGTTTCTTCCAGACCTTCCCCAAGTTGGGACACCTGACAGCAGCCGAGAATCCCTTCAACTGCCTGTGTTCTCTGGCCTGGTTCCCTGTCTGGCTGAAGGACAAAACAGTGGATCTTGGGAGAACTGAGGAAACCAGGTGCCACTTCCCCCCAGTCAACGCTGGCAAGATGCTGGCAGAGTTGGAGCAAAAGGACTTTGGGTGCCCGCCTACCACGACGGTCCTGACCGGCTCTCATGGGGAGCAGAGCACTCCTGTGCCCCCCCAGCCCACCACCTCCCCAGAGACCACCCGTACTAATGCCATCCCTCCACCCAGTGACAACCCTCCGTCGAAAGAAGACAACCACCCACTTCCACCAATGCCACCAGCCTCCCCTAGCTCCACCAACAGGGAGCACGAGGAATATATCTGCCCGCCAAATATCTGTCTCAATGGAGGCACGTGCCGCTTCGACCCCCTGGGTCAGCTGGTCTGCATGTGTGATCCAAGGACCTCCGGCCTCTACTGTGAGAACGTGGAGGAAATCTCTGAGCCGCCAAAACCATCCGCGACGGAACTCTCAGAGGTTTACCTTATGACGACGATGGAACCCGACGCCATCAGCTCCCGCCAGGTGACCTCCACTTCTATTCTCCTCGACCTGCACCGCTTCATCGAGACCAGACCCCACATACGCGGCATCAGGCTGACGTACCGCAACCTCTCAGGGCCCGACCACCGGCCCAAGTTCCTCAGCGTCCCGGCGTCCTACCCGGAGTACACCCTACGAGGCCTGCGGCCCAACTGCACATACTCGGTCTGCGCCAGTCCGCTGGGCGAGCGAATCAACGCCCGGGCTAACAACGGCTCTGTGGAGGCGGGGTCCTGCACGGAGGCTCGCACCGCAGGGGTCCAAGCCACGTCTTCGGAGCCCTGGGCTATCGACGACCCGGGCAAGCTGAACTACACCCTCGTCCCTGCGCTGGCTGCACTGGCCCTGGTGCTGGGAGTGGCGGTGGTAGCCGGGGCGGTCGTCTGCCTGCGGAGGAGAAGGCGGGCCAACAAAGCTGACCTGGAGCTAGAGCTGGGCCCGGCCGAGCACAACCCCATGGAGCTGGAGGGAGTCAAGGCCTGCATGGAGAACGGAGGAAACGGAACTCTGCCCCACAAACAGAAAGACATCGACCGCTGTCACGCGCCCCAGGCGCAGCCCCTCCCATTGCAACCCAACGGAGGTTTAGAATATGAGGTTCCGCTCATGCAAGAACACTCAACGTCGAACAATAATGTAGGGGCCTTGAAACCCTCTTATTTCTAAGATTCCACACACTAACTTTGAAAGATCTGGATTCTCATGTTGGAGCCAAGATCACAGAGCCCCCCCAGCACCCCCATCCACCCAACTGCCCCCCTCAAATGTTCATATAATGGCATAATAAAGCAATGCTTTTTTTGAAGTCGTCCAGGTGAATCCGATGGGGGCATTGGGGGGAACATCCCAACCAAGTATTTAAACTAAGTGCAATCATCAAAAGGGTCTAAGACAAGTAGCAGCCTGGAAATGGAAGTGCCTTTTTGCATTAACAATTCTCAACTTTTTTCAATGTAAATGAACTGCATTTGAATGAGCTGCAATCCTGGTGGAGGATTTGGGAGAGACAGTGTGTGTGTATGCGTGCGTGCATGCGTGTGTGTCTTAAGACTTAAGAGAATGAACTATGAAGCTGGAGGGGATGGCTGTGAAATAAATGAAAACAGTGACGTCCATGAAAGGACATGTGCGTAGATTCAACTGTGACACATGTCTTGGTACAAAACACGTTTTCTCGGCTGTCTCGGGTGAACTGCACTGAAAAAGAGATTCTTTTCTTCAGAGTCTGAATCAATAACTGATATAGTAATGGTTATAATGGTTCTGTGAGAAGCAACACCAAGACATAGAAAACCCTGCAACTGGTTAGTTTACTAATGTATGGCCATGGAAGCTGAAGCAACACAGGTACAGCATATTGTAAAAACTTTTGTAAGGAGTATTACAACAACGGTTGCATGCTTTCCTTCCTTAACTAAACTGTGCTTTGCACATTGGCTTGGCACCAAGACGGGGGATGTGTAAAATTGATCACAAACTATTATGGAAGATACATTTGCTGTGAAAGATAAATGAATGAAATGAAGAGACATTGAGAATGGACTCTAACTTTGGCCTGCATAGTGTCTTTTCTTTTCTTTTTTGCTGTGACACTAGTGCAGGCTGTGTTATGATATTACATGTTTCTGTGATGTTGTTTTGTATTTTTTTTATCATGTGTATGTATTGCTCTTTTTTCAGTGTTGTTATTGTTACTAAAGTGGATATTTTATTAATTGTTGTTCCTTCAAGAAAAAAGCCCTGTTCAAAGTCATCATTGAGTGGATTGTTGTAAATACATCCATAAATCCTTTCGATCCATTCAGAGAAGTCACATTTGAATTTCATTGCGCAGTGAAAAGGTCAATATGTCTTCTAAGTCTTCTATGTCAAATAGTAAATTGGGTGACTTCAACACATGCCGAAAATATGGATGATTTAAGGGTGTGACAGTTATTTGAAGTAATTGATTTTCGATTATAAAAAATAACCAATAGTTGGATCCCTAGTATGGTTTACCCCAAACTGCTGGGCGAAGCCAGTCAAGCCACTAAGTGAACACAATCATGCAGGGAATGGGCTCTAACCTCCCAGACAGCGCTGCATAAGGGCATGGTTAAGACAAACCTCAGACGTTTTTTTGAGCACCAGAGCTCTAAAACTGTGCTCAAAGCCCCGTCGCCACCAAACCCCAGGCATTAAAGCAGCACACAACTTGTGCCAAAAAAAGAAAAAGTTCAAGCAAGTTCAAGAAGCTTCAAAGTAAATGTACTATATGCGTTAGTGACTTGCAGGCAGTCATTTCCTCTAGCCACTACAGACCACAGACACTGTTCCATTTGTAAACAAAGTACAAAAAACAGAGGGCATTTACCACTTAATCACCTGTACGACAAATAGCATAAATATCCGATCTACAAGCTCACAACAGGTTGTGGCTCGGAATGTGTTGTAAGCTTGATTGTTGTGGCTATTTTCACCATAATGCATAATGCTAAATTGTATTCCCGGCCTAAACAGGTTCATTCAAAAGTTAAATTGTGATATCATCAAACCCATCAGCCAAGTGAATACAGTATTTCCCAAGCAAAGATAAGACCTATCACCAGACGATGGGGTATCAAAAGCAAAGGCATGGATCCCCCATGCAATGCAGCAAATAAAACCTTGACCAGAGTGTCCCTAAGGCGACAGTAGCTTATCATGCTCACTGTCTCTCGCTCTCTGTCCGGTTCTGGCTCATGCGCGCTCTCTCCCTTGTGATTTGTTTTCATTCAATTCATGCATCCTCCCTCGGTGTAGGCTATTGGTAAGGACTCTTGGCTGTGTGTTTGTGGACGGTTTTGCTTGCTTGCAACCAACCAGACTATGAAAAGCACACAGACTTAACGCTCTGTTCAAATTGTTAATTATCCACCGTTCCTGCCTGGGCCTGAGAGAAGTCACAAAATGTTTAGTGTTTTCATATCACAGGAATGAGTGATTCATTCTAATCAAGCCTGATATAAGCGCACAAATCCATATTAGTGGACTTGGTACATGGACAAATTTTTGTTCATGTTTCACAGTATGACATATTACAAGGATAACAGCCTCTGGTTTGGCAAGAGAGAATCACATAGCTCACTTGGCACAACAAGCAAACTGAAAGTAATCCATGATGCAATATGAACTTTGATAGTGTTCCTAACGGAAATGGGCAAGGTTGCAGTTCTCTTATCTTACAGGCAAAGTTTTCTGCTATGTGTCTATGGATGTACAGGTATGCGTGATGGAGTGTGTGCATGCGTGTGTGTGTGTGTGTGTGTGTGTGTGTGTGTGTGTGTGTGTGTGTGTGTGTGTGTGTGTGTGTGTGTGTGTGTGTGTGTGTGTGTGTGTGTGTGTGTGTGTGTGTGTGTGTGTCCGTGTGTGCATGCGTGCGTGCAGCAGACATGAATATGTACAGTATACAGTATAGCTATCTGTGGGATTGTGTGCATGTGTGTGTGTGCAGTACACAGTAAAATTGTCAGTGTTAATTCATAAAAGTATGACTCTGAGAATGGTACAAATGGAACCAACAGGTCTATCTGGTCACTTTTGTACACTTTTGAGTAAAAAAAAAGAAAGGAAAAAAAAACAGAAAAGAAAAGAAAAACTCAGGATTTTACTGCGTATGTGTTGTGCTGTGTGTGGACAAGGGTGTGTTCGTCTATCTTGACAGTATATTATTAGTTTTATAATTGAATGCACTACAGGCCAATATCAACTGTTCGTCGTTCTTGCTGGCTTCATTATTTTGTACTTTTCTGCCAATATTCCAGTATAAACATAGATTCCAGATGTTCATTGATCTGCTCTCACATTATATATCAACTGGAAGACTTCCTGCACAGCTTTGGAGAGCTAGAGGGACAGGAAATATTTGAAATATTTTCAATATACTTATTACCTTCCCTGTTTATTTTGGGAAACATTTTGTCTTTTTTATGTTCTTGTTTGTTTAAGAAGTCAGTTGTTCATGTGTACTTGTTTATGATAAAAAGTGATGCTGAGTTGAAAAATGAGTATTAAAAGACCCAATGTGAAAATGTGTACATACTGTATTTATTTTTGTTGTTTATTTTTGTTTTCTATTTTCACTTTCTCCAACCCTAGTCTATAAGAGGGTTGGGTGTGTGCCTTTGTAAGATTGCCCAGGTATTATCTCACAAATGACTTGACCGATCAGTGGCTAGAGCAATTGATGATTGAACACAGACATTTACCATTAGTATAATATGCACCAATATGTCACAACAGTGACAACTCAGGATTTTTCAAATCCCCAATTAATTGTACACTAAATTTAGTAAGATTACTTTCAATCCCTCACATATTTAATTGTGAACATGCTGCGCATACAGTCAGTAACCCAAACTCTGCACACGGACAATGAGAATCTTGCCTGAAGCACTAAACCAGTCAGGGCTAACACTGCTTTGGGTTTCCATATCCTGTATAAATGACATGAATTAAACCACAAATAGCCTAAGACGGTCGGTCAGTAAAAACAACAACATGCCATCTTACTTTTGGACTCAAGGAACCACGGATAATGTGCTGTTGCAAAAGTTTAGTCATAGAGGCACATGATCTCCAACAACAACAAGACACTATCCTCCAGTACCTCCCATTGCACAAAAACCTCATGATGACTTTGTGCCATCATAAGGTTTGTGTGGAAAAGATTAATTTGCTGTCTTTTACACAGACAAGGTTAACCACAGTGGAAAAGCTTGCTACACTTTCCCCAATGACAAGATTAAGGTACAACAGTACAGAGTACAGTCAGGCAAGTATTGATCTAAAGGCTCCTAAAGGGAGTGCCAAAAAAAGACCTTGCGGTCTTATTTCCGTTTTGTCTCGTACAGTCAATACGAAAAAGGAAAAGCAGAAAAGAAACAAGCAAGCTCAATCAAAAACAACAAGAGTAAAGTCATGTGTACATGAATGACTGGGGTTATTGAGGCCAGTTTCCAATTGCAGCCTCCCGTAGGCGACCTTCAATTTAAGAGAGCCCTTGAAGGGGTCAAGGGATTCATACGTTTTCATGGCCGTTGAGTGGTTGAGTATATGCCTGCAATTGAGTGGTTGTGGATCAGTGTCTTACTCTTAAGCGTATAGGAGATTGAACCTTAGGACCTTGTGAGCCACTGCCGCTCAGCCACTACAGTTGTTCACCTTATTTGTCTTCAATTCATTGCCAGTGGTCTTGGCTTTGAAATGCACTGTCGTCAGTAGTTTCCACAGTAACCAAACAGTCCAATCACAAAGCAGGACTCTGTGAAGGCTCATGGTTCAGGTATGTCGGCCATTTTCTCCTGATGACAACAACAGGCACTAAAAACCAGAGCTGTGGGGGCTTTACAACCTAACATTATCTTTTGATGAAATGTTATATGTATCTGTTCTTTTGCAGAAAGACAATGAGCTCCTTTTCCTACCAAGAAAAAATGTTACCATGGAGATACCTTTTTTCCGGACCCAGGGGCAGGCCAATACGAGTTCATATGTCTTAAAACATGGTCAATATACTGTTTAATGTAGCTGTATGTATATCATCTACTATATGTTTCAACAGCTTCACTTGCTGTTGTTTTAGCCTATCACAGGACTCTTGAGGCCAGTATACACTACAGCCAGGTATAGCCTCACCTCGTCCCCAGCCTTATATACTGTACGTATTAAAAGAGGTGACATACCATACCAGTAGGATATTTCCTTTTCTGTTCAAAGTAAGAAACTTATAGCAGCCTGTTGGCTGCTGCACAATATAGTATCTATGTACTGTAGATACTAAATTTTTTAACTTTCATTTAGAAAGGGAGAAAGAGAAAGAATGACACCTTCTAATGAGACATATAAGAAAAGTTTGAGAATTCTAGAGGCCCATGGAGGCCTGAAAGCAACCACAGGGCGGGCTTTTTAGATTAACGCCCCAAATTCCAGTATAACTAGGGGGTAAAGATTTGTCTGTCTGTTTTGTGTTTACTAAAACAAGGTCCTTAGGGTTTGGCTTGGGATGGTGTTCTATAACAGATGCAGGAGAGGGGTATTTTTTCCATGCATGCCTTTTTTTTCTCAGGGTGCTTCAAAACAGTCTGCACACAACTTTTCAAAGTAACATTAAAATCTTCAATGTGGGCCCAGGCGGTTAGAGCTCAACCATCTGGGCACCTATAGGCCAGCCATCCAAATCTGGGAACCGCTGAAATCCATTAGAAATTAATGTTAAATATTTTGAAAAAACAAATTTGTGGTATAGTAGGTATAGTTTATGTGGCCTACTGTACATTTTTGCGCTGATCAAAAACAATTGTTTTTTATGACAGACATAAAATACAGGTTAGAGTACAAATACAAATACAACTGTGCACACATCACACTCACTGTATAGGGTCACGATGAGCTCCTGAATTAAAACAAAGTCGAATTTCACAGCTCATCACCCCCATAATCTCTACAATGTGGTTCTCATTTGGATTGGGGGGGCATCCTTGGGGTGCTGTTGGGGTGCTGAGAGAGAGAGAGAGAGAGAGAGAGAGAGAGAGAGAGCGAGCGAGCGAGCGAGAGAGAGAGAGAGAGAGAGAGAGAGAGAGAGAGAGAGAGAGAGAGAGAGATGTGGGCTAGATTTATTTGAACAATCTGGCAGTAATGAAAGCAGGCTAGGTTTGCTGGGGGTGGAATGATGCAGAGTAAAAAGAAAGAAAAAAAAGTGGGGGCTGAAACCCAACTGCAGACAGATTTTTGGACACGATAATAGTTTAAACTTTCCATCCAAGCATGTTCACCCCGTGTGTGTGTGTGTGTGTGTGTGTGTGTGTGTGTGTGTGTGTGTGTGTGTGTGTGTGTGTGTGTGTGTGTGCACACGCATGCCTGTATGATACAGCTATAGATACCATATGTAAACCATTCCTGCTTGCATTGCAATATATCTTGCCATCAATGTTGACATACCTGTGTAAAATATAATGGAGGGGGAGGCCGCGGGAAAGAAAAGAACAAGAAAAGTGTATTCATTGCTGCCAGAAGACAAAGCATGGTTTATGTCTTCTGGAGGTCCACGCATTTTTTGGAAAGCAGATCTGGCCCCCAGTATGTCCTAGCCTGAGTGAATGATGAATAACATCATTTTCTCTGTGTGTGTATGTGTGCTCAAATGTTTTATACATGCAGTAAGACCTTTGGCACTGACTTTGAATACACATCTATAGTCATTTTCCACCATTCATTTTGAGGCACTGCAAGGGGAAGTCAATATTGAAAGAATATTGAGTGCTATACAAAGTACTGTATCTCACTATGTGTGTGCGTATGTTTATGTGTATGTGTGTGTGTGTGTGTGTGTGTGTGTGTGTGTGTGTGTGTGTGTGTGTGTGTGTGTGTGTGTGTGTGTGTGTGTGTGTGTGTGTGTGTGTGTGTGTGTGTGTGTGTGTGTGTGTGTATCCATGTGCTGTGTGTGTTTTCCACAAATCTATGTCATTACAGTATAAAGGAAGTGCCAATGAAACATTCTGTTCAGTCACATAAAATATATCTGTTCGACAAAAAATTGTACCATGCCCCCATGATGGTTTTTAGAAAATTAATATGCCTCACTTATACAAGAGTGGCTGAAAGCAACTAAATTAATCATTATTTTTTAATGGACCCACATTAATATGAAACAGTAATATAAACACAAGTGTTACCAATGCTACTACATTAATTAAGGCTCTGTGACATTATTATAGAGTAACAGAGTGTATGCTGAGTCAACAGAGTCTGTTTGACCCTGAATGGAACCTCAGTTAGTAGCATTAGTCCCACCTGTGTTTACTCTAACTTTAATGTCAAAAGTAGCTGCTGTGAAAAGAAATCTCAAATAGCTATTATTGATTGCATTCTCCTCTTAAAGAAACTAAAGCATATTTTTCTTCTAAGGCGCAATCAACCCTTATGAAAGCTAAGTGAACCGAGACTACAAGCTGGCTCACTTTGTAGTTCTCTCAAAAACTGTCTTAATTTTCCGTCAGCGTCACTTGGCCAGTTGCTACTTCTCGTGAGAAACAGCCAGACAATAAAGCTCTGGATGGTTCTTTTCCTGTCTGAAATGCAATACCAAGGTTTAATTAAATTAACTTTAATTGCCATTCATTTGCCCATGGACCCCAAAGGTCTCCTCTTACCCAGGGCCTGTAATGGCTTCCACGTTCTGCGAAGCGGGATCCACGTTTTAACCACTTAAACTCTATATACTTCGATGACCGGGGTCCCTCAGGGCAGCTAGGTCTGCTAGAATTTTCCTCTACACCAAATCTCTTCGGTGTAAACAGCCCTTATACCAGCTCTCAGTGCATGAAGTTGCAACACACTGTGACGACCACCCCAGAAAATCACTACTGCCATTTTACCGTATATACGCATGCATGCACAGACATTTCTGCCTGGCTTACATAGTATATACTCACTGCGTTCATTATTAAAGGTATGTTTAACTTAATTCAAATATCCCTTCTTTTTCTGTTTTTTGTATGATCCTCCCTACTATAGTGTGTGCTGACCATAAGGAGTTCCTCCATGTCCCCAGTGAGCCCCTGGGGTACAAAAAACCCTAGTTTCAGTTTTGCTGTTGGGTGAGAAAGCCTTCATTCAACTTGGATGAGAAAGCATGCGCTCACACACGCACACGCACGCGTACAATGTAGAGGGTGTGCATGTGCACATCTTGTTACCACGACAGACCGGGAGTTTCCAAATCACTGAATGTTTATTTCAGCTGTAATGTTCATTGTTTTTTATCTTTTTGTACTACCATGAATGGGCCGCCGCCATACTGCCTCATAAATTAATAAGATTTGTTCAGACAGCAAACATTAAAGCTGTATATAGGAGGAAAACAATAGGCTACATAAAATCCATATTTAGCCAACGTGTCAGCCAATTTGGTATCTATAAAAGGTTTCAAAAAGTATAAAGCATAGTGAAAAATATATAGCCTACTTTCTTAGTCTATTGGCAGTGCACACAAGGAATTTGGCGAGTCTACAAGATTGGCCCCGGACCCCCCTACAGACAGACAGACAGACTGACAGACAGACGTCTGTCAAATGCAACCACGCATAGACAAACTAAACTTGATAGTTATCATGAATCATACACAAGCTATGACCATAACAGTGGACTATATCTACTGTATATTATGCAATCTAAAATGTATCTAGACAGCTCAGCCTGTTTAACTCTGATGAACCAGACTTGGTACACTCCTCACTCAGAGTTAAGTGAACTCTGTGGATTAGACAGTGTGCTCAGGAGCAGCTGCTGGGGCCTTAATAGGCCGCTGGACTGGTGTGTTTTCCTGGGACAACAATAGGCTTCCTCGGCCAGCCGGGGTCATGTTGTTATTGGACATGACAGGACTGGACAGGCCAGGGATTAACAGAGACTTATCCCTTTCTCTGGCCTCCCACTGCAAATAATAACATACAAGGGGTGATAACGCATACATACATCATAGGCACACATGCATGCAAACCATATACACTTCCCAACACGCATGCAATCTGGTGAAGGGAGGAATGAGGCTGAGCATGTAGAGGCACCGAGACACTCAAAATAATGTGCTGCGTTCATGCATGAAAGTCCCACATAAGACTGTGTGTGTGTGTGTGTGTGTGTGTGTGTGTGTGTGTGTGTGTGTGTGTGTGTGTGTGTGTGTGTGTGTGTGTGTGTGTGTGTGTGTGTGTGTGTGTTTGCGTGTTTGCATGTGTGTCGTAGTAGCTAGTGCACATTTTTTGGACCATGAGTGTAGGATCTCTCAAATTCATACTTTGTTTGCAAGTTGCTACAACCACAAACAATTATGACAGTGAAAGCCCCAATGTTAATCCCCACCCCCACCCCAACATACGCGTGCAAACACACGCACACACACGCCTCCCCCACTCTAAACACTCCATTGCCAGGGGGCCTGTTCCCCTTGACCTTTCACCTCCAAATAGGTGACCTTTGACTTTTCCAGGAATAGAGTCTGTCCTGTCTGTTTCTGCACATGTTACACACTTGGTTGGAAAGGAATGAGTTTCCAGTGTGTGGGGTTGAAAAGGTGGTTTATTCTGTAAAGACAGAAAAGACGGCACACACATCAGCATTCAACATGTTGCTGTTTCACTCTTGGGTCCTATTGGTCAGTTATCATCTCACAATAATCCATATATGTCCAAAATATCAAATTCAATAAGGTGCATATTCGTATTGTAAACAGAGAATTAGCGGAATACTCCTTTAAATGTAAACAGTCTGACAAATCCAATTGGCTTATTCTTATCAAAATACTCTCAAATACAAAATATATAAAATATCACAGTGCTAAATCAATATAGTTTTCCCCTTTGTAACCAAAATAAAAGTGTCTTCAGTGTGTAAACTCTATTAAATAACTCAAAACGAAATGTATTAGCAGCATTACATGTATTCTGGCGGAACCATCGTGACGTCACACAATACACACGACCGCAGTCATCCTAGGCTACCGGTGAGTTTTACCCAGTCCCACACAGTCATATTCAGTACAACAGGTAAGTATTTCTAATGTCCACGAACGTGCATTCCACACACACATCTGCTTCACTATAGGTACTTTCCCCGTTTATACATTCATTTGTCATCATCGCTAGCTTATTCATTCACATTATCTATTATTTCTCACCTGTAAAGACAGAAAAGACGGCACACACATCAGCATTCAACATGTTGCTGTTTCACTCTTGGGTCCTATTGGTCAGGACCCTTGTAGTCCTAACAGTCCATAGCATAGCGTGTATAGCTGCCTGTGTAAATGCCTGTCTAAAATGAGCTTGGCTCACCATTATAGTGCCTACCCAGAATGACGCTGTTTTACAGTTTCAGTATAATGTATAATCATGTAAAATGTCACAGTTCTTAGAATAATGCAACCAACTAATAAATGAGGTGGAAACCACGAAATACAATCATGCATTGAGAAATCAAAATAAATCATGATGGGGGGTCTTCCCTTTTTACTATTCTAATCATGTTCTTGAAAGTCCCAATATAATCATGTATCTCACACTCTCCCCTCCAAAATAAATGTCGTCTCGACATTCCGAATGTCCCAGAACACTTCTGTCTCCAACAGGAAGGTGGGTAAGAGTCACAGATAGTAGGAGTCAGTGTTCATACTCCAGGATACAGTTCAACCTCACATGTATCTCCCAGTCCATGTAAAGTGTCCATAGCTGATATCATCGTGCACTATGAATACCTGCTATTATCTCCGCCCAGTAACGGGAAAAGCGTATCCTCACTGCTAGGTTATTACCTTTTTCCTGTGCTAATACTCACTAGTGACCAACATATTATGTTCTAATACCATGTACGCAAACATGTGTCAAATGTCACTGATCCTGTGTCTGGCATTGAAATCAAAACAAAACAAAATACACACTGGACGCTGAACTGAACTTGTTCTTGCTGAAACTTAAGTAAACTGTAAACGCATTTCTAGACTACAGTCTCAACCTCACTAGAGCCTACGAGTGATGCTTGGCTGCCCCAGTGAGTCATAAGTAAGTGTCTTAGTGGGGTTTCTATTTCGGGAAGGATACTTTCTGGTTGCAGGAGACGATGGCTCTGCGTCGCTGTGGTCATCTGCTTCACCCGGCTCTCCCACCTCTGGCTCTGCTGGCTCTGCATTCTCCCCGTCTGGCACCACCACCTCTGGCTCTGCATGGCTGTCATCTGCTTCATCCGACTCATCACGTTCGACCTCTGGTTCCTCCTCCACGTCCTGTCGCTCGTCTTCCTCGTGCTCAGGCGCTTCAGGTTCTGGATCCGATGTCGCTGTCCGTGGTACAAACTCCTCTGCTTCTGCTCTCAGCTCACTGCTGGGCCGGCGGTCACGTCCTGTTGATGGAGCGCTGATGACTTGCCAGTTTTCTTCCTCATCCTCCGAACTGCTTTGCTGGTCTTGTTGTCGCGATTGTTCTTGTTGTCTGTCTCTGTGTTTCTTTTTGGACTTTTTCTTTGTTTTCGGTGTCTCAGGTTGGCTCTGTTCGACTGGGAGAAAGTCACAAGGCAGCAGTAGGTTTCTATGGAGGACTCTTGTTCGACCCGATCCTCTCTCTGGCTTCACCTCGTAGACCGGACTGTCTTGGTGCTTTCTCTCCGTCACCACATGGACACGATCCTCCCAGAAGGATCTAAGCTTCCCTGGGCCGCCTCTCTCAGAGAAGTTGCGTATGAGGACTCTGCAGCCAGGATATAACTCTGCTCCGTAGCTCCTCTTGTTATAATGCCCCTGTGCTCTGTCTCTCTCTTCTCGTGCAGTCTCCGACGCCAGGCGATATGCCTCCTCCATGCGTTTTCTCCATCTGCTGGCGTACTCACTGTGTGATGCACTCTGGTGACTCGGCTTGAGACCAAACATGATGTCCACAGGGAGCCTCGGGTTCCTGCCGAATAGAAGGTAGTACGGTGCGAAACCGGTAGCTTCACTGCGGGTGCAGTTATACGCGTGAACGACCTTCGCCAGGGAGCTTTTCCAGTCAGCTTTTGCATCTTCTGTCAGGTTCCTCAGCATGGCAAGTAATGTTCTATTAAATCTCTCCACCTGACCATTCCCTTGGGCATGATAAGGTGAGGTGCGTGAGCCTTGGATCCCACAGTACGCTTCCATGTTGGCGAACAGCTTGTTCTGGAACTCCTTGCCCTGGTCATGGTGGAGTTTGTCGAAGAATCCGAACTTGAGCACGAAGTCACCGAAGACTTTCTCAGCCGCTGTCTTTGCTGACTTGTTGGTGCAGGCGTAGGCTTGAGCGAAGCGAGTATAGTGGTCCATAACCACCAATATGTACTCGTATCCTCCTTTGCATTTCTCTAGGTGAAGATAGTCGATTGCCACCATCTCGAAGGGATATGTAGTAACGATGTTCTTCAGCGGTGCTCTCGTCGGCCTGTTGGGTCGCTTACTTTTTATGCAGCTGCAGACCTTGGTGATGTAGTGCTCGATGTCCCGTTGCATGTGTGGCCAGTAGAAATGGTTGCGGGCCAGATGCACGGTCCGTTCCACACCAAGGTGTCCCATTTCCTCGTGCAGTTCTCTGTAGATCAACGGGTAGAACTTACTGGGTAGCACTAGTTGAGATCTGGTGGCTGTTTTTCTGAACAGGATGCCGTCTTCATCGATGTAGAATCTGCTCTTCTCTCTAATTAGTGCTGCCATGTCGTCTTGTTGTTCTTGACGCTTTACAGTCGGCCACTGTTTAGTCACAATGCATTCTCTTACTCTTTTGATGACTGCGTCTTCCTCCTGTGCCTTTCTCATCTCGCTGCGGGGGATCTCGGTGATCGGAGATGTCACTTCATCCTCTTCCTCTGCACACGCTGCAGCGATGGTGAGTGGGCACATCCATGGTTGCTGCTCGTCGACCTGGAGGGATACTGCATGTGTGACACTGCTTACAACTTCAGGCTGCATTTCTTGTGAGCATTCTTTCATATACTTCTCCATGTCTAGTGGCATTCGTGACAGGCCATCTGCATCGCCGTTGAGCTTTCCGGGACGATAGCGGATGCAGAAGTTGAAGTCGGCCAGCTCTGCCACCCAGCGGTGTGTCGTCGCATTCAGCTTTGCAGTTGTCAGGACGTACGTCAACGGATTATTATCTGTGTAGACGACAAACGATGGTGCATAATACAGATATTCTCTAAACCGCTCACATATCGCCCACTTCATGGCCAAGAATTCTAGTTTTCCTGAGTGGAGATGGTAGTTCTTCTCAGGCTCCGTCAGCGTTCTCGAGCCATAGGCGATGACAACAAGCTTGCCCTGCTGTCTCTGGTACAGTACGGCACCCAGTCCCTCTTGCGATGCGTCACAGTGCATTATGAAGGGGTCTTCAAACTGCGGGTAGCCCAGGATGGGTGGATGTAAGAGGAACTCTATCAGGCTACACAGTACCTCTTGGTGCTCTGCTGTCCAGGCGATGGGTTTACTGGATGGTGCTTGGTCTGATTTCATCCGTCCTCCCGTCTTGGTCTTTTGTTTTCCTCTGGGCTTTCCGTCTGGTGTTCTCTCCACGACCAGCAGGCTGTACAGTGGCTTGGCGATGCGGGAGAAGTTGGGAATGTACTGTCTGTAGTAGGATAGAAATCCCAGTAGTTTCCTTAGATCGCCCACGGTTGCAGGTGTCCTCTCCTTCAGCGCTTGCACTGGTGCTAACTCAGTCGGGTCCATCGTGTAACCGTCTTTAGACACAATCTTGCCCAGGAACTTCACACTGTCTTTGAACACATCACACTTACGCGGTGTCAGCTTGACTCCGTGTTGCTGGTAGCGCTGTAAGACTGCTCGCAGATCCCTCAGATGGGCGTCGAAAGACCTCGAATGGACTAGGTTGTCGTCCAAATATGGTTGGCACGTCTCGTCCCTCAGTCCCACCAGGCACTCTTCCATGCTGCGTTGAAATTCTGCTGGGGCGGAGGACAGTCCGAAGGGGATCCGCACCCATTCGTACAGGCCCCAGGGCGTAATAAAAGCGGTCAGAGGTTGACTGCTCTCGTCCAGGTAGCCCTGGTGGTATGCCTTCCCCTGGTCGAGCACAGAAAACCAGGCACTTCCTGTGAGACTGTTCAGCATGTCTTGTACACGGGGGATGGGGTGACGGTCAGGGATGGACTTCCGGTTCAGCTCTCGATAATCACAGCATAGACGGAGGCTGCCATCCTTCTTACGTACACAGACGATGGGCGAGGAGTAAGGAGATCTTGATTTCTTTATCCATCCTTTGTTCAATAAGTCCTCCAAATACTCCTTGACTTCTTTGTGTAGTGGCTTGGGCACGGACGTGTAGGTGCGCTTGACAGGGGTGGTGTCGTTCAGCCGGATTTTGAGCTTGAGGGAAGGGATACTCCCCACATCATCATCATTGCGGGAAAACGCACCACTCTCTTCTCGCAGCAGCTGTTTCACCATTCTCTGCTTCTCTGGTGACAGGTGGTCAACGGACACCGGGGGGTCCCACCCACCTCCATCTTGGTCTGCCACAGCCACTTCACCTCTCTCGCCTGTCTGTGTCAGCGTATTCTTCTCCAACAGCACCTCTCCTGCACTTTGCTTCACGTCAACTGGTCTCGCATCTGCAGGATATATGGCTTTGATCCGCTGTACCTGGCCCAACACTGTGCGTGGACTGATGGTGATGTCGTAGCAGGTGTCGTTGGCCACTGGGATGCTGACTCGGGACCACGTCCCTCTCTGCAGGCTGATGATGGATTCACCGATGTTCAGACCATCCGGCCACTTTGGACTCTCATCAGGTTCGAATACTACTTCCTGTTTGGTGGACAGGGGGCTTGTTCTCACGCAGCACTTCACCTCCTTCGTCTTGCCGGCTGGTATGACCACGTGGCGGCGTCCGACTCTGACCACTCCTTCTTTAGTGTCGATGTCACTGGTCTGTAGTAGCTGCGTCAATACTTCTACTCTGTTGCAGTCGAAGGAGAGGGCTTCACTCAGTGCTCTGGTGGTGACGGCAGGCTGCTTCTCCATTCCACCCTTTACTAGCTCTTCGATCACGTTGTAGCCAATGATTGGCTCTGCAGGTACTTTGGGGTCACGGGCGATGAGCACAGGTACGTGGAGTACAGGGTTTAAGGTGTCACCTGATTTAAGCTGGAACTTCACTTCCACCCAGCCTGTGAATGGAATGGCTGTCTGGTTCACCGCCTTCCCCAGCACCGTGCCTGACTCTAGAAGTTCTTGTATGTTGCGTACAGTCGTGTGTGGTAGATGAGCTCTTCTCCACTTCTCACTGAACATGCTCACCTGCGACCCGGTGTCCCAAATGGCTTGTGTTCTCACTCCATTAAAGGAACAGTCGACGATGCACTTCTTCCCAATGAGGCTCAGCAACTTCGATTGACGCTGTGTGGACAGGTGACTCACTTGTACAGCGCCTTCCTCCTCCGCTGCACTCCATGGCACCAGTTCCGATGACTCCATCTCTTCTAGCTGTCTGATCCGTTCACACAGCAGCCTATGGACATCTTCACTCTGGTCACTTTGGCTTGGGGAGGGTGCATTTAGTGGCATGACAGTGTGGCCTGAGATCGCTGCTTCATCAGGGTTGCCAGGGGGCTTCCGTGGACCTCGGCAGCCCCTTGAGACGTGCCCTGATTGACCACATTTAAAACAGTGTTGACATTGGTCGCCTACCCCATTGTCTTGACAGGCTTTACATCCTCTCCTCGCATTCCATCTGGGTGTGCGGGGAGCTGCTGGTGTGCTCTGCATGCTTTTTCTCATTTCCTCCACTTCTTGCTTCAGTTGCTTTACCACTTCATACAGCTCTGTGTCCTTCTGGCTTGTAGGTGTGGCTCCTTTACGCCCTCTGGTGTTCTTTGCTGCAACTGCGTGATCTTGCGGCTCTGGATGACCCTCTTCACTGTCATGACTCTGGTGATGAATCCCTACTTCCGTCTGCATCTCGTGTACTTTGGTTACTTTGCTGCTTGTATTCTTTTTCAGCTTGTTTTGTCGTTCTATGTCTGCGCTTGCAGCTTCATTCATTTTCTCAACGAGGACTTCATCGGTGACTGTCAAATCATCAAGGACGGTCTTTAGCTGGAACTTGATATTGTCACTGATGAGCCCTGTGCTGACTGACCTGAGGAATCTGCGGTGTACAAGGTCTGGGCTGTATTGTTCACCTGTCCCCGGCTCCTTAGCAGCAAGCAGTATTCTTTCTTTTAACTCCATGGCCCTGAAGAGGAAGTTCTGTGGGGACTCACGGCTGTCTTGTGTGATGTTCACTAGACGGTGGTACAGGTCAGTGGAACTCTCTTCCTTGAAGTGGCCCTTGAGTATGGTTTTCAGTTGGGGGAGAGTGAGGTCACTTTTAATCTCCAGCATGTCCCTAATAGTGAGGCCTGGGCTGATTGCTTTTACTACAGCTTCAACAATTTCAGCTTCACAATGTCCCTTGTTCAGCCCCACATCAATCTGGTGCATCAGGTTCGTGAATGAGAGCTTGTCTTTTTGGCCTCTCTCCCCAATCTGTCCGGCAATCTTGAACTCTCTCCGTATTGTCACTTCAGGCAGTTTGTTTTGCGGTGGCTGCTGTGTCACTTGTGGCTGGTCTGGAGGCCGACTTGCGTTCTTGTTCTCCATTCTTCCACTCAGACGTTGTATTTCTTCGCTGAGGGCTTGTGTGGATGACTGAAAACTCAGCTGAAGGCTTTCATATTGTTTTCTTAGAGCGGCGAGTTCTTCTGCTTCTTTGTCTACATTCGGATTACTTTCGCCTCCTTGCTCTGGTGCCTCTATTACTTTCAGCAGCCCTTTTAGATGCTCTTCTGCTACATCTGATTCTTCTTCCTCGATTACTGTTGTAATATGTTTGTTGATAAGGCGGAGTAACACGTGCCTCTTTGTTTCTGTTTCAACTGTCACTTTAGCTTCAATGCACACTGTCTTTAATTGCTCCACGCTCAGGTCCAGTAGCTTCTCACCCAACTGGTCTTGCAATTCTTCCAGCGCCATTTTCTTTCAGTGTTCAGTCTCTCATTTACAAGAAGGCACTCCTCCACCATCCCATCCTCGTCGCCAGTTTTTGTTACACACTTGGTTGGAAAGGAATGAGTTTCCAGTGTGTGGGGTTGAAAAGGTGGTTTATTCTGTAAAGACAGAAAAGACGGCACACACATCAGCATTCAACATGTTGCTGTTTCACTCTTGGGTCCTATTGGTCAGTTATCATCTCACAATAATCCATATATGTCCAAAATATCAAATTCAATAAGGTGCATATTCGTATTGTAAACAGAGAATTAGCGGAATACTCCTTTAAATGTAAACAGTCTGACAAATCCAATTGGCTTATTCTTATCAAAATACTCTCAAATACAAAATATATAAAATATCACAGTGCTAAATCAATATAGTTTTCCCCTTTGTAACCAAAATAAAAGTGTCTTCAGTGTGTAAACTCTCTTAAATAACTCAAAACGAAATGTATTAGCAGCATTACATGTATTCTGGCGGAACCATCGTGACGTCACACAATACACACGACCGCAGTCATCCTAGGCTACCGGTGAGTTTTACCCAGTCCCACACAGTCATATTCAGTACAACAGGTAAGTATTTCTAATGTCCACGAACGTGCATTCCACACACACATCTGCTTCACTATAGGTACTTTCCCCGTTTATACATTCATTTGTCATCATCGCTAGCTTATTCATTCACATTATCTATTATTTCTCACCTGTAAAGACAGAAAAGACGGCACACACATCAGCATTCAACATGTTGCTGTTTCACTCTTGGGTCCTATTGGTCAGGACCCTTGTAGTCCTAACAGTCCATAGCATAGCGTGTATAGCTGCCTGTGTAAATGCCTGTCTAAAATGAGCTTGGCTCACCATTATAGTGCCTACCCAGAATGACGCTGTTTTACAGTTTCAGTATAATGTATAATCATGTAAAATGTCACAGTTCTTAGAATAATGCAACCAACTAATAAATGAGGTGGAAACCACGAAATACAATCATGCATTGAGAAATCAAAATAAATCATGATGGGGGGTCTTCCCTTTTTACTATTCTAATCATGTTCTTGAAAGTCCCAATATAATCATGTATCTCACAGCACACTTGTAGCAAACAAAAGACAGTGTGAAAATGGGTTTGGGTTATCTGTGGCAATCCACACACACAATTAAGTACCGGTATACACATTTAAGAAAACGTTTTCACGGAAGCATTAATTTTGTTTCTGCCCTAACAACTTTACTTTACTCACCTTTATCAGGTTGAAAGGGGTTTATGGGCGCACCCAGCAAAAACCCCAGAATTTTTGAGACAGTGAAATCCATTTGCGACCGCGGCAGGTGTCATGGCAGGTATAAAACTGTCCTGACAAAACTGTATAAATCGGTCGCAACAAGTGAACAACGGATTTATCCCATAGGAAAAATATTCTCTATGGTGGTTTTCTTGGTAGAGGCACAAATCTGGGCGCAAACCGTGATTGCTTTTCTGGTGAAAAA
This sequence comes from Benthosema pterotum, assembly GCA_039105355.1. Lineage (NCBI taxonomy): Eukaryota > Metazoa > Chordata > Actinopteri > Myctophiformes > Myctophidae > Benthosema > Benthosema pterotum. Next base: position 25,831,983 of record CM076973.1, on the reverse strand, counting down.
CAATAACTTTCAGAGTGAGTCCACTAAAGAGAAAGAAAGTAGGCTTTCTATAATCCACAACAGAAGAAAGGCTGGCCGGGTCGGGTTATAGTGAGATATAAGACTGATTTTCCCCATAGCTATACTGCAAGAAGCAGTGGAGCTATGGACCAGAGCTACCCCTGACTCTACAAAGGGGGACTTCAAAAGAGTCGCACATTTCTGACCTTCTCCATTTTTAACCTTCTTCCTCTTTCTCTCTAAACTGTCATCCAACCCATCCTTATTCCTTCCAGCCCATCCTATCTGTCCATCACCCCCTCTCCCCCCTCCCTGCCTCCTGGAGTTACAAACCTTTAGGGCTTTCTGCACGCCTTTAATGCTGATGCCAATAGAGTTATTGAACTGCTGTTCCGCTGACAAGGACAAGGCCTTGCTTTATTTGGGGGTGGGGGGGTCTTACTTCAGACCAAAATGGGAAGCAGGTTTGGACGTGCCCCATGTGACCCTGGTAGGATGGAGGAGAAGAGTGACGAGGAGGAGGGCAGGAAGAGGAGGAAGAAGAAGAATGGGGTGGTGGGGGCGGAGGATTGCAAGACACAGAGGATGAGGTACTTTACAGCAAATGTTTTCATGTCAAGAACCATTAGTCTACGGACCCCCCACCCCCCATTTGATAGCATTTCTATTTCTGGAATACCCAATTTATATTGTAAAAAACAATGTTAATTTAACTCAGAGAGTGTACAAATGCAACCACCATTTGAACACCCTCAGAGGTACAGACTTGTAACGGTCCATTTGGTTCCTAACTATCATTTAGCTGGGGACCCCCATGTTTTAATTTCACAGGTCACATACGACCACTCATTTTCACAATTAAAATAAGTAGATGTATGGTAGTACTAAGTGATGAAATGAAAAGGACAATAAGTGAAATAGACTGGACACTTAAGGGAGTCTCTGGCACTGATCTGGATGTTGATGATGGTTACATTTTGACATCTACAAGTGTACAAATTGTTATGATACATTGTATTTCTTGGGACTGACAGATATCAAAGTAAACTAAATAGACTGGACTCTCAACTACGCAAGCATTCTGATACACTTGTCTCCATGCAAGAGATATGAGATGCAGCTGTTGTTTTTTTATTCTTATTTCCATGTGAAAACTATGCAGGTGGCCTCTTATCAGCGTTGTTTATGTTCTGTTAACACAATCAGGTCATGATACCCAGCCTGGCATGATGAGACTAGTATCACTGTGTAGATATTGTTTTGCACTAGCAGAATAATCTGGTTTCCAATTAAGCCAAGTCAGACCTACATCATAATAAAGTGTACATAATATTGTTCATTATGTACGATAATACAGAATAGAGCTCCGCAGCCCCCCTGTCAGAATGATGACTGTGGCAGAAGTGAAAAGAAAAAAAAAACAATAAAAAAACGCCGCAGACGAAGTCAACTCGGGTCGTGACAAATCATGCCCAACCAAGTGGGCACATTTTATTGCACATGCCCAACATGTACAGACGTGCACTATAAAACATGCAGTTGTGTATAGCTCATTTATAAACAGGGTTTACAATGCTTAATCGTATCGATAAAAGTAAATACCAAGTCAAAAATCACATTTTGCCTCATAAACCAATGGTTCTCAAACCTCTGAAAAGGACCATCATTTTTTCTTCCATTTGTACAGTTTATAGACCTGCAAAGGGTCCATTTAGGTTGTCATGACAATTTGCCAAATGTTCGCCTATTTTGGCATGTCCAGGATATGGACACATAGGATTTATGAGGTTATTGTTAACAAGCATAACATACACATACAAAGACACACACACATACAAAATGTTTAATAACCTGCTTGTTTCCCAGAGCTGGCCGGGTGTCTGTAGCCTTTCCAACACATAAGGCATATAAGCAGGCTGTAGCGACAGGCACTCAGACAGCTCAGCTCGTTCCTGTGTGTGTCAGCTTGTATACACCATATTACTTTAGAACTCAAGTGTGCGTAATTTAGGAGCATGTTCTTAAGCACTTAAGCCCTATTTTATAGGATGATGTTTAAGTGGAAAAGCCTATATCCAAGCTCACGACCCATCCCAGCAGGGCACACTGACAATTCTTTTAAAATGGTTTTGGATAATTCAACCCCCTCATTCAATTCAACCGCCAAATAGGGACGTCGGGTTGAAATTAAGGCAGATGGACACTGCGTATAGTATTCAAATCTTCTGTCTCAGACTTAGACCTCATCTGATTATAAACAAATAAAAGTATTACGCCAGTGGAAATTATTTATTTTTCTGTATTGTGTTCAGTGAGAATAATTGAATCACCGTTTTAAGCTATTAATTCATACATCATTCAGTCAGTGCAGTGAAATAACTGAAATGAGATTCATGAGTTGGACTTCAGTAGCAGTTCATGTGTACAGCATACAGTATTCTGGTATAGTCTACACACGTTCAGTTCCATGTAGTCTCATCTAAAGTTTGTGTATGCGCTTGGGATTTTCCATGTGGCTTTCTGGGAGGATGCAAACATCATAAGGCTTATTTGTTTTTAATTTGGTGGGAAGCGTGTGGGTTTTCTCTGTGGTGTACCCCCTCGAGTCAATATTTCCTACACTCTAAAAATGGATGCAAATTAACACCCTGCATTTGACCATAGACTGGAGGTTAGGGTCAGGCCTCCTTAGAACTGGCACACTGAGAGAGACGAAGTGAAAGGGAGAATTAAATAAATGGAAAACTGAAGGATGTTAGTTCATCGGTCATTAATGTAGTATAAGGTTTAACGTCACCGATTGCACACAGACTTTAAAGGAAATTTGGTTTCATTCAGATTGGAATGAGGTCCAACAAACCCATATTTTCACATACTGTAGACTTTACAGAACATCGAGCACCATTTCACTCTCCCCCATTAAAAGTACATTTGTGAATTTAATACCCCAGGCCACAGTTCTACAACGACTCCTTCTTCTTGCATGATTTTTTAAACATCTGTATAAACATTTTGGGGAGAGAACCCAATTATGCTACTTGTCAACCCTCACAAAATGACAGCTCATTAACAGGACATTGTTATTAGGATAAGAATACTGTCCCAGACGGGACTGCAGGGACGAGTCTGAATATGACATTATGCTGTCAAAGATGCATTAAAAGGGGATTTGGCTGCACAATGCCAACCGTGACTTCATCATCACGTTTGGCTTGCCTGAGTTTGTTGCTAGACAAGCTCCGGTCCATTTCCCTTCACAAAGACGGGTCCTGGGAGCTTTTAAATAAACCAGTGACCTCCACTTCATGGCTATTCCCATTACCACTCTTTCCTCTCAGTACAAAAGACATTGTGTCCCATCTATTGAAATGACACTGCGTGTTGAAATATTTAATCATGTTTCTTGCTCCCAGAGGCCGCGCAGGCCAGACTGTGCATGACGGAACAATCCGCCTATAGCGCTGCTAGCAGGTGCGGAACAGTATGGTTGTAATGATATCGCCTTGGAGACCAGTCAGACCAGGCTGGCTATGCCCTCATTGTGAGAAGAACAAACACATATGTGAAGAAAAAGGAGTAAGCTCAAACACTTGGATGTACACACATTCTCCCACCCTTTCTCAGTTTCTCAATTGCTATATGTATAGGTCTCATGGTCTTGTAATGAAGCATAAATCAGACTTTTTACAAACACAAAGCAAACAGCCGTTACCCGTTTCAGCAGGGGCGGATCTAGGCATGGGCATGGGGGGGGGTGACCCCCTAGATGCCCAGACTGCCCCACCAAACATGATGGCATGCAAAACAACCCAATTTTCAAAGATATTTCAAATTATAGTGCTTAGAATTAAAATTATTTGAAACACTATGCTACTAACTAACTACAATTGTCACACTGCAACAGCATTTCATCATTGAAAACAGAAAACTCTCTGAGTCAGACCTTTAGCTTTATGCATGCTGCGTATCTGTTGCAACTCCGACAACAACTGATGTTATTATTGATGCTTACTTGACTAATATAAGTCCTGTAACTGAAAATGGTATGGGTGCGGCTTTTTCTCCTGCCCCCAATTGGGAAATGCTACATCCGCCCCTGCGTTTCAGTTTAATGAAACCATGTCACAACCACATAGACATCATGTGGGTTTTTGCACGGTCTGGGGTGAATGAATATTAGAATCCTCACGTGGGAGGCGATATTAAAGCTTAAGTAGAGGTACCCCGGCCTGCTGTGTGGGGATATGAGAATAAGTACTGGGAAATAACCAGGCTCCCTGATGTGTCGGATAGCTTTGTGTGTGAGCTAATGGATTGCCTGTGAGATATCAGCAAGGAAATGTTTGAAGTGTTATATATACATGCTCACATGTGTGAGTGCGTCTGCGCGTGTGGCTGCATGCGGTGTGTGGGTACTGTAAGACATGACTTCAGTTCATGAAGTGAAGTTATAGTGAGTAGTTTAAAAGCTCGTGGCTGAATTTAATTAGTCAATACAGCACGATTCCATGATTTTATATGATATGAAAGGGTTCCACATTCAAAACACTTCTAATTACTGTGTTAGAGATGCATATAATATCTGTGCCCTTGTACACAACACATGGTTTTCCTTTGTCTTTGTCTCATTTCTATAGGCGTTCCTGGTCATGGGACACATCAGGGACAGAGAATTCTGAGTGCACATTTTTCATTTTGGACAAGTTAAACCCGGATAATACCAGTTCTGTAAACAGTGAAGAAACACAGAACAATCACAAGCGAGCAGAAGGAGAAGTATGCTCTATCTGACACATATGAAACCACAGGCACATAGACACCCTAATCCAAGGCCTATGGAAAAACCTTAGTGGAAAATCTCCCATTTCTTCTCTGGAGTCAGGACACTTGACAGTGACCACAATACAAACAATGCAGTGAGAAGGAAGACGCTCCAACGAACCCTGCATATAACATGTAATCTGTCCTCAGTCAAGCACAACACATTTCTCCGATGTCAACTGTTTGATTTTAGCTGTCAGTGATGTTCGCCTTAAAACAGGAATGACCCTATTCCTAACGTCCCTATTCTTGGATGAACATTTGGTGAAAATCTGCAAGCTTATACATCAGCTATTTTTGACGTAGAATTAGACAAAGCTACACAATTCATATTGCACATACAAAAATAACGAAGTTGAATGAGACACATAAATCAAAGTTTCACAGCCACATGGACTAGTAATGGACAATCAAACTATTAATTTAAAATAATGAAAAATGACAGTCACGGTAGATAATAGAGAAGTAGTAGAGAATTAATACCTTTCTTCCCCTTATTCAGATGTTGGGTACAATGTGTATGGACTTAATGTGTTTTGTACATGTTAGGTTTTCACCCTATTTGCCAGTATTACTCTAGTGCAGTGGTTTTCAACCTTTTTGATACCAAGGCCCACTATTTATTCAGCATTTGAACCACGGACCACCATTTGGTGATATTTTAGCCCCACAGACCCCAAAACTAAAGATTTCTTTTGTCCACAATGGATTTCGGAAACAAAACAGGCAAACCTGCAGACCAATATGACCATTAATCTATAATATAGTATTGTATATTTGGGCTAATTAACATGATGAATATTTTAACTCTTGAAAGCTTAAACATGAAACCAAATGGCCCCGCAAGGGTCTATTTTGTTTCATGTTTAGGATCTCAAAGAGTTACATATGGTTAACCAACTTTCCATCATTTAGCTGGGGACCACCTATAACCCTCTCAGGGACCACTGGTGGTCCCCGGACCACTGGTTGTAAACCACTGTTCTAGTGCTATAGTAAGTTCTTGCTTCCCCAGGAAGTTGCTATGACCAGCCTAAATGATATGTACATATGTCATGTTTTCTTAAATTTTGCTCATCTTCTTTCAGGTTAATATTTTGAGGGACTTAACAATGAGACTATAGGACAAGAGTGGTCACAAATTGACACTGCAAGTGGATCAGAGCATGCTGCGGCACAACACAGTAACGTAGGGGAGTGTTGCACAAGGAAGCCTAATTAAAACCACTGCTGCAATCACAGCTTCATAAGTCCCAGTCGTAGACTCGGCGGAACGTAGTTAAACAACTATTTAAGCCAACTGATCGGCTTCCACGGCATGGAACATTCTCCAAGTTTGACTCATGTCTTCTCGACTCATGGCCTCTCGTATTTATCTACCATCGTCGTTCTGTCTGTCTCTGTCTCTGCATGGGCCCACATGTCCCTCTGTCTCTGCCTCTTTTACTTCTTCCCCAGTCTTCTCTGAGGCGTAAAAGCTGAGCGGGAGCCACAGTTGAGAACCTGCAGACACTCTGCCAAGCTTCCCTCTCTGTTCTCTCAGCGCTGCTGAGTCCAGCATGCATGTCATGATGTTTAATCAAAACCATGTCCAGCACTTACCACATACTCTCCTACACAACGCCTATCAGTATTCTAAAACACAAATAAGAATGATCTTTCTTTTTTCCCCCGCTGTTTTTTCCCCCTCTCTTGTTCTCCCCCAGTGCAACGGAAAGTTTACACAAAGGAGAGCCTTATCCCGCGAGCCTGCCTCTCTCCCTCTCTCTCTGCTTTCCAAAATACCTGCGGGATGAAATCAAACTCCCTGAGGGCATTACGTTAGAGGTCTCTCTCTCTCTCTCCTCTCTCTCTCTCTCTCTCTCCTTCCCTGGCCTTGTCAGATCAATCCAACTTCTCCACGCTACAGGGAGTGGATCAGCCGTCATTTCTGGCCATCAGACTTCGCTGCAGGTCCTAATTAATGTACTAGTGGTTACAGACCACGGGGGAAAGGCTTCCAGGGCCCAGAGCTCCTGCCAGAGAAAACACAGGAAGCTGGAACAGGTAAGGAGCGGATCAGATGGAAGGATAGCGCATTCTTGACACATGATGTATGTATATAATTCTAAACCAAACGCACCGGCATTCTTCTCTTCCAAGCCAAATGGCACCGAGCAGGGGATGGAGAAAGAGAGATGGCTGGGAGAGAGAGAGAGAGAGAGAGAGAGAGAGAGAGAGAGAGAGAGAGAGAGACAGAGACAGAGAGACAGAGAGAGACAGAGACAGAGGGCACAGTATTTTTCATGTCTCCAAAGAAAAGTGATGTCTCACAGGCACAAAAACACAGTATTTCCATATTCCTTGGTTCCAAAATTCAGCCCAGTCCGTTCCCTATGAGCTGTACAGATGGCAAATAAACCTGTTTGTACAGTAGTTGTGTGGAAAATAATAATTAGAGATGGCAACAATGCTGTCAACACTAGAGGACTAGAACAGCTGACATCATACTTGGAATAACCCACCCAGACTAAACTTTTAAAGAGGTTAGAATTAGAACAGTAGTTTTCAACCATTTTGATGGCAGGGCCCGCTATTTATTCTGCAATTTAGCCACGAACCACCATTTCATTTTGAGCCTCTTAGACCCAAAAACTAAAGATTTTCTTCTTGTTTGACCACAACAGGCCAATGCTGTTCAAAATAACAATTCTTCTACATTCTCTACCTTTGTACATTAATGAAAATTAAGTCATGTAACAATAATGTAATTCTTGAGAGCGTAAAATGAAACCAAATGGACCCTTCCGGGTCCATTTGTTTTCATTTTACGCTCTCAAGAGTTAAGGATCTATAAGAGTCCAATTGGTAACCAACTTTCCATAATTTAGCTGGGGACCTGAGCACCTGGAACCCTCTCAAGGACCACTGGTTGAATGGTTGAATGGTTGAAATTAGAACATTAGAACGTAAAGTTGGTCAGGACTCAGGACAGTGAATAAAGAGAGAGTTCCAGTGTAACTGGGTTGTCTCCAGTGAGAGAGAGAGAGCGCAGCAGCAGTTTTCCATTGAGTGTTTGGAGGAACTGTGGATGATGGATTTAAGAATGAGCTGATTCAGCTCTACACCATGATCCACGGCTCAGTCCTGAGAGATTCATTGAAATGAAAGTTTTATTCCACGATGATTACACAGTTCCTGTGTCATATGGTTTCTGTCAAGTTTACAATTATAAATCTCCTGTTATTTTTCCACATAAAGCCCCTTTCACAGTTTCCATACAAGCACACAACTTTCTTTCCCTAGTCCAAACCTTTAATGTAAAGCAGAAGGGGTTTCTGTGTGGGTCAAGTTAAGTCACATTTATTTGTGAAGTTTGACCACTCAAACCCTACAACAGTATGCTTAGTTTGCCATGCAGGGTCCCTCAGGGCTCTGTACTTGATCTACACATTTTTTCATCAAAGGGCTCTTCAGAATGACTTGTGTTCTTAAAAGGGGGGGGCGTATAAAACGATCACAAGCAAGCAAAAACAGTGACCATACTGCATATTTTACAATAAGAGGAGTGTTGTTTGTGTGCACACGTGTGCGTGCGTGTGCTGCCTTGTGAACAGCAAACATAAACAGCTCCTTTCTAGATGAGCCACTGTTAAGGCCTAGAGGGAAAAAGATTTCATCTGTCTCCCATTTGGAAGGAGAGGAAGGGGGAGCGGGTGAGACGACGGGGACTTGGAGTTTCACCATGATGATTGTTCCATGAAACTAACTCACACCAACGGTTTCTGTATGTTTGGGTTCATGTGCATGTGTGTGCGTACTTGAATTTCTTAAACCTTTCGAGGGTCGAATGTCTCGCCTGTGTGTGTGTGTGTGTGTGTGTGTGTGTGTGTGTGTGTGTGTGTGTGTGTGTGTGTGTGTGTGTGTGTGTGTGTGTGTGTGTGTGTGTGTGTGTGTGTGTGTGTGCATGCTGTGTTTTTGATTAATACTGTACATGATTTGAATTTCCACAGCGTTTAGGTGAGGGGTCTATACTTTTTCTTGAAATGGTCCCTACAGATCTACCGGGGGGTGATTTACTTCACTGTTTGAATAAAGAAAGAAGAACTAAACTAAAATAACATGGACAGTATATATGACAAAACCCATTTCTGTATCATGTCCAATCACTGCTCCAGTCCAGCAGAGCAGTTTTCGAATTACATGATTTTCCACTGTTCCATGAACCTAGCAACCTTTGCTATATGAGAATGCTAGGTTACAGGTTTTTTTTTGTCTGTGTGCAGGCATTCACGTGTGTTTGTGTGTGTGCACATGTGCGTGCATGTGTGAGGGTGCGGTATAGGTGAGCATGGTTTATTTGCCGTGCCCTGATTACAGAGATGCAGATCGGTTTCAGTTCCGAGAGACAAAGTCAGGCCCCCCGTCAAACCCTGCGAAGGCAAACACCCGGGTCAGACGTCACATGACCCTGACAGCCTGAATGAGACAGGCGGTGGAGGAAGGGGGCAGCCAGCCCCCCTCCAGTCCTTTGACAGGATACCACACAAGGCCACCCACTTCAAAAGCCCTGCCCCCCCGGGCCTTGCCTGCCTGTACAAAAAAGGGTCTGTGCATGTTGCACACGCGCCTGTGTGTGTGTACATCATGTTTGTGCCTTTCAGCGGATAAATACAGGCTCCGCGGGGGCAATGTGTGAAAGCACAGCGGAGGCGGAGTGATAAAGGGAACGCAAAAAACAACATGAAGTTCAGTGGTTGTAGTTTAATTACGAAGGCTCCCATTGCTGTTGGCGATGTCACGCCTCATCAGCAAAGCAGAATGTTACTTTGGAGTAAAAGTAACACACACACACCTTCTCGCACTGGGAGAGGGGGTCGCACGCACACACGCACACACACACACACACACACACACACACACACACACACACACACACACACACACACACACACACACACACACACACACACACACGCACGCACGCACGCACACACACACACGATTTCTAGCACCCTTATTCTATGTACTACCAACAACACATGCAGCTAATCATCCTCTCCTGCCAAAATGTCTGCGACTGTATTGTGTTCATTCAAGATGAAGAAGTGTTGTTCTGTATGAAGCCGCTCCCTGCCTTTTACAACCACATCTCTGCCAAAACCTGCTGCTGCCAAAAAATCGCTGATCGACTTCAGGTGTACTGATAGTAAATTGGCAAGAAAGGGCCTTGCAGTCTCTGAATGTGTTCTGACACTGGTAGTGATTTATAAGGGATTTGTGAGAGATTTGATTTTGTATCTTCCACTATAATAGAGCACCTATCCCTCTCATCTGTCTCTCATCTTCCATTTCTTTTTTTTTGTCAGAGACAAATGTACTCAATACAGAACACGTCAACACGTCACCTCCTCAAACTGAAATGAGGCCTTCTCTTCATAAAAAAGCAGCAATAACCTCACAAGGCAATCATCTTGTATTTATTTTTGCCAAGCCAGTGTGAAAGCAGTGATTAAAGACACGTTCTGCACTTTGTCCTCTGGCACAGTCCTCTTTAAAAACAAATGAGTGTGTCACTTCTCCAACGCACTGCAAGGAAATGGGCCATGGTGTAAAGAGTTAACTTTTTTTTGACTCCCAGCCAGACAACTATATTTGTCATGTATATGCTGCCGTCTTGAAAAGAAAGGTTGGGGTATTTTTATAATGAATCGTTTTACATGGCTGTTCATGTGTTGAGTGATTTTTTCGACAGTTGGAATGTTGAAAACTACACAAACAAGTCTGTAAGTACTATGGGGCTGTCAACATCGACAATTAAGAGACTGTCGCAGCAGTCTGACTCTCCCCTCGTGCCCGCTACTGCCCGGGTAGCTCAGTCAGTAGAATGGAAGAGAACCATTAATTAAATGGCACCACTGGAACTACGTTTACCAAGTTAATATTTATGTGTCGGGGGGTCAATTCTGTCCATCTGCTCTAATATGACATGAGAACAAACTGTGTGAACATAGTAAATAATAATAATATAGTCAATTTCACTCCTCTCGAGTGGAGTTCTGCAGAAGATCTCATAGACAGAATGAGTGAGGCTCATTCGCTGGGGTGTGGCTGTGTAAACTGTGGGACTGATAGTGGTGACAGGTACAGTACATAGTTCATCTGTGTTTTTGTAAACAAAAATGACACCAAATTATAGCACACAGTATTTATCCAAATTGGAAAAGACATGAAGCATTGACTAAGCTATAGATATGTGCACTCAATGCATAGCAATTACATAAACACATCACGACACATAACTTCATTAACCGGAAAGTTCCAGGCATGGTCAGTTTCTTTTTGAGTGGTGCCTAAACGCTTCTGTTCATAGCCAGTTAGTCTCGCGTTGCCAGACAGAGATCTCTCACAATTTTCACAATTTCCAGACTCTATATAACAGTCAGAGATGGAATATAGTTGTCTGGCTAGAAATAAGCCATAGAGACTAAGCCAGGGGTGAGCTGTAGTTCATGTGTGAAGTCCTCCAGACTATCCTCCAGAATGACCCTGCCCATCTGGTCATCTTCCTGTCTATCTATTCTGCTTTGCCTCCTAGTCACTCTCCACACCTGCTCTGATCTTCGGTCATGTATTCTGCCCCAGCCTAAAATTGGGTTACAGTCCTCTGCCCTGCCCTGCCCCCAGGGTGACCGCTGGAGGTATACCCCGCTTGCATTGGCCTCTACCCTGCCCTGGGGCCGTCCATGTGATGTGTCCTGCAGTGCCCCTGCCCTGCCCTGCCCTGCCCCCAGGCTGCATGCTGCCTGGGTCCTTCCGCTGTGCTCCCTCTGCCCTGTTAGCATTCCACACAGCCACACCGTGACAAAGAAAGAAATTCTTTGTTGTTATTCCTGTAAATGTACTTTTTTGATGAAAGTGTTTTTTGTTATTTTGTTTCGGGACGGAACAAAATGAAAAAGAGGACATATTGTTCACAGTGATTTGATCATTTCCTAATGACACAAGTACACACATGCGCGCAGATCCCCCCCCCACCCCCACCCCACACACACACACACACACCATAGACTGTGCATGCATGCATCAGGCACACATCAGACACACACACACACACACACACACACGCACACACACACACACACACACACACACACACACACACACACACACACACACACACACACACACACAGTTACATTCCCAAGGGACAGCCAGTTGTTGCTTCCTCACTTCAGATCTCAATCTTTGTGTGTGTGTGTGTGTGTGTGTGTGTGTGTGTGTGTGTGTGTGTGTGTGTGTGTGTGTGTGTGTGTGTGTGTGTGTGTGTGTGTGTGCGTGTGCGTGTGCATGTGTGTGTGTGGATGCATGTGTGTGTGAGAGAGAGATATAGAGAGAGGGAAGGAAAGAAAGAATTTCTGTTGCTCTCTGCCAAACTCAGTTGTACTGTCAGAAACAGCTCAAGATGTTTATCCTGTGTTGAATGAGGACACTGGAAGAACACACTTGAAAGAAATGAATGATCTTCTCAACAAATATGTACACCATCACAATTTTCTCATGCCTGGTATGAGTCAAAAGTCAATGTACACAGATAAACAGCTCAGTACAACATGTATGGTAAATAACTATACGGTATATACATGGCCATCTACACAACAGTATGTTCATCTACCATAGGAATAGAAAGCCATACTACCTACAATGTTAGCTATGAAATATCAGGTAAATGTGTTTTTTGTGAAAAGGTATAGGGTGAATTATAGTGCCTTCCAAGACCTTATACATTACATTCACCCATTCATAAAGCACACCGGGAGCAATTTGGTGGTTCAGTGTCTTGCCCAAGGACACCTAGACATGCAGACAGGAGGAGAACCGTCGACCCACGACCTGATCTAGCTCCTGAGCCACAGTCGACCCATGAAAACTCTTTACGATGCACAAAATATGATAACAGGTTGAAACTGGTTAATATATTTTGATAAAGTAACAATGGACAAGGAAATACAGTGTTAATATCTGAAACGGAATGTGGGGGATGGTGGTATTCTGTGTTTGTGCACTTGGAATGTCAAGGGTGGGGGCAATGTTTCTTTATTTTTACCTCTGAAAACAAAGTAGAGTGGATGTTAATGGCAAGCAGACATGGCTCAGATATACTTGGAACAGCGAGCTATGATACATCAATCTGACAAGGCAGGCCATGCACACACACTCCCCACCGGCCGACCCTACGTCTGGCTTTATCTTCTGGGCTGCTGAGAAAACAATCCAGTCCCCCAAAATTAGGACAAACAGAAAAATGTTCCAGGTTAAAATTACTAGACGATAACACTAAATTTGGCCTTCCCTTGTAGAGTGTTTGGGTTTGATGAATAGAACTGTTCTCTGGATTGGTATATTTGGCTGCAGAGAATGGTTTTAATCATTTTCTCTCATCATCTCACAAGTCACCTGTGATTAAATGTTTGCCTTTATGGTACAGTAAGGTAAACAAAATGGCCTGCAAAGTGGTAGTATTATACTATTTTAGAGACCAGACAGCTATGCTTTCATAGCATTGAACAACAATCATCCAAGACAACCCATTGTAGACCTCCCCAGTTATAACTGCCTCTGGTTATAATTATGTTTGAGCAAGAGAGAGACGACATATTTGGGGATGCAAAGAGTAGAAGACAAAAACATCAACATGATGACAGTTCCCCTTTTCATCCTTTTTATTTCTCACCCTTCATCGCAGCTGGCAGCGCATCACTGTGAGAAATGCACACAAGTCTGCATGAGATAGAAAAAAACGCAAACAGTTCAAGCATTTACATGTGTGGATGGATGACTGGATGAATCGAGTCTGGATGGAAGATTGGGTGAAGTATGGAGGAACTGATGAAAGGAAGGAGAGAGTGTGTGGGGGGTGGGGAGTGAAGGCAAGGAGCAGATGAATGAGTCTTGATAGACGGCTTCATAGAAGGAGGGATTGGACTCAATTCATTTTAAAAAGGCTGGGAGGTGGATAAGGGCCTGGCAAATGTTCTGTCTTAAGGCTCAAACATACTCCAGGTTGAACTGAAAAGGTTTTCACTGTTTGTATTTTTCTAACCCCTAAAAGGTTATCACCACAGTAGCTTAAAAAAAAAACTACAAACAGTGAAAACATTATCACTTCACCCTGGAGTATGTATGAGCCTTTAGTCAGCTGGCAATTCCTTATCTACGAGGACTATACAGTTATGTGTGTGCATATGCGCATGCATGAATGTTGTGTGTGCATTCCTGCGTATCTAATCTGTGCATTAGCACGGCTCTTAAAAACATTGGCTATAAAATTAGCAGGCAATCAAAATTCTGCAAAGCATCAGTTTCAACATAAGCATCAACATACTGCCTTCCCTTTATCGGTTTCATCCCAAGCTTGTTTTACCTGTTTTTAGCACCCTCTGGTGGGCACATTCACAGGGTCAGTACAGTAGTGCTGCACTATCAAAAAAGATGGAGATCTATAGATTTCGGGCCAGACACAGTTGAGATCTCTTTTTGTTGATCAACATCGTCTGGGTCGCCGGAATAAGGTGTACGATGTTTGAAAGACCCGAAACCACAAGGATCTTGCGGTCATTAAGCGATGGCTTCAGCCCACACCTTTACAGTCTTAATTTCAAAATATTTTTCCTATTTATTTTTTTACCCTGTACATGTTGCAAAGACTACTAGATCAGGATACGAGGATACCAGTTGCATCCATGAAATGTTTTTAATTATACAGTAGAGTACAGTAGTCTACAGCACTATAGAGTACAATAAAGAAATTCATTGGTGGTCCACCAGATATCACACTTCTGACACTGCTGATGATGCAGTCCTACAGTCCTACTGTATAATTATGGCCACAAAAACATGATTGATGCTTAGAGTTGGCACTTTTTCATGATAAAAAGTAACCAAGCAATAACAGTTTTATTGATGCAAACTGCACTGGAATAAAAAATAACAATGGAGTGGTAATATCTATGATTGTGGGAACAGACATAGCCTAAACATTCAGCCTTCCATCTCCACAACCATAAAAAGTAATACATTACCGATAATTATGCACAGTATTTACTAAATGCTTTGTGTTTAGCTATGGCACAGCCGCAGCCACTCTCAAATGCTTTTATGAATGATGGATGATGGGTATGATTTTTATCTTTTTCACAGCGGGAAGATGTATTCACAAATTAGCTCTAGCCACGGGTTTCCTGGTTTCCCATTAACATTTGACACATCTGCATTATATCTGAATATGCATGAATTTAAAGGCATTATAAGGGATCATGAAGGATGTGGTCATGGAGTCATGTGGTTGTTTTCCCTGGGAGGCCACGGATTCAGTAGATGTTTTTATGTTTTAATGTGGATATTCTTTTTAAATAATGTTGAATTTTAATATGGAGAAATGTTTATTTGCGTTTTGGCCAGATGTCTGTTAACTTGTGAAATTTTCTAGTTCTTTCTGGTAGAACGAACAAATAAAACAAACAAACAAACAGATGAATGAATAGTTAAGCGTTTATACAGGAAAGGCTTGATTTGTTTTCTTATTTTTTAAAGACAGCTTGCTAAGATGTAGTCAAGGTATGTATTTTATGACACAGAATCAGATTAAAGACTTAATGTAGCACACAGCAGAAGACTGTTGGTCTGTGAGGGTGAAATGTTACCCGTGTTTAACACAGAACATGGCAGATATTAAAGTGATACATGAAATACAGTATGCATGTTGCATACTAATGCTGCTCTATGTCCCTGTGCATAATGTAGATCGTAGATTATCTTCATTTCCGAATTTTGAGAAGGAAAAAAATGCCAATAATTACCAAGAGGATGAAGGAAATCACTTGAAACTTCCCATGCACATAGAGTTGGATGCTGCACACATTCTGACGTGATGACATGATGACATTGACCAATTAAGAGATAACTTGCATGTTACAATCATGAAGCATTACAATAGTGGCGCCTCTCCCCTACTAGTTCTGCTGTATGTCCCTGTGCGCAATGTAGGTCAGTTCTATCACTTCTCTGCCCACTTCGCTTTAAATAACTATGGATTTAACGGGACACATGACAAGAAAGATGTAATAGGCCGTTATTAGCGCTAATAATAAATAAATAATGAATAAATTATGTCCATTAATTTGTATTCTCAAAGTTGGGGCATGGAGCTGGGTTAGTATAGCGAGCATGCTATGAATTTCACTTTGATTTTACCTGGCCGAATTACTATTTGTGAGCCTATGAGGAAGCTCCCAATAGAAACCTAGGCAAGACAAGAGAAAGAAAATGTCTTATTGACTGTAGGAGTTCTTACAGTCTATATCACCTAAGCGCAAACTATGCCTTATGTCTTCGCTGATGTTGGCAAAGCTGCTGAGCCAAGCATTCCCCAGGCTCCAGAGAAAAGTTAATGTCCGAGTGCATGCAAGGCCAACTTGTGGATTGCCATCAACCTCCGAGCTATCAGTGTGGTTGAAAATGAAGGGCTCAAACTTAATCTAGATTAAAACAATAATAATAATCTATGCCCAGCACAAAAAAGAAAGAAAGAAAATGACTACATAGAGACATTCTTTTCCACCATGCCAGTCATGAACCAATACAGCCACTTTCTCATAATTACTCACAACAACACAGCAAACTTGGGCAACCACAGCACAACACAAAACATACTGTTTCAGTCTTAAATTGAAACATATACATTTAGAACTGCTGGCTGTCAAAGCACAAAACCTCTAGTTCAAAGAGGAAGGAAATAGCAAATTCACTCATAGGATTATTGAGATAATCAACTTACACACACTGTTCCCTGTTACAACTCACATAACTTCAACAGCAGCTAGAACTCAACAAAGTCACATCCCCATTTACCATTAATCAACATTCCAAAGCCAGAAACAGTTGAACACCATTGACACCCTGTCCCCAAAATGAGAAAAATACAGGTAGTAACCCAGCTTGAATCACAGCAGTATACACACAGCATACAACAAAGAAGCAAAAAACAAAGTTCCTACCTTGAGCCATGCTGTACTTGAAAGTTGGGACCTATGGATAGAGATATTTCATGATGAGTTCATGATCAGCGGCATGTTCAGTCATCTCCATCCTCCTGATTCAGCTGGCTAGCTGCATAGCCAGTACTTTCCTCCCAGTATGAAAACGGCACAGACCAGTCTCATTCTGCTGGCTGACATCTTCTCACTCAGGCATGGATGTTTAGTAATGTCCATAGCATCATGGTGTAATGGAGTGGTCAGGGATTTAGCCCAGGCTCTAGGCTCCAGCATGCCATAGGAGAATGGACACAGGTCTGAGAAGAAGCTGAGCTTGGGTATCTGGGGTCATTGTCACCTGGACTCATGTACCTGTGGATCAGGTTGAGATAGACACCATAAGCTTTGAGCAGTGGTGGACTGGGCGAAAAAAAAAAATCGGCCCAGACATTTTTAGCGTGATTTGGCCTAGACCCTTGTGGGTCCATTTGGTTTCGTGTTAACACTCTCAAGAGTTAAAATATTCATCTAAATTGGCAAAGTCTAATTACAAAATGTAGAAGATTAATGGTCATTTTGATCTGTATTTTTGACTGTTTTGGTTCCCAAATCCAGCCTGGAATTGTGGACCAAAAGCACAATAAATCTTTAGTTTTGGGGGTCTGTTGGGGCTAAAATGTCATCGAATGGTGGTCTGTGGCACAAAATTCTGATTGAATAGTGGGCCCTGGGATCAAAAAGGTTGAAAACCAGTGATTTTAATCATACCGTGATACCACCGGCCCCCTACGGGTCGTGGCCCACTGTACGCCCAATGGTCAATCCGACCCTGGCTTTGAGTATAAGTAAGCAAGCTAGAAAGAAAGTGAACTCACCAAGAGCCTGTAAACATGCATCGTTCCGGTTACCCAGCCTAGTAATATTTTGTCAGTTGGCGACAAAGGGAGCAAAGGCCTTTATCCTGTCACTCACAACACAGCCTAGCTGCAATTTGCATTTTTTTTAATAATGTGATAAATCTAGCAATACCCTCCCTTGAATTCTACTCATAAAAAAATCTGCGATCTGCTTGTATTACAACATTACAGCGGAAAGGAAAGCTTCAATTTGACCTCTTTCGGTCTGCAAAGCATCTGTTTCATAAAAATCCAGGCATGCATGAGCTATTTGTGTCAAGAAATTCAGTGCAGGTGACTCCTGTGCTAATAAGTGCTGGAGTTTGGAAGCACTCATCATAAGTCACTGAACGGCCCTGTGTACCACCGGTTTTGAAATTTCACATTATGAAGGATGTAGCAGCGAAACTTGTTAACAGAATTTAAACATAATAATCACCTTCACAGAATTTCTACAGTGGATTTCTCTGTAACATGCTTTTAGCTGCATTGTTTGTGAGTTTAATTCAAGCAGATCGCTGTTGTTTTTTGTTTGTTTTGGAGGCAATGGAGGGTATTGCAACAATACATTCATCTTATTATAAAGAAATAGAGTTGCAAATTGCTGGTAAACACAGCCTAGGTGTACATACGTAATGCTAGATTTATATCTGATCAATAATACATTTTAGGAAGGAATCTGTGGGGGAACATGTTATTCCAACCAGTTTCCTGCCCCCTCCATCAGGCACCCTGGCTGGCCAGGGGGAGGCACTTTAGTCCAGAATTAGGAATCTGTGGGGACTTTGTACATGCCTTGAATTGGTAGGCTATATATTTAAATAAATTGAGAGATAGACATCTAGATGTGCACTTATGAACATATTGTTCACTTTCAATTACCACTGTTAAGAATGAGGTTTAAGGATTTTGTTCTGTGACATGACACCCAAAACTAGATTTTGCGCTTAACCCCCCCATCTCTCTCTCTCACTGATTCACACACACGCACACGCACACGCACACGCACACACACACGCGCACGCACGCTAAGCTTAGCACAGCCCAGAGCCTTCTAGAGGCACAGCCATAGAGGCCACACGGAAACTCACCTGCAAAATAAAAAACAAATTGACTAAGCAATTTGTTATGAGGATGAATAAAATTCTCTTTCAAACTGTCACACACTTGAGACTCATTAACAAGGCCAGAGCACTCCACTCAACTTCCATGAGGTGTAACGTAGCCCCGTTCATGACACTCTCATCTCGCTGGCAATACTGACTACAGCTACGAGGAGAGAGTCACGTGTAGCTCGGTTACCTTTTGGATGACCGCCGGGTGCAGCCGGCGAGAAACGGTGGATTAAACCCCTTTAGCAATAATCAATGCAAACGGGAATGGTGTCGATAGAGTCGCAACAAAAAAAAACTCAACGCCGGACCTTAACATTTGAGGGCCGGCACACAGAAAACGCGTATTTAATTTTAGAAGACGGCAGTACCATGTTTTGGTTTGGCTAGCGCTAGCCATTCAAGCCATTCAGCCGGTCATCCACAGCAGCAACCGAGCTACACGTGACTCTCTCCTCGTAGCTGTAGTCAGCATCGCCAGCGAGATGAGAGTGTCACGAACGGGGCTAGGTGTAACGTTACTTATGACATGTAGAAAAACAAAGTGAGTAGCTCCTGCGGTCTGTTTACAGCAGCTGTGTCCGTGTGAAGGAGGGAGGGGGCGTGGCTACTAGACGTTTTTAAAGGAACATTCAGTAATTTGGGTGATTTAGAAAAACATCCAGTCACATGCACACACTCTACAGTGGGGGGTGCAACATGCCAACGTGCACCAAGGCCTGACCCCATTCAATCATGATTGGAGGAAGGCCGTGCTCAATGTGCTCATCATAAGTGGATGTGATTTTTGAATTATGAAAATCACTGAATATGCAGATGTTTAACAATAATTTAACTCTTGAGAGCATAGAACCACCTGGAACCACCTCAAGGACCACTGGTTTAGAACAATTTTGTTCTGTATTTTGTAGACCAACAAAGCTATTGTCATGTTTTTGTTCTTGCTTAATGTAAGCTCCCTGATGCCTACATTTTACATTGAGCAATGGCAGTTCATGAAGTAGGCCTATAAGAACTTTATCCCAGAATTCAGCAACAATATCCACTCCAGACATTATCATAGTCACTCTGTCCTTCCCAGCCTTTCAGCAGTCTCTGCACTTCCTCCGGCTCCATCAGTCATCCTCATGCACATCCATCAGTCTTTCTTTCTTGGAAAGCACAGCATTGTCTTTTTTAATGTTTCCCTCAACCCCATTTTGTCTCCATAATTGTTGTCAACAATTCATCATGCCGCAAGAGAACATCTCTCATGCGCGATGATAAATTGTTTGCCCACAATTAATGGATTTTAAGGGAACACATCGCATTAAGACGCATTGTTGTGAGCCTTGTAGTTCTTGCTTTTTCACTGAATGTATTTTGCCTATGAATGTACAGTATGCTGGGGTTCATGTGGTTAGATTGTGGGTTCATCGTGATATAAAGCTGGGAGATGTCTGCGTAAGAATGGAAGTGGATGTTGTGTTCATGAATTATGTGAACCAGAGGAATGTAAATAGAGAAGGACCCAATTAAGTATCGATCCATGAGAGACAGCAATAAGGAAGGGGGTCTAGGATGGAGTGGTCTAGCTCCAATGGAAGACGAGCTGCTTGTGAGGTATGAACGGATGAAACATATGGCACTTATTTATTTTGTGTGTATGAACAGTTTTCCACACCAAAGCCTTATAGTTGCCATTTAACTTGTTGCTCACCATGATGAAAGTGGTTTTGTGGAAGCTTGTGAGAGGCCCATTATTGTCTTTAGCCAGTGGTTTCACAGCACATTGACGATAATACCCAGTCTGGAGAATGCATTACTACTTAGGGTCAACATCCTTTAGGACACAGACACAGTCTCACAGGGGAAACAGAATAATATACTTCTGTACAGGCAGTATTCGTTTAGATCTGGAGTGTTTGTTGATAATGACTGCATGGGAAGATGGAGTTGATAAGTGAGCGGTGAGAGAGAAACAGACAAATGTTGGCCGTATATGATGTGAGAAATATATGTTACAAAGAGAAGAAAAGAACCGCACTGTAGGTCTGTATAAGACAGGCAATGGAGTTCTAGCTTGTTATTGTGGGTGCCTTTGGAAATCCGCAAAGGGAACACGGTCAGTTTGTTGAGTGCAGTGGGCAATGAGTGTCAATTTGGGGGTCCTTGACATGAAAGTTTGTGAAGAACCGCAGGGCTGCTTATAACTCATCCATTGCTTAAGTTTAATATTAAGTTTCACCATCTCACTTCACAGTTCACTATATAGCACTTGGCCTTTATTGATTGACTGTAGCATTAATGTAAAGTATTGAAAGACTTGTGCAATGTTAAAACAAAATCTGCCCTATAGACAGCATTTATATGTCTACTGTACGGTGTACCGTACAGCAGAAATATGCTTATAAATAATAAACTCATCATCAAGGCACTTAAATTTGCAAGATGGATAAAAGAAGACATCCATTACTGGATGCATATGGTGAAAGCAAGGCAATAATTCAACAAAGTTAATGGTTAAGTTTTTAATTCAATGCAACAGGCAAAGATGCATGCGGTACATTTGAAGGTTCCTGCTTACCATTGTCAAATGAATGAGTTCTTAGGGATGTCTCTGTTAACTATGTGGGACTGTAATCAAAGACAGTCAAGAAAAAAAGTTGTTTTTCAGTGAATTTTTGCAATTCTTGGGAAAACCTACACAATTTGAAACAATGTTGCAATGTTGAATCATGGCATATCTGATCCTGTGAACCAGCAATCAAAATGACGAACAAGCCAAGATATGCAGATTATATGACTTTGTCATCGGGTTATGACCACCCCTTTTATGGCCATTTTGTTTGTAGTTTGTAGTGCATGAATTCAAACTTGAACTCTTTGAACTCTGTATATTATGGGCTTGTATCTTTAAACTCCTGTCTAGTATACTATCATTATACTTTCAGCTTAGGGTATGGGACCCTAAGCTGATCTGCAAATTGTTGACTAGTGAATTTGTTCCTTTAAGGCAGTATCATTATCACCTGCATAAAAAAATAAAAACAGATGCTGAAAAACATTTGCTGGTTAGTTGCCAGTTGCCACATCATGGGATATAGATAGGGGTTGTACAATTGCTTAAAAAACAACGGTTTGAAGAAATTCGTCCATGGGCATAGCTCGCACACACTCAGATCCAGAGACAAACATACAAAGCTCCTTAATGAAGTGGTTGCACCACTTAAAAATGGTGAAGACATAGTTATCTTTATTAGTTACTGTTAGTGAAAACAGTACTGAATGTTGACAGTTCACACAGAAAGGCTGCATACCAACAAAGATGAGGCACAACACACCTTCTGTGTTCTGAATTAACCCTTATCCCACACACCATCAGTCAGTGAACCTCTGTGGTACAGTACCAGCTCTGAAATGAAGAATTCATACTTGACAGTAATTCTGCCTACGGCTGCATTTACTGACATTGCCAACCATGTAAGTAATTTCCTTTATTGATACTTTGCATGTCTATGATAAGTGAGCCAACATATTTTGGTTGTTGAATGCAGATACAACCAATCATACTGGTTAAATTTCAAAAAGGTTTTGTGTGTTCATCAAATGCAAAATGTGAAATTGATTTTCATTTCAATGAAAAACATTATACTGTACTACTATATTGAACTAAAGTGCTCCTCTGGGCGTAGATCTCTGCCATGGAATCCAGGTTGACTATCCAGCAACAGAAGTGCAGAGTTGTCAGTTATCAATCAAATCTATTCAACAACACCTCAGACTGACAGACAGCCAAGTGGAGAACCATCATCATGGGAGGAAATAACAGATGCAGATGGACTAACAGTTAATATCTGACAGTGGTTCTCATTGTGGAGTCAGTAAAATGACTGCAGCATGCATGGACCTCCAAGGCAGACATCTGTTCAGAGGAGAGAGAGAGAGATTCATGGCTACAAAAAATAAGTAGTTTAGTTCTTTTGAGTTAAATTTCATTTCTTCTCTTCTTTTTAATATGCTCCTGCCAACTATAGCGGTCGTCCCAGATACAGCATATTTACTGTATGTGTGTTGAAAATAGCTGATCTACAAGCTCACAGCATGTTGACGCATCCCATTGTGATCTTCTAGATCAGCTATTTTCAGCATGTTACATGTTGTACGACAAAAACTATAAGGCAGGCTTCACTTGGCTTCACTTAAAATCAGCCCATCCCCTTACATCCAGCAGCCAAAGCACACAAAATGCAGTCTGCCTTGGTCAGTTGGGAGATGTGCTTTGTTGGTGTACTGTACACACACCACTCCTCGAATGCATAAATAATAAGCTACCGGTATATGGGAAGCTAATTTTGGGAGGCACGTTATGCTTAATCAAACAAAAACACATATTAAACACATGTTCTGTGTCTGCTGCGTGAATCAGCAAGAGTGAGAGCACACACCAAGTAAAGATTGCGTTAATTTCATTTGGTGTTGGGAGTCAGAACAGATTGGTGTTTTTTCCGTTACATATTAAGCCTTTTTATGGTGTGTTTTTGCTGGGTTTTTGCCTGGAAGGATCAATTGAAATCTGAAAAAATGTTGAATCAAAGCGAACTGAGAGTTGACAACGATGTTCATCAAGCGGGATTACAGTATGTTCAGTTCACATTCACTCCCAAAATAATAACTAGTTCATATTGACTGTAAAGGATGGGATTCCCCCACTTCACGCAAGTGTGATTTCTTTTTTTATGTTTTTTATGTTGATTACCGGTAATTGATATATTTCTTGGCTTATCCAAAAGACCTTGCGAACAATGGAAGTGATCAACTTCACTGTTCTACTGTGTTGGGCAGAGAGGAGGGGGTTATGTTGCACGAGAGGCATCCATCTTGTGTCAGAGGTGGACACATGTGCTTAATATATCTTTTTTGGCAGCTTTTGACACTCTTCTGTCAAAACAAATCTTGTATTAGCCCTGCTGTGTTTCACAATCTTTCTGTGCAAAGATTGCGAAAGACAGCAGAACTAATAAGCAAGACATTTCTTTTGACAGACAAGTGCTGAGTAGAGTCCAAAGAGTACTGGCTCATAAAAGATGAAAAATGAAAAGGGGAATGGCCAAATGCATAATGAGAGAGATTTGTACACTCGCCTTCCTCATGGATAATTGCGTTCACAATGTCACTGAAGCGGGGAAGAGCAGCAAACATATACTCTATTGTCCCTTTTTATCCTTCATCAATCCATACTCCTACAGCTAGGGGCTGTGGTGCCCAGCAGCTCAACATGGACTTACACTCCACCATCTTTACCCTGTAACACTTATTTTTGAGATAGAGACTCTTAAACCTTTCTCCTACTAAGTCCCGTCATTTTCTGTTTCTAGCTCTCACCTTTCCTCATTTACTTCTTCACATCAGTAGACCACCCTCTTCCCCTCTCATTCATTCATTAAACAATCAGGTCCCAGCACACTTCTTCAGTTCAACAACCCTGCTTCTAAACTCAACAGGGTTTCTTAAGTGCTCTTTGTAGACTCTCTCTCTCTCTCTCTCTCTCTCTCTACTGTATGATTTATATTGTGACCTTTACCTCCCCCCTGCACCCCTTTGACGTGGACCCACCAATTTATTAACTCTCCCGTTCTGCTGAAAGCTTTCCTGCCGATGGGAGAGTTAAGAATCACTTATCGCCAGCAGCAGGGAAAACAGTCAGCAATCAGGAATTAAAGGCCAATGGGGGAGATGCCATTTTACTCCCCACCCTCTCCCAATTCACTAATAATTCCCGTTTCGCAACTTCGCAATTCCCTTAATTGACCTGGGAAAGTCTGGAAAAGGAATGTGGGGGGTGGGGAAATACTGCATATAATGGTGAGGCAGGACGGAGGTCTAAAATGCGATGTGTCTTCTCTTTTTCCTCAGCCACTTGGCAATGGCACAGCTAGTGTGTTTTTGTGTATTTGGAACGGGAAGGCATTAATTTTGATCAGCGTGCGTGGGTGTGCACATGTGGGTGTGCACATGCATGTGGGTGTGCACACACATACACAGTCAAGCAATCCTGAAGCTGTGTCATGGCTTTTTCAATACCCCCCACCCCCCCTCCATGTCTCTTCTTCAGTTGCAAAGTACAAAGCCTGTTGCTTTGTGTGTGTCTTCTCCAAATCCAAAATGCAGTCCTGGTGTTAGCTCTGCTCCTGGGCTGGTCGTGTGTGGCTTGTTTTGATAGTTGCTCCCATTTGATGAGGTCATCATTGTGCGTCAGATGATCGGCCCGGCTCACAGGGCGCCGTCCCGCAGCTGTTGAGCATCAGGTTGGAAATCCCCTCATCGTGCTCTTCCGAGGTTTCTGGCAAGTGTGTGTGTGTGTGTGTGTGTGTGTGTGTGTGTGTGTGTGTGTGTGTGTGTGTGTTTATGTAATCATTTCAGGGGTGCGAGGCTGGATTGAGGCCTGATTGTCCCTGTTGAGTTTGGCCGCCTGTGTGTGTATTTAGGTGCAGGCTTTCATGTTTGTGGATGAGGTATTTTTGCTGCTTGTGAGTGGACGAATGCATATGTGTGCTAGTGTGTGTGTGTGTGTGTGTGTGTGTGTGTGTGTGTGTGTGTGTGTGTGTGTGTGTGTGTGTGTGTGTGTGTGTGTGTGTGTGTGCCTGCGTGCGTGCGTGCGTGCGTGTGTGTGTGTGTGTGTGTGTAGGTGGATGGTTTGAATTCTGGAGCCCTTCAGCACATGTGCTCTCAGCGTGTGGCTGCGTGTGGCCTACTGAGAGGAGGCGTGTGGCACTGTGTGTTTGTGTGTATTTACAGTATGTGTGTGTGTGTGTGTGTGTGTGTGTGTGTGTGTGTGTGTGTGTGTGTGTGTGTGTGTGTGTGTGTGTGTGTGTGTGCAGAGAGAGAGAGAGAGAGAGAGAGAGAGAGAGAGAGAGAGAGGTCAGGGGGAACTTTCATTACTTTCTTTTCATACCTCTTTTCCATTCCATCCATCCCTCTACCATTCTTACAGTTCACCTCAGTGCCCCCTGCACACTGTCACATTCTTGCTCAGTATTTGCCCAAGGGGGCCTGCAGCCAGGGCTGGAATCCTCTCTTCTCTTCCCCTTTAATCCCTCGCCTTCGCCCAAGCTCTCCCCATCCTCCCGTTCCCCCTCTTCTCTCCCCCGCCGCTCTCCAAACTACAGTCTACTACAGTATTCAGAGATGTTGTCCATCGCTCCCCCGACACCCACGCTTTCCCCATCGCTGATTACTCAAGCCTGATTTATACCTTTGCACGACGCCCTGCCGTGAGCTTGTAGATCGGCTGTTCTCGGTTCGAGGCGGCATGGCACATTAGCACATTATAAATCAGGCACCACATCAGCAAACCCTGGAGAGGACTCACATCAAGCTCAAAACACACAGATGAATGATCAACTGTCTCTGTTTTAGCGGCTCATATAAAAGGGTGATTTGCAGATGCAGATATGGACCTATCTTGATCATTTTAACACATAAAAACCTCATGAGTAAATGAAAGAGAGAGGGGGAAAAGACAAAAGAGCCTGGGGGATGAGGAGTTCCAAGTTCCTTTAAATAGAATAGCATACTGTCAGAGTCAGTGAAATCAAATCAGTACTCCCTAGTAGTCAATGTTGCAGAGAGCTGGTGCTAATTACAATTGTCGTCAGTTGTCGCTCTGCATCAGCTTCGGACTGAGTTAACTTGGGCATGTAGTCACCCTTCTTAGCTTCTAATACCGCTTACATGCAGTAACCACACAAAGAAAATTAGATATTACTTGATGATGTATACTGTACAGTAGCTGTGGTTATAACAGCACAATCAGACCCATGCATTATAATCTGTATAGGCTGAGAGGCTCATTGTCAAGACATCAGCTACAGAGATATCTGGTTACTCTACTGTTGTTCTGAATTACACAATTACAGCAACCACCATCCTACTCTATATGTTCAAGTCAAAATGTACACTAAGGTCAAATCTGAAAAGAGGGAAGGTCTTTGCCTGTGTGAAGTCACTAAATTTCCTACAGGAGACCCATATTAAACATTGGATTTTGAAATTGGATTTCACAGGTTTTCCAATCAACATTTCCAAAAAGCCATCAGTGTTGCTATTTTTGATCCGTCAACATATCCCATTAATTCCCTGAAAGGATTCTGGCCTTTTTCCACCCCATTATTTACCAAGGCTCTCAGACACTTTATGAGCATACAATGATATGAGCGAGACCATGTGATTGATGGAGAGAGAGGTGAGATACAAGAGATATACTGCGGGAGATGTGACAAGAACTGACACATAACACAAGCCAGCTGTCTCTTGTCACTTCATCCCAATCTAAAAATATAAACAGTTGAATTAAAGATTTCTCCTTTTCTTAATGTGTTTTCTTTGTTTTTGTTTGTTATTTTCCCAGACAGGGGGATATCTTCCCACGGCCTTGCTGGGATGTCGCCAGTGAGGAGGGGGAGGAGGGGGAGGAGGAGGGGGAGAACTGCCGGGAGGAAGAAAGGAAGAACAAGTGTCACCAGCGCTGATCCCCTCACGCACTCGCAAACACATTGGGGATTCCCACGACGACTTCACTCATTCACTCTCTTCACTCGCCTTTTTTGCATGATGTGTCTTTCACCACTTAACCACTTGAACCCTATTGGGAGAGCACTCCATTTACAATTTAGGCATTCAGCTCCTAATCAAGAGCGGCTTACATTAAGCAGTGAACAAAAGAAAAAGCATGGAAATACACCATATAGGCCTACTGTGGATATATAGTTAATGTGAAAGCTAAGAACATAACAGAAAATAATTTACAGTATAGTCCAGTGGTTTTCAACCTTTTTGATACCAGGCCCCACTATTTATTCATGCTGCATTTGACCACAGACCACCATTTGAGGACATTTCAGCCCCACAGACCCCACAACTAAAGATGTCTTTTGCTTTTGTCCACAATATGGATTTGGGAAACAAAACACGCAAGATCAAAATGATCTTTTAGTTGTGTAGACTAGGCTAATTCAGATGGTGAATATTTTAACTGTTGAAGTGTAAACAATTTTTATGCCCTCAACAGTTACATCTGGTTAACCAACTTTTAATCTGGTTAATCAACTTAGCTGGGGACCACCTGGAACCATCTCAAGGACCACTGGTTGAAAACCACTGGCCAAATAAACTGTGAGTACAAATACTACATAGTGTTATGTTTACCTGAAGGGTTAGTCTACATACACTGCTATACACTGTTTTCAGATGCAATGGGAAGTGCATCCCATAGTTTTGGAGCGCGTGGAGCGTTGTCCCAGCATTTTAGCGAGGCTACTTCCAGCTTCCCTGTGTGTCCGGGAGGGCTTGTTGTATTGTATATTGATTGTGGTGCACAAGCTCTCCCAGGGTAACGGTGGGGTGGGGAATTTGGTATAGTAGGCTATTTCAAACCCCATGATTCAGTGAGTGCCACATTTTCACACTTTGAAGGCTTTGAAGACAAAACTACTGTCCCTCGTGTCCTCCTCCATTTCACCATCCTCGCGAGGCTCGCCTACGCTCCACCATCATGACCCCTCATCCTTTCTCACCCCCCTCATCTCTTTAACCTTTTGAAGGCGTGGTCTTTACTTTAATGAATACCATTTTGAGCCAAGCATTTGGTACTCAAGCCACAATGAGTAATGATGTCAAAATATGGTTTATTTGATGAGCCATGGACCTCAGGGTGACTCCTAGCTTCCTGTTGCTGTGCTAAGGTCCGCAGAGAGAGTCTCTGTGTGTTTACTGAGACCGACAGGTTAAGTGCTTCTTGCCGTCCAAAAGCTTCAGTGGCCACAAAGGACAGAAACAGATGCTATCGAGAAGGAAAAAAATCTTTCCCAGCTGTCTTTGTGTCTCTAACTGTTGAGGTATAGGACAATAATCACTGGTTTGAGCCATGTCTTGATCTACGTATTGTACTGGAAGCCATGCATGGCTACATGTTGGACAATAAAATAGATGAAAAATATGACACCCAAGTGCATATAAATCACATTACAGAATGGGAGAGAGACTTTGAAGAGAGAGGTTGTGTTTTGGCTCCTGAACTCCTTAACCTGAACCCTGGACTGCTAGATACTTACAGGATCTGGATAATACTGTACTTTCCACAAAGACTAAAAAAGGGACTATATACAGTGAAAGTTTAACTATTTTCCTATCTGAAGTAGGATAGTGTAGTGAAGGTGATCCGTGCAAGTAATTGTCAGCAGACTTGGTAACATTTAGAAAAATATCGCCTCATTATGGTTGTATGAATTTCCCTTCATGGATCAAATAACGTTGTCTAAAGTTATGCAGAATGAACTATGAGCAATGGATAATGGCATGAGCAAGGGTGGAGCATGGAAGGACTGTGTGTGTGGGTGGATGGATGGAGACTTCCAGAATGTGCAGGGCTGATGTATGAGCAACCTGGATCAGGTTCTGGAACCATCAAGAGGAGAAAGGAGAGGGAAAGAGAGACGAGGGAAAATCCCATAAGGTTGAGCTGAAAGCATGGAGGGAGGAGGAGGGTGTCAAGGACAGGCCACCATATTATTTGGAAAATTCAGGTGATAATGATGAAAACGTGTGTGTGTGTGTGTGTGTGTGTGTGTGTGTGTGTGTGTGTGTGTGTGTGTGTGTGTGTGTGTGTGTGTGTGTGTGTGTGTGTGTGTGTGTGTGTGTGTGTGTGTGTGTGTGTGTTTGTCCATAAAGAGACTTAAGTGCATCTAATAATGCATACTATTATAAAACTATACAGCAAAAAGAATCATATTATTTCACACTGCCAATCATTTTGGCGTTGTAGTAGCCCAGGAGGTGACGCATTAGATTTAGTTTGACAGCTAATCCCTCCAAATTGTAGATTAGCTATTTTCCCAAGGTTTGCTCCTTTCTTATGTAATTTGACAATTTTGTCACTTCACCCCCCACCCTGTGGGGACCTGGTTGCTATGGTGTTGATAGGGCCAAACAGGTGGCTGCGGAGCTGTAGTAGGCGGTTTCTAGGACAACAGACAAGGACCCTCAACTGACTTCAATGAACCAACAATCATAGAAAAACCAGCAAATAATTAAATTATTTCAACAGAGCCCACCATTCTGACCTGTACAAATAGGGTGCTCCATGGTTTAACCTATAGTGTTCTTTGGGTGGCTTTATCTGACGCTAGGCCTGGAGTAGAACATGCAGGGCTCTTGAATGAACATGAAACAAGAGGGGGTTTGTGAAATTGTGATGTAGTCAGATACTAACATGGTAAATGTTTTAAAAGCAAGTACCGTACAACATTGTATGAGACTTTCAAATTTATTCTGGAAGAAACTAGCAGTAGCAGCCAGTATACACTGTAAGTATGTAAGTATAAGCATGATGTGTTCTTTTTCCTTCTTCTTTCCCCCCTTTTGTTAACAGCAAGTTCTGAATATGTTGCAACATTTAAATTGCTTTTTTGGCCTTCTCAAAAAGTGCAGTGCAGTACGTAGCCCAATGGACTTGAGATAAAACCATGAATACGTTTTCAGCACCATGCTGAGTAAGGAATACTCATACAGAGTAGCGGGAATGCTGTCTGAGTCTAAGATAACACCTATAGATTGTTACTTCTGGCTGCCAAGTCACTAAAAAAACTCATCCCTTTTTCCCCTAGCCGGGCCAGCAAAAACATTTCTGTCTTATCGTAATTAAACTTTAGAAAGTTATTACTCATCCGTTTATTGAGTGCAGACAGAGAAGTGGTCAGAGAGCTGAAGGCATCATCTGGCTCACCCCCGAGTGCGGAAGCAACATAATAGTTTCCGCTAGGTGACGAGACAAATACTGTAGTTAGATGAGCAAGGCCTTAAGGCAGCTCTTGTGCAACACCAAAGATTATGTCATATTTATCTGACATGCTCTCCAAAGCTAAGGAAAACATTTCATAAGTATGGATTCAGAACACATTCTGAGAGAACAACACGGCTTGTGGGGTAGTTCATGGGGATGTGGTAAATTGTACTGAATGCACCTTTTAAATAAAAAACAGAACAGAAACAGAACCCGCAGCGCATGCATTCATTGGCATCAGCATTGCCGACGACAATGCCATCACATTTAATAGCTTAGCTGCCGCATTGCCAGCAGGGACCAGCAGGTGCTGCGATGGGCAGCCGTGGTGTAAGGGTTTGGTTCTGGTTGTTTATGGTTATGGGTAAGGGTATGGGTTGCTGGATAAAACACTACCAGTTTGCAATGACTATTCCCCGGCAGCTGCCACTGCCAGTTTTTGCACTCGTTCTCCCTCCCACTCTCTCTCTGGGATTGGTTTATCTTTATAGGGTTGGGGGACATTTTCTAGTTTCAACTTTTTATCTATGGGCCAAAATATACGGTGACAAGAAAACTCTCTCTCTCTCTCTCTCTCTCTCTCTCTCTCTCTCTCTCTCTCTCTCTCTCTCTCTCTCTCTCTCTCTCTGTCTCTCTCTGTCTCTCTCTCTCTGTCTCTCTCTGTCTCTCTCTCTCTCTCTCTCTCTCAGCTACAGTATCTTAGTGAGAGATGGTTTGTGCTATTTTTCCTGTTCAATGCTGCGCTATCTGTGTTAGGGGTTGTATTGTATCACACATTCATGGGTCTCATCTGTAGTCCTCCATCAGCCATGTTTAGGACATTGTTTTGATTCAATGTCTGATTATAGGCTAACCGGGCCAATTGAAAGCCTAACCAGACATTGAATCACTTGTGAGGTCCTAAACATGGCTGGTGGAGGACTACAGATGAGACCCATGAATAGGTCAGAACCCTGATGACCCTCAGAACCAAGAGTACTAGTAGTAGTAGTAAGAGTTATTGGAGTCCTTCCCTATCAATTTCTCATCTATCTTTATTAAATATACATCAACTACAGTACGTGGTATGTACAGTACATACAGAAAGCAAGACAGAATCCAGTCCATGGTATAGTCTCTCTTATGGCTGCTAAAAATACCAACAAGTGTGAGAGAAGAAGCGGGTGGTCCGCAGGGTCTCTCGCACCGTGCCGGAGCGGCTTTCTCACCGGTGTTGTCTTTCAGCGCTTGGCAGGCGGCTCCTGACCAGACCACCATCATCCTCACACTGCTGAGTCACCGCAAGGCAAGCAAACGCCGTCAAACCACCAACCACCTCTCATTTCCTCCTCACCTCACCGTCCTATAACCCTGCACTCAATTAACTCATCATCCAGTAGCCTATTTATATACTTATCGACTGCACTAAAAAAAAAAAAACAACTGCCAAACTGAAAATGACACAAAGATCTTATCTGCTTAAAATTAAACAGATAAGAGCGCATTAAAACATAGAGGTAAATGTTTCCTACACTATGTGTGAACGGATAGGAGTGCACTGCAACAACAGGGCTGTTATATAAGGGATAACACCCAACTCACTGCTTTGAGGGGTGTTATCCCACTTATTACATGCCTTAATGCACTAATAAATAACTAATAATTGACAGAAATAGTACATAACAAGACTCCTTTATTTATCTGCAGTTGTGTAGGTTATGTTCGTCCCGGGCCGGCTATAGAAGGTCCGTGATCAATGTGAATAGAACGCTTGATTTTGACTGGAGCATTCATTCAAGCCATGCAATACTTACCATAATATGGTAAGCTGGTTGTATTGCATATTGCATACACATATTATGTGTTAATGACTGGTGTAGCCTGCACTATAAGACTTGAAAGAATAATCAATGAAAAATAAATTAGAATGTGAAATTATTCATGTGGATTGCACATACAGTCCAACACGACACAATGTAAAATCCTGAACGTTAATTCAGCTGTGAAAGTATGCTGTATTATGAATGCAATGCATGGATCCTTTATGACTAACACACAGTACACACGTGTGGGAGATTTAGACAATCGATACAATGCACAGGCCGATCAGTTCAAGTGGAACAAACTCTGAAATCTGATACAGTAGCACACATATGCGTATTGTTATGGATTTAATGAGGACTAAGTTAATATTGCGAGTGTAAAGGGAGAATGTTCTGGGGGGTTTGGCGCCTTTGGCCATCAGCTCATGCTTCCTTCACCTCGTGTAAAATGATAACTGTGTTTAATGCAATTACTGCCAAGTTTGCGCAGAGGCCAGCCGTGTGGGCAGATAGGTTACAAAACAAAACAGCCTCAGCTTCCTTCCAATCACTTATCTTCGGTCACTCAGCGTTTTCTCATAACATACTGTATGTGTGTGGAGAAATACAGGGAGATTTTCACAGTAAGAGTCACGATTCTGTTCTGTTTTCTTTTTTTGTTGTTGTTGAGTGGTGCAACCACACCATTACAGAGATATGTGTGTCCATCCGAGCATGAAAATTACCTCACTGTTGTGCAGCCTAACAGATATATATATGATGATGATGGTATGTGTACAGTGTAGTACAGTAACTTAATATCTCAACTGTTTTGGACATGGGCCGCCCGACCCCGTGGGAACGTTCCTGGGGGTCTAGGTGTTCTGGAGACACCATGGTTCACCCCCACATAGTAATTCTCACATTCAACGCATGCGGAGTGAACAGGCTGCTTCTTATCACTTAACATGTGTATTTATCAATGAACTAGTTCAAATAATGTGTATCTACCTATCTGTTGGGGACAGCCCCCCATTAGATACACTTTGAACTAGTTCATTCATTTCCCCTCCATCAGGTGCCCTGGCTGACCAGACCTGGTTATACTGTAGACCAGAACACTGTTTTTAATATAGAAAATGCACATCCAGTAAAATCAGGATAATGTAGACAGGTCTGCTCATCTCTGCCAGGCCCAGTTGCCTTCCCATTGTCACAAACTAGCCAATCATCAGCAATGTGAGCTTGGAGTTCTGCTATTTTCACTACCCGTCTTGTATGATGGAGTAGGGCATTAAGTTGAAATATGGACATTTCAACAAAGTAATGGCGTGTCCTCCTCCGCATCCCACACCCCACACCACAGCACCCACCAGAGGAGCGTGGGAGCACCAGGGTGCGTGGAACCACACCAAGAGACCAACCAGCCTGTGGGACAGTGTGGTAGAATATACTGTACAGCCATTAGGACAGTCTGGTTTGGTGTGTGTGTGTGTGTGTGTGTGTGTGTGTGTGTGTGTGTGTGTGTGTGTGTGTGTGTGTGTGTGTGTGTGTGTGTGTGTGTGTGTGTGTGTGTGTGTGTGTGTGTGTGTGTGTGTGTGTGTTTAGTGACAGAGAGTGAGAGAGAGAAAAAGAGAAAGACAGCGAGCGAGATATATTCCATACTCTACCGAAACTATACCCATCCTTTATCCCTCTTATTGCAATGTGACTCGTTGTGAGCTTGTAGATCATCTATTTTGGCTGAATATTCTCTCTGTTTGCACTGCTATAGGGTTCATGAGGTGAAATAGATGTTGCAGTAATACCATTTGTCGTTTACATCCGTCTTTAATTGTAAAAGTAATGCCCCACAACTCTGAGCTTTCACCACGGCGTCACGAGAAAGCGAGAGGGAGAGAGAGAGAGACATGGGAGGGTCATTGCAGAGGGATGCTAACCACTGAAGAGAAAGGGCGGTCTGATTTAATATGCTCAACATGACCTCAACAACATCCAGAGGAGCATTAAAAGCCATTAAATGTTATTAGAGCTCTTTCTGCTCCCCATAAATGCGACCACGCACTGCCTAGCACGGGCATGTCAACAGCACTGCAAGCATACGCTTCCATTACGTGACTATATGAATAACAAACGAGACGGCTGATACGCAGGAATCGCATTGGTGGAACCGCTAATTGCACAGTTGTACTGTCTGAAATCCCCATGTTCAAATAGTTCAGCCCCTAACAATCCTTTTGTTTTGGTTTTTGTGTTCCTGGTTCACATGCCAAAACAGTCTACAGCTAATTATTTTCCCCTGGACCTTTTGTCATAAGCAGTAAAATCCTCCGTGTTAATGTACTGTATCCATTTCTAACTGAGAGGCTATAAACCATAAACCCAACCTCTCACAGTTAAATTAACGATGAGTACAACTGCATGCTACACACACCAACATGTTGGTCATTTGAATAGTTTTGTTCTTGTTTTTGTTGGGATGGAAAATTTAATTTTGCTAGAAGCTATTTGTAAATTGTAAAACAGTATACCATGGTCCCCTGAGCAATAGTTGGCTGACATCTAAAATTGGGGTAAAAATAGTAATAATGGGGTAAAAATTGAAAGTTTTTTATGGTTAAATTAGACATTTAGATATACGAACCGGCTATATTGAAACACTGTTATTAGAAATTGAAACATTGTTTCAACATCTAAACGTCTAGTTGAACCCTATTTTTTGAATATTTAGAATGTTTTTTAGATATTTAGAAGTCTAAAAGCCTCCAAAAAATGCTCAGTGAGTACAATATGGAATTAGTACTAGGCCAAGGCCATGGGTGTTATAGGTGGAGATATGCCCTGGAAAGGAAAGGAATGAAGGTTAGCTGCAGCAAGACAATAACTGTGAATGTGAGGAACTGAAGTGGAACACAGAGGTTACAGGGAGTAGACGTGAAATGAGGATTTTAAGTACTTATAGTGTCAGTTCCAAAGCAGAGTCTGGAAAGGAGGTGAGGACAAGCGTGCAATGGCTTGGAATCCATTCCAAGCCGTTGCACGCTTGTCCTCA
>CM076973.1:25746489-25793989 GCA_039105355.1 Benthosema pterotum | reverse complement strand
CATCACACCACCCTGTGTGATGGTGTACTATGTGTAGAGAGCTATAGCTATAGGCATCCGACAATCAACCAAGCATAAATCAGGCATCAGCGTTTCTGGACATGTCGTGCTTGTTCATTCTCCACGCATCGTCTTGTTGCAGGATCAACATTCTATTTACACAAGCCTCTTTCAGACTCACACAATGCTACTTGTTGACAGACCCTTAGCTTGGCTTGCTCTTCTGTTCCCGTTTTCCCCTGTGCCAGTCAAACAAACAGACCAAACTCCTGTAAATCCTACTTAAAGATAACAACAATATAATCAGCAAACAACTGAGGTAGATTCACCCTAAAGTGGAATAATAAATCACACCTGCGTGTGGTCTGGCGTCAAGTGAAACCAAGGATCACATGGGCCTGTGCAAGCAAAACAACAGCTTGTTGAATAGCCTATGGAGGCATCGTAAACTCTTCAGGAACACTGAACTAACTTTGTTTCAAAGCCGTGAGAACTATCGTATAAGCTACTGTTTACAGCTCTGGAAAGAGGAAGGACAGCTGTTTGTCTACCAAGTAACAAGGTGTGCTTTAGAGTTGTCGTCATAGTAACATCTGACCTTAATATGGCCGGTGGCCTTTTAAGTGTAGTTGTCTACAAGGGAATGAATACAATTACACAACACTCACAGCACATTAAAAACAGACATGGCTTCCGGTTGGCAGTGGCACAGCAAGGGTAAAGTACATAGAGACACAATTGACTTTCAGGTGTGAAGCTGTTTGTTGCCATAGCAACTCCTACAGGTCGGTCTGGGCACTGGGAGAGTGTTCCTCTGTGGGCGTGTCCCTCCCCTGGTGGTGAAAATGAAACTCATCACTTAGTCCGTGGGACGCCAGGCAAAAAATGGCAATTTACCGCCATCAAAAGGGACAAGACATATGTGGTATCATTACGTTCGTCTGACATCCAGGAATGCAAAAATGTGTGATAGCAGTTTCAGAAGAGTAGCTGAATACAGTTTTTTGGCATTTATATCTGATAAAATGTTGTAATAACTTCATAACTTGAAATGCATTGATTTTACGCCCCATAAATGTATTGAACGTTAATATAAAGTTGAGCATTACGAACAATTTGGTACCAACTACATGTCTGTATGTCCTACGGTTCTCGAGATACAGTATATAGGTACATTCACAGATGGAGGAGAGCAAGACATTTGTAACATTGATTTTTAAGTCAATCAAATGGTGATACAGGCATGAGAATTGGTACACACACTCTTCAAACCCCACTATTTCTAAAAGTACTGCGTGCCCTGCAAAATTCCAAGATGGCACCCCCCAAAATCCAAGATGTCCGTCCAAAAATGTGGTTTTTCCTTCATAACTCAAATTACAAAGATCTTAAGCCCCATAAATGTATTGAACGTTAATATAAAGTCGGGCATTACGGACATTTTGATACCAAGTACATGGCTGTATGTACTACGGTTCTTGAGTTACAACATATACGTAGTGATGTGGCACCATAAGTGTAACATTTTGGCATGTTTCACTCTTTAACTCAAAGATCCCTTTATCACCATTTATTCTATTTTCAGGAAATGGACCTACATGTATCTGCTATCATAAACCACTTCAAGTTTTTCAATTGATGAAACGGGTCGGGAGTTATTAAGCCAATTGTGAAGGGCTGTTTCAGTGCTAAAATTGCTGCGTACATTCTGCGAATATAAGCCACCCAGAAATGTCTGTCTGTGCATCTGTCCTTCACAATAAGTGTATATGTGAAGCGGACGCACCAAGTGTAGCATGTGTCATAGTATAATGGTATAATGTGTATAATGTGGGTAATATGTAATAGTGTCGTAGTGTAACGTGTAATACTGTAATAGGGCAATATGTGTAATAGGGTAATATGTGTAATAGTGTCATAGTGTAACATGGGTAATATGTGTAATAGTGTCATAGTGTAACATGTGTAATAGGGTAATAGGGTAATATGTGTAATAGTGTCGTAGTGTAACGTGTAATACTGTAATAGGTTAATATGTGTAATAGTGTCATAGTGTAACATGTGTAATAGGGTAATAGGGTAATAGGGTAATATGTGTAATAGTGTCATAGTGTAACATGTGTAATAGGGTAATAAGTGTAATAGTGTGATATTTGTGCATTAGGCTAATAGTGTAATAGGAAATATGTGTAATAGTGTCATAGTGTAATAGGGTAATATGTGTAATAGTGCAATATATGTACATTAGGGTAATAGTGCAATATACGCAATCATGTAATAGTGTAATATATGCAATTGTGTAACAGCGTAATAGGGTAATATATGTAATAGTGTAATAGGGTAATATATGTAATGGTGTAATAGTGAAATATATGTGCATTAGGGTAATAGTGTAATATATTGAATAGTGGTCTAGTGTAATTGTCCTATTACACCATTACACATGATACACATACTTGCCTATTACACATGTCACAATATGACACTAGTACACATATTACGCTATTATGCTATACCAATATTACAGTAATATATTACACTATTACCATAATGCACAGACATTACACTATTAGTCCTATTACACTATTCCATATATTACACTATTACCCTATTACACATGTTACACTATGACACTATTACACATATTACCCTATTATGCTATTACACATGTTACACTATTATGCTATTACACATGTTACACTATGCCACTATTACACATATCAACCTATTACACTATTACACATGTTACACTATTACACACATTACCCTATTATGCTATTACAACATGTTACACTATGCCACTATTACACATGTTACACTATGCCACTATTACACATATCAACCTATTACACTATTACACATGTTACACTATGCCACTATTACACATATAAACATATTACACTATTACACATGTTACACTATGACACTATTACACATATTACCCTATTACACTATTACACATGTTACACTGTGGCACTTATTACATACATTACCCTATTACAGTATACCGCTATAGACTGCATATATTACACTATTAGCTCTATTACACTATTGCATATATTACACTATTACGCATTTTTGCACATTATACAATTATAGTATGACACATGGTACACTTGGTGCGTCCACTTCACATATACACTTATTGTGAAGGACAGATGCACAGACAGACATTTCTGGGTGGCTTATATTCGCAGAATGTACGCAGCAATTTTAGCACTGAAACAGCCCTTCACAATTGGCTTAATAACTCCCGACCTGTTTCATCAATTGAAAAACTTGAAGTGGTTTATGATAGCAGATACATGTAGGTCCATTTCCTGAAAATAGAATAAATGGTGATAAAGGGATCTTTGAGTTAAAGAGTGAAACATGCCAAAATGTTACACTTATGGTGCCACATCACTACGTATATGTTGTAACTCAAGAACCGTAGTACATACAGCCATGTACTTTGTATCAAAATGTCCGTAATGCCCGACTTTATATTAACGTTCAATACATTTATGGGGCTTAAGATCTTTGTAATTTGAGTTATGAAGGAAAAAACCACATTTTTGGACGGACATCTTGGATTTTGGGGGGTGCCATCTTGGAATTTTGCAGGGCACGCAGTACTTTTAGAAATAGTGGGGTTTGAAGAGTGTGTGTACCAATTCTCATGCCTGTATCACCATTTGATTGACTTAAAAATCAATGTTACAAATGTCTTGCTCTCCTCCATCTGTGAATGTACCTATATACTGTATCTCGAGAACCGTAGGAGATACAGACATGTAGTCTGTACCAAATCGTTCGTAATGCTCAACTTTATATTAACGTTCAATACATTTATGGGGCGTAAAATCAATGCATTTCAAGTTATGAAGTTATTACAACATTTTATCAGATATAAATGCCAAAAAACTGTATTCAGCTACTCTTCTGAAACTGCTATCACACATTTTTGCATTCCTGGATGGTATTTTTCCTGGCGTCCCACGGACTCACTGTCAGGAGACAAGAAGTGTATTACTGCAAAGTGGCTGTCCACACTACACTGTAGTGACTACAGCACCCTCTCAAAACCCAACAGTAAAAATCAGGCAAAAATATGGGGTGAATCGGAACAGCAAAAAAAGGCTGCATGCACTCCAAGCACCTTTTCACCTTCCTGTACTCCCCCGGCTGTGTGAACTCGGCTCAAGTTTGCTGATGACGTGACAGCAACTGGCCTGATGATCACTGAGCATGTGAGACAGCATACTCTACTGTGCATGAGCAAACAAGAGATCGACCTGGCGTAAAAATGTTCTAAAATTTAGGCATATTAATGATTGAGCCATAAAGAAACATAAGCTTGGGAAATGCTTATGGACACCATAAAAAAGGCTTTTTAGATATTTTTAGCATAGGACATATCCGGAAGAGGGACACCAGGTTGAAAGCACTTAACAACACTCCCCCACATCCCCCATGCACAGCCATTTTCTCAGGTACTGTCGTTGCCAGATTATGAATTGTTGTTTGTGAAGAGGTTGTACTTTCCAAATGTTGAGGATAATAGTGTAAGGAGAAGCGCTGTGCCGTGTCTCCGGTCTCTACAAAGCAAGCAGTGCAGATGATTTGAGACAAATGTTTCTCATTACAGAAGTCGAGCTACGGCTAAAGATGTATGCACAAAGAAGGAGAAGAAGAGCACAAGGTCTGGAGCTAAGAATCACAGCACAGCCAGCATTAAAAGGTAAAAAAAATAATAATCAATCATCATCAGGCTATAAGCGGGCCAAGTCTCCTGATGGGTTCCAATAGAAACTAGCAATGTGTGCCACAATATTAGTTTTATAGTTCCAGGAAAATGAAAAGTGGAGCACAGCTATATCTCTTGGTCACATCTCTTTTATTGCAGCCCACAAGCCAGTATTCACACACTGATCCAAGACAGAAAGCTTGAGCATTTATCACGGTAATCTGAAACGGGGCCGACCCAAGTGAGAATTCTCTGCTCTGACGACGTCCGCGGCTCGCCGGCCAACAGTGTAAAACCTTGTCGGCCTCGGCAGGTTTTCAGCCCAGGGTCAGAGGTGGAGTTTCCAAACTCTTTAGAGCTTGGGGAGTTGATTCCGAGTTAAAGTCTGTCTGTCTTCATCCCTTCTCTTTCAACCGTATACTTTTTTTTTGCGTCCTACACTATAACCTAATTGACATGTAGCCCTTTGCGTACTCCATTCAGAGAGCCAAAATAGTGCTCTGCCAGAAGTTGTGCGGAATGTGTGCACCACGTAAACACTGAATTAAGCGGCGTGCACATGTGCGCGTGTGTGTCCTCCCTTCCATGCAATCATGATTATCATCAGTTTATCAGAATGTGTATTACAGAAAAGGCCCTGCACGGCACTATGCTAACTGGAACACATGGTGATGTATTTTTTTCCTCTACCAGGCCACAGCTGTTTCAACAAAAGAAGAACAATAAACTCCCCACTGTGTCCAGAATGCATTACATTTCTTGCTTTCCACTCCTATGACTTTGCTCTTGCCAGCATCGCAGCAGAAATAAACGTTGGGTATGATTTTTGGAGATGTGCTTCTCTCTCTGTCTCTCCTGTAAAGGAAATTGACACTGATGTTGTAATCTGTACCACCAGCACCTCTCCAAACACATGCCTCTTATACCACCCCCCCTCATGGCTCTCTCTCTCGCTCAACAACTCACTCTCTCCATCACAGTCTCTCTCCACCACCCTTCACTCGCCTCTTTCTGCACAGAGAAATGTTCACTAGGCTACTCATCTCATTCTGGGAGTATCCAGTGAACCACTTAGGCCCTTTATGCAATTGTACATTTACAACAATATCATCATGGCCAACCATGTGGACTCTGTCCCACACAGGTCGGGGAATTTCAAAACATTCGGAAAATAAGTAAAAGAACTACAAGCCCAGAGGCTGGATGCATTGCCTTCTGTGAGCTTATAGATTGCCTATTTTCAGACAAGGAACTTGAGGGGTTCTTGAGGAAGTTCCCAGCTAAGTGATTTCCATTTGGTACGTATTCACAGCGCTTCACTTTTTCTACATTTTGTCATGTTACAGCCTCATTCCAAACTGTATTAAATTAATTTCTTACCCCAAAGTTCTACACAGAATACTCCATTATGACAATGTGAAAAAAGTTTTTTTTGACATGTTTTGAATTTATTAAAAATAGAAAACAAAAAAATCACATTTACATAAGTATTCACAGCCTTTGCTTAATACTTTGTTGATCCACCTTTGGCAGCAATTACAGCCTCAAGTCTTTTTGAATATGATCCCACAAGTTTAGCACACCTATCTTTAGGCAGTCTTGCCCATTCTTCTTTGCAATAAGTCTCAAGCTCCATCAGGTTGGATGGGAGACGTCTGTGCACAGCCATTTTCAGATCTCTCCAGAGATGTTCGATCGGATTCAAGTCTGGACTCTGGCTGGGCCACTCCAGGACATTCACGGAGTGGTTCTGAAGCCAATCTTTTGAGATCTTGGCTGTGTGCTTCGGGTCGTTGTCCTGCTGAAAAATGAACCTTCGCCCCAGCCTGAGGTCAAGAGCGCTCTGGAGCAGGTTTTCATCCAGGATATCTCTATATATTGCTGCATTCATTTTTCCTTCTATCCTGACTAGTCTGCCAGTTCCTGCTGCTGAAAAACATCCCCACAGCATGATGCTGCCACCACCATGCTTCACTGTAGGGATGGTATTGGCCTGGTGATGAGCGGTGCCTGGTTTCCTCCAAACATGGCGCCTGGCATTCACACCAAAGAGTTCAATCTTTGTCTCATCAGACCAGAGCATTTTGTTTCTCATGGTCTGGGAGTCATTCAGGTGCTTTTTGGCAAATTCCAGACGGGCTGCCATGTTCCTTTTACTAAGGAGTGGCTTTCGTCTGGCCACTCTACCATACAGGCCTGATTGGTGGATTGCTGCAGAGATGGTTGTCCTTCTGGAAGGCTCTCCTCTCTCCACAGAGGAACGCTGGAGCTCTGACAGAGTGACCATCGGGTTCTTGGTCACCTCCCTGACTAAGGCCCTTCTTCCCCGATCGCTCAGTTTAGAAGGCCGGCCAGCTCTAGGAAGAGTCCTGGTGGTTCCAAATGTATTCCATTTACGAATAATGGAGGCCACTGTGCTCATTGGGACCTTCAAAGCAGCAGGTGGACCCCAATTAAGCTGTAGAAAGATCTCAAGGATGATCAGTGGAAAAAAGATGCACCTGAGCTCAATTTTGAGCTTCATGGCAAAGGCTGTGAATACTTATGTAAATGTGATTTCTTAGTTTTCTATTTTTAATAAAAAAACTTTTTCACATTGTCATAATGGAGTATTTTGTGTAGAATTTTGAGGTAAGAGATTAAATTAATACAATTTGGAATGAGGCTGTAACATGACAAAATGTGGAAAAAGTGAAGTGCTGTGAATACTTTCCGGATGCACTGTAAGTGATTTCCATTTGGTACGAATGGACCTTAACAGGTTCATTTGGTCCCATTTGTACACTCTCAGAGTTAAATTAACATTGATTTTACAGTATAAGTTGGGGTCCCAGAGACAGAAATGCCATTAAATGGGGATCAGAACACTAATATGTATGTCAAACTCTTGGGTCCTTGAAATGAAATGGGTTGAAAATCACTGAGCAATAGGCCTAAAGATATTATCTTATGGTGGATCCTGCTTAATATAACTTTTGGGGGCTTCCACAGGGCTAGAGGTTGCTTGATGTGGAAAGGTTTGGGAACCCCTGCTTTAAGTGGTTAAAGGGGAAATCCACTCCTTGTTAACATTTTACTGTGATTAATAGAACTGTTGTGTGGAAATATCATTGTGAAAAATGTCAAGATGTGATTTGCCATGCTACTGATTTTCTCCTTGATATTTCCATTTCTAAGAACACAGAGTGCGGGGAGTTTTTAAAATGATCTCCACACAACCAGTGTAAGGTATATTAGTAATAGGTGGAATTTTCCTTTAAATGAACACTGAGGATTTTTCTGTGTAGGCTACTCTTCCCTTACTCCCTGTCCTCTCTACCTTTCTCTGGCACTCGCTCTCCTGTTTCACTTAACAAGGCCAGAATCAGAGCATGCAGAGCTAGCGGAGGCGGTGGAGAAATGTTGAAATGCTGGGCCAGGTTTCAGAACGTATTCCCTGGCTACCTCCTTCCCTCCCAGATCCTAAACCGCACGCCCCGTCTCCCCTGCCAACTCAGGCACTCGGCTATGAGCAGAGTTTTCAGCCAGCTCCACTGTAATTTAAAACACATACATGAACAAGCACAGACACACACACACACACACACACACACACACACACACACACACACACACACACACACACACACACACACACACACACACACACACACACACACACGTACGCACCCGACATTCTGCATCAGATACATTCTGCATCAGATACTTTGTCTGTAGTACATACTACATGTACTACAGACAAGTGCGCACCGTTTCCATATCCACTCAGGTTATATCTAGACCGGATCAACAGCCTGCAAAACGTTACCCTTACCCAATCTACCACTCACCAACTCACACTTCCACCGTGGCTCGTGAAAATAGTAATATATTCTTTTTAGAAAAATGAAATGTAATATACAGTATATTATTCAAAATGTAATAATATTACTGAAAGTAATATATTACCACACACTATATCCAAACCAGGGAAAGCATGATGCTGGTCCATTGCTCTCTCTCCAAGTTTGCAAA
Source organism: Benthosema pterotum (assembly GCA_039105355.1). Lineage (NCBI taxonomy): Eukaryota > Metazoa > Chordata > Actinopteri > Myctophiformes > Myctophidae > Benthosema > Benthosema pterotum. The sequence continues at coordinate 25,785,246 of CM076973.1, read as the reverse complement.
GGAACTGTAGCGCCCAGGATTACATTAAGACTCGGTGAAAAAATGGGTTGTAAAATTGATGTATAAAATGTGCTGGTTGACTGTATACTCTGAGGCACAAACTCACAATGAACCACTCCCTTCTGGAGGCATGATCTTGATCTTATTTTGGACATGTGTGTGTCTTCTTGGGTGAACTTGTGGTCTTCCACTACAGGCTCTGTCCCTTGGTTTCCGGGTCATAATGCAAGTTTAACCCTATGGCTCTAACCAGAACCCAACTTAACCAAAGTGGTTCTCTGCTCCATGTTTGTGCCACCTCCACTTATAAGTAAGGAGAGTAACTACCAGCAGTGCAATTACACAACAGCATGCATGGAACAGAAGCACAGAGTGAGAGAAGCAAACGATATTATAGGAGAATGGTGGTGAGTAATACAGTGACATGAGCATTTTTTCAGTCATGAGCGTGCATGACTGGGACAGTCCTGCTACTTTCACCACATGAGATATAAATAATATATGTCATGTGTAAGAAGTGATTTTACAGTTGAGTGTTGTTGGCTGATGGTGCCTACTATATTATAGTTGGCACCATCACACTCAACTGTAAAACAACAACAACAACACACACATAGGTAAAAATCCCCTAGTCATGAGTTAAATCTATAGATTCATGAATGCTTGCACATAATTAATAAAAAGAAACAATAAACTGCAGTAAATGTATGTTCTCATCTGTGAACAATGTCTATCTCAACTTTGATGATGAGAAGATGAGGATAGCACCTCTTTCATCCCACTATTGAAAATGATCAATTTACACGTTGAATCATCATGTGCGTTTGAAAGTATTAATTAAATTTACCCCCCTATTCAACAATGCACTTCAGCTTCATGATTAGTACAGACAGAGAGTCAAACCTCTTTTCCAAAAATAGATGTACAAGCTCACATTCTACTATATGTTTAGAGAATGTTCCCCTCAGAATAGGCATGCCAGGGTTCAAGCGGTTAAATTCCTGCAACGTTAACACAGTTACAGTTGCCTGTAAGATATACTGAGATAAGTTCACCAATTCCACATTCTGTATGACGCACAGCAATAAGGGAGACCATTTTAATGACAAGCTGGAAATTAATCTGTGCGTCAGGAGCAATTCTGTACACGTATAAAGAACAACACACATCAGATACTAGTTTCAGTGCTACAGCCAGTGCCAATGGAAAAGAAAGTTGTTTCCATCCAAGTTGTAAGTTCAGTCTCATATTATCAACTTTGAAAGGGCTGAAAAGTGTTCAGTTGCCCATTTCCACATCGTCAACACCACATCCATTACTAACAGGCGTTTTTTGTGCTTTCATTGACTTTCCATAACTGTAAAAAGCCCACATAAGACAGACATGAGAGACAGAGACAGAGAGAGAGAGAGAGAGAGAGAGAGAGAGAGAGAGAGAGAGAGAGAGAGAGAGAGAGAGAGAGAGAGAGAGAGAGAGAGAGAGAGAGAGAGATTTGTGACTTAGTTGGTTGTTCTTCTTCCTGTTTGTTTTGACTTTGGAGGAACAAAAAGAGAGGGACATGGAGAGAGAGAGAGAGAGAGAGAGAGAGAGAGAGAGAGAGAGAGAGAGAGAGAGAGAGAGAGAGAGAGAGATGCTTTGTTCAGCACAGTTGTTGTAGGGCGACTGGAAGGCCAAAGGTTTGATCCCAGCAACAGCTACATGTGCCCCTGAATGAGGACACACTAAACAGAGACAGGATTAAAGGAAATGATCATGGACTGTACTGATCTGTGTAAAACGTTTTATACAAATTTCATGCAAAACGGTACACATGGTCTCCATAGTCATGTGATCAAGATTTTTTTTTTTTTTTTTTTTTTTCTTTTCAGAATCCACCCTGATTGGCTATGATTGGCATCTACACTTTTCAAGAATAGCCGGTTTTGTGCAAATCGCAACAAGAATAACATGTTTTTATTACTCCTAAACATTATAACACTCCTGTGTGTGCCCTCAAGAACATTGAGTGTTGTTGAGGGTTTGGTTAGGGTGTTATGATGAGGCCTTGGTTAAGGTTAGGTTCAGGCCACCGGCTGCCACGGTGGCTGCCTCTCTCTCTCTCTCTCTCTCTCTCTCTCTCTCTCTCTCTCTCTCTCTCTCTCTCTCTCTCTCTCTCTCTCTCTCTCTCTCTCTCTCTCTCTAGAGACTGAGCTAATTGTTCGTGCTGAGATTCTTGAGAGAATAAAGACAAAGGAAGAAATGAAACAAGGGGAGCAACAAAAAGTAGGTAACGTAGTAACGTTCCACTTTACTGATATACAGTATGTTTACTGTGAAAGAGATGAAGAGAGACCAAGTCAGATGGAGGTGGAGGAGAGCAGAGCTGTCAAAGCAAGGCAGAACCACGGGTCCTTCACTCCCTAAATCGTCCCCCGCAGACCCCCAATTTAGTTGTGTTTACACCTTAGTGTTGACGTCTGTGTACTCTACAGACAAACACCTTCCAGGTCTCAATGCTGAGTGGAGATGAAGGGAGGCATCTGCTGTAAAACTGGCAAAAAATGAGAGTGTGAGACCCTCTTAACCTTGTGCGAGCACACACACACACACACACACACACACACACACACACACACACACACACACACACACACACACACACACACACACACACACACACACACACACACACACACACACAGGGGTGGACTGGGAGCTCAAAACGTACCGGGCAATTTTGTCTCAGAGCGGCCCTCTGAATCTTTGTGGGGGCTCCGGGGCCTGAGCCCCATGAGAATTTAAGACATAAGGGGCTCTGGGGCTCGGGCTAACTAAAATTAGTTAGTTAGTTTTAGTTAACTATAAAAACCCTGCAATAGGCAGTCTCATTTGAAGAGGACAGAGGGCCGCCAGCACTGATTCGTGGGCCGGTTTTGTGCAGATTTTTTTTTTTTTTTAATTAAAACACGACATTAACGGCCCCTGGGGGGGTCGGCCCACCGGGAAAATGCCCTGTATGCCAGACTGTCAGTCCACCCCTGCACACACGGAAGTAGGAAGCCTTGAAATGCTCACAGCGAGTGACAGATTTTAGTAGATATAGCACCCTGGACTACAAGACTACCAATCCATCCACAATGTCTCTGTCTCTCTCACACACACACACACACACACACACACACACACACACACACACACACACACACACACACACACACACACACACACACACACACACACACACACACACACACACACACACACACACACACACACACACGTGATTACTGCCATATTCACGCACACACGAATGACTGCTATAGGGAGTGATTACTGCCATATTCACAAAGTTTTTTTTTTTTTTTAAACCAAACTTACATGTCTACATGTCAGATGCACAACAAATGTGTTTAATGCGTAAATGAAGGTTTTAACATATTAATTAATGCATTTCATTGTTAAAACCTTTGTGAAAATGGCCCTAATCACACCTCATACACGTGCAGCTGTGCACACGCACACACACTACATTGTGTTAATAAGAAGAACTGGGTTGCAGGACCATGTGAGCCACCTAGTATTACCGGTATATGTTTGCATGCCTAGTCTGCAAAGATGCCAGATGCCGTACTGTATGTAGCATTTCCATCATGTGTCAAATAAATGCCATAGCCTGTTAGATGACCATGTAATATTTGAAACCATTAAGAGTTTGTTTGTTCTCCAGTCATATATAAAATCGAAATGGGAAAATGTCACATTGTTCATGCAAAGTGTGTGGTGAAGTCAAATGGTTTAAATTTATAACTCCAAGACGTGCCTTTACATTTCTTGTCTTGCTCACACAAGTGGGTAATAGGTACCACAACAATATCAATAAAAATCAATAAATCTATGGTTAACATGTAATGAGATAGATAGATTTACTGATTCCTTTTGACAGTTTAAGCCTACTGCAAAGTCAAGAACTAAAACATTTATATATGCTCAACCGCAAAATAGCAGAGCGGAAATACTAAAATGAGAAAGGAAGAGGGCTATATGGCATGATCTATTTTGATTTATTATGGGCATTCCGACACCTTTTGCCGTTGATCTATTCAAAATAACACAAAAGGACTAAGTTTCCATTCTAAGTAATTATAGACCGTTCTTTCTTTATGGTTGAGTGCAACTGTAATTAAAGACAAAGCATGTTTTAATCAGGAGGATTCCCATCCATTCTGAACTGGAGTCAGCAAAGCGATGGTTACTCTGGTGAATTGCATCACTCAGAGTCCAGTAATTATCACTATGAATGACGGAAACCTGAAAAAAAGACTGAATTACTAAATTATATATGGGGGCTTTACTATACACTAAAGACATGGGAATCCGATTTGTTTTCGCAACTTTTATTCATCTAGGGAGGAGTTTTGTCGAGCATGCATAGAATACAAAGAAACAAAAAACAAACAAAACAAAACAAAATACAGCTTTAGATTCATACAGTCGTCCTGCATAAATTGACTTGCATATGGTTGGTTCTGATGCAGATCACAACATTTTTTCCATTGACTGGATCTCTGCATATAATAGATCCGATACAGTAGTATCTCAGGTTATATAGAGATAGCTAAAGTTATCTCTTATCTAAGTTATCTCTATCTCTGGTGCAATATACTGTACATACAGTATATAATGCATTGTCCCTGCTAACCACGTCCCACGCTAAATTGGCCAAAAGCAGCTGTGGCAGCCAGTGTGGCCTGCCACAAAAATGCACAGATTACTATAACACCACACTACTTAATATACAACTATAAGTACAACATAATGTATCATGGTCTCAGGAAGTAATTATGAATCGGTCACACCGTTTCATTGTCAGCCACTAAAGCCCACTGAGAGTTGCTACTCACGTTATGAAGTTACAGTATATTGCCCAAAACGAAACAAGGCACAGAAGGGCTGTAACCCTGTTAAGCCCTATATTCAGTGGCATGTTCATAATATCGACTATATCCACCCATTCACACACACATTCATACACTGATGGCAGAGGAAACCATGCAAGGCACAACCCCTGATGTGCTGGCTGTCCCTGCCCCTATAACTACTTGTATATAGTAGGCCTAAAGTAGGCCTATAGTATAGTATGTCAACTTGAAAAAAAAAAAAAAAAAAAAAAGAAAAAAAATTTTTCAATACTTAATATTGTAATACAATTGATACCTAACCATTTATGACCTAATTTGAAAAATGAAATAAATATTTCAGTCAAAAAATATTTGGAATATGTACATACTGTACAAATCCAAATATGGATACCGGTGAATTTTAAAATACTTATAATGAATTAAAACATATTTGGGATATATTTATTGCAGGCATTTTAATCACTTTTATAAGGGCTAAATATGAAAAAAAGATCCAGAGATTTCCTCATTGAGTTAATTGCAGCATCTGCGGAGGGTATTTCCATGCAAATATCATGCCCAATTGCAGTGAAATACTAAACAATGAACATCAACCATGATATTTATGTGAAAAAACAAAAAGAAATGATAATATTTTAATTAATTAAGGGGTTAATGTTACTAAAGGGCAACATTGGGCCCAATAGGGATATACACTCTGAGAGAGTGGCATCCCTGATGCCACTCTCTCATCCCCTGGGTTGGGTCCATACATGTCCATTCTACTGTATGGCACATCACCTAACTTGTTTTCTTATAGCACTCTCAACCGCTTACCCTGCATGGGGACACACAGAGGGACAACTTAGAGTTCCATCCCCAGCAAAATGAGCAATGGTATAAACATTTTAGCCCCCCCCTTTTTTTTAACAAACTGTGAAAAAGAACAAAAAAAGGAAAGAAAATCAAATGGTTTTCCGAAATCTTTGCTGGTGCTGCTCTGCAGATGATCTGATATGCCCGAATCAATTTGGGGATCCTCACATGGAAAATGTTTAATACGAGCAAAAATGAGCATTGTGCCTTTTGTCAGGGAACTCTGACAAAAGTGCAGTTGCTGGCGCCTCTGGGCTGACTCAACTCATCCAATCACACACTCATTTCATTCTCAGACTGCTCTATTTAATCTGAAAGATTGCAGTTTACAACTCTCATTCCTGTTTGCTTTGCTGTTGCTGTCATGCTTCTGCTGCTACACTTACAGTACAATTGCTTGTTGTTTTGCATCTGCTGTTTATGTAAGGGGGATTCGGAGTCCCTAAGGTTGGTAGATACACTTTATCATAGTACATAAAAAGCAGATCCAATTTATCTCCAGAACATAAAAATATATTCTACCCATTCATGAGTTGTCCTGACTGAGCCACTGTTATAGTGATTGCACCCCTGGCACAGATCCTAAGAGCAGTTAGACTAGGAGGACCCAGTTTCTCTGCTGGTTCCAGGCAGTAATAATAGTTCATGCTGTTTGTCGCTGACCATGCTGCTAAACTCTATGATTAATAGTCTTTTTGCCATGAGGCCAAGTCAGAGGAGACTGACTGTGCAGTGAGTGAGTGGGCGGGAGGGAGGGATAGTTAAAAAGCAGATTTTCTCTAAGTGAATGATTAGTGTGCATGCTGCACTGTGGTCAGTTACACACTCCTTATGACGGTTGCCTGCAGGCCATTTCCAGTGCACGTTGATGTGCTGAAGACAGTGAAGAGTATAACACAAATCTCATAATGCACACACAAAATGCACACACACACAAACACACACACACACACACACGACTGCCCCGACGCCTAGCCAGCGTTCCAAACCATTTCAGCAGATTCCGTTTTGGTCAGAATTATAAACGATTCATGTCCCCGAGGCCCCCTGCCTCAAGGGCCGCTATTTTAATATAATCATCTGACCACAGCGCCATGAAGTCACCCCCATAATAATGGATATTCCACATATCCCCTTTCTCATTCCTGCCATAAATCTACCAAAACCTTTAATAATATTTATATTGTTTTTTTCTTTTTGTAAATTAACAGTTGAGTCGAGGGTGAACTATAGTTGTGCAGCTGACTGGCACACTCAATCAGCAGAACAAATTTGAGGGAAACGGCTGAAAAACATTACCAGGCATGAGGTCATGTGCTTGTGCATACTATGTCATCATGTTTCACCATTTAACTGGTTGAACGAGTGTGGAGGGACGGGGGCTATAGTTCCAAAACATCAGTCACAGCACATTAGATTGATATAGTTAAGATGCATGTGGTATAAATTTAGCAAACTTGGTAATGTGATACCGAATCTGGAGTTAAGGTCCTACACTTTGAGTGGGTGAAGACCATCTCCTTGACCTCTCAGAGTATGCCATGCATGCGCAAATGCTGTGTATACCCACGACCACGTGCACGTACAACCACACACGCACCAGGGCTGACCCTGTGCATGTGGCAGTGATCTAGAACCCTAATTAAGGTTAAGCAGCGTGGGGGGGTGAAATTAAGGGGTCCCTCTGATTGAGCATGGGAAATGGGAAACAGGCTGGAAACCAAACAAGTTTTCCATCACGCGCACGCACACACACACACACACACACACACACACACACACACACACACACACACACACACACACACACACACACACACACACACACACACACACACACACACACACACACACACACACACACACACGAGAAAAGCATCATTATGATGCCTTGCTCCTTGGTTCAGGCCCACTCCCTATGATTATGGCTGACAGCCCTTGGATGCTAATATCTCCTGTCCCAAAATCCTGTGGTCTTGAGGCAAGACTGAGGCTATAGAATGATTTGAATTACTCACTCACGTTCCATTTCTCTTTCCTCTGTCAGTTGTCTCAAAAACAGCAGCATGGACACCATTTTTTTGGTTCCCTGCAGAAGTTTAAATAGGCACAATGTCAGATTAGATTAGATGTGGTTTTACATGCTGCTGCTATGGAAGCATTATCCAAATACACCGGGGCAAACGCTTGGCAGAGATATCTGATCTGTATTTACATTCTCAGAACGAGGCTAGATTTTAGGCAGAGATTTGGAAGAAAGTAGAGTAGAGTGGGTCTAGTAAAGCTGCAGGGGACACTGGTCAACAAAGCATAATGCAGTTTAAATGGTTAAGTAAACAACATCTGCTATTATAGATGGGACTGTTTTTGTGCTTGTACACCGGGTTCAAGTTAAATTGGTGAGTCCAAAAGGTCAGTGTGGAGAAGCGGTTCTCCTTCCTGGGTGATTTATTGTTAATTAAACACTAACTTCCAGTTCTTCCAGGCCTCATCCTCAACATCAGCCACAGGCATGAGGAGCAGCTTCAGGTCCCGGCAGTATAACTTACAGTCTAAAGCAGGGCTGCCCAAAAGGTAGAACGTGATCTACCAGTAGATCACACAGGCCATGCAGGTAGATCACCTGTTGGTCCCCTAAAGTGTATAGATCTGTAACTCTTGAGAGCAAGAGTGAAATTATTTTTAAACATCTGAATTACGTAGTTTCAAGACCATCACCACTATTTCAAAGTCACACTTTCTTGAGGCCTTGAAATGTTTTTTCTTTTTATGTGTAGATCTTGGTGATCCGGTCATTTTGAAAGTAGCTCTCAAGTCAAAAAAGTGTGGGCACCCCTGGTCTAAAGTGTTTCCCTGCAGATCTACAGTATAGTGAACTCAACCGGGCAATAAGCAGGCAAATCCCAAGCTTGGTTGCATCCCCCCCCCCCCCCCCTCCACACACACACACACCCTTGCTCGAGGACACACATACATCTCCAGCATCTAATAATGCCAGTAAACCTAGCTTAAGGCCTTGGACGGGCTGCTTCCTGTCATTGAGGTGCTAAATCTAAAACATAATGGTCCGCAGTTTAATGTAGATTTCTCTATTATGTCCTCAGCAGTGAATGTGCTTTTTGTTGCAAAATGTGAATAAGAAAACGTGATGAATGCTTGTTGAGCTTGCTGCTCTTTATCCTTCCACACATTCATGAAGATGCAAAAACACCAGAGCGTGCACACGCACGAACACACATTGAATTACTATACTTGTGAGGATGAAATTGCAATTGCAATGTTATAAATTCAATGAAAATAAAATGTGGGCCATTTTAATCGCTATAGTTAGTTGTGTGCTGTTGTCACGTACATAAATAGCAATACTGTGGTGCATTGTGAGCCTGCAAATCAGCTATATTGAGTGTGACATGTACAACTATATAATTACAAATCAGGCATAACGCTAACCTCAACTGCTAAACCTCACCTTTAGATGACTAATCCTAACCATAACCCTGTACTGAATATGGCCTTAATTGTACGCTTATGGCTTTTTTAGGATAAAACCTTACCATTTCTGGTGAGGACCAGGAAAATGTCTTCAAAATTTTCATTTCTTAAATTTTCATGTGGGGTCATTTAGCCCTCACAAGTATAGTAATGTGCGCGCGCGCACACGCACACACGCGCACACACACACACACACACACACACACACACACACACACACACACACACACACACACACACACACAGACACACACACAGACACACACACAGACACACACACACACACACACACACACACACACACACACACACACACACACACACACACACACACACAGACACACACACAGACACACACACAGACACACACACACACACACACACACACACACACACACACACACACACACACACCATTGAAACAGCTGTTTAATCAATATGGATGAGTTCATTCACAGGTTGAGTACATAATTAGCCTTCTATTCTTGTCTTGTCACACTAACACAAGTACGAACCCAACTTCAATTTCCCATACTGCTTCCTTTTAACCCAATTGTTCTGCCCTGATGTATAGTATAGACAGGTCCCCTTTTAATGGACCACAGGCTGCCTACTTCCTTTTCCAAGTTAAGTTACCCACGGCAACCAGCTGTCAATCCGACAAGACTGACAAACAGGAGCCTTTATGTATTTGTACAGGCAGGAGTCTATGTACCTTTCTGCTTTTGTGGCTTGGCTGAGTCCAACAAAGTGTGAGAGTTGGGAGGTCTGTACAACATTTAATTGCCTCTGACTTTTGCATTGGGATAGTTTGTTAAAGTCTGTCTGGGATAAACCGTTTTAATGAATGGGCAGCTATTGAAAAAGACCATTCTACAATCTTGTCTGTCTTTAAATCATTTAAGATGGTGTGTGCACAATGGCTTGGCATATAGTGTATATCTTTGCAGCTTATCTGAATCTGAAATAAGATGCAGTGAAGACAATGTTGGATATGCTACATGTTTTGCTTTAATATCTTGCGTCTGTGAGAGATGTTGAGATTGGACACAATTACGCTAAGTCAAATTAATGTAATCACTGGGAAAGGAGAGCTGGTGGAATAAAACTACCCATTTCAGAGTCTAGCATTGCAAAACACACTCAGATAGGAAGTCATGTGTCTTTTTACAGTAAAAATGTGCAGGAATCCACAAACATTTGACATCCAGCCCCAGTTCTGGTACACAATCACACATGGTGTGATTATCTCCAAGGGAGTTAATCCCATGGAATCAAGCTACATAAAATCTCATGAATTAACATTTTATGATGATATTCATCACTCTAAGCCCATGTTTAGGCTGTTCTTACAACTAGACCGTAGAATAAATAAATGTGACATTTCTGAGGCCATTGTTTTGGAAGGTACTTCTACTTGTAAACTTCCACTGTATTCAACTGCTAGTTTGGCCACTTCAGATACTCTTAACTACTGACCAAAATAGACATTCTACAAGCTCACACCATGTACTGTAGCATGTTGTGAGCGTGTAGATCAGCTGTTTCTTTTCATTCTCTTTCATGAATTCAACAAATCTTTTATCCATTAAAATATTTGTTAAAAAGTGCTTTTCCGTCTGCTTTTGATACAATCCATTCGTCGCAGAAAAGGGAGGGGTAGTAGAAGCCGCTTTCGGACATCCTGACAAATGAGGCGGTTTTGTTGACCTCACCGCTGAGGGTTCAGAGGGCTGAGGGAGAGGGAACATGCATGGCTACCCACTCATCATGACAATATAATGAAGGGACTGCACATGATCTACTGTTACTGCACATGCAGAGAAGAACCCAACGAGGGAAAAGCGGCGACAGAGACGAACTCTCTTGAAGCATGATTACTTCACAGGACTGATGCAATTCTGCTTAAAACATCATCCAGAGAGGCATTTTGCAGAGCTGCCATGGCCAGGGCTTCATTCTTTTTTTTTTTTTTTTTTTTTTTTTAACTTTTTTTTTTTTTAGTTTTAAATTCAACAGGTCAAAATAAAAACAAAAATAAAAAAACAAAAAGTAAAAAAGACAAAAGAGAGAAATGACAAGCAAATAAAAATAAGAAAGTAAATAAATAAACAAACATGAGGTCGTGAGGTGTACATCAAGACAGGTTACATATTACAATTTTAGATTTTTATACTATTTAGCAGGAAATATCTAGTATTATTTAGCCGGATAGGCGCAGGCCTGATTTACTCTGAGGGCTTCTCTCTAATTAAGTACATTGTCCATTTTTCCCATCTTCTTATACCCAACTCTTTCTGGAGCCTTAAGGAGTATGTCATTTGTTCTAAAAGATGTAGTTGTTTCACAACATTAATAAATAGGTCAGTAGCAGGGCAACCCTTTTGTAACCAATTTCTTGTAATCGTTTTTTTGCAAGCAGCAAGTAAAACTTTAAGCAAGTATGAGTCATGTGGATCCAGTCCTTCTGGCATTTGTCCCAAGTATAGAGATATGAATGTGTTTTCGATTTCAAAACCCATAATATTTGAAATGATTGTTGCAGTCTCTTTCCAGAATGGTTGGATCACTGGACAGGACCAAAATATGTGTGTGTGGTCTGCAACTGTACTCCCACATTCCCTCCAACAGTCCATATGATGTCCAGTCTGTTTGGACTTCTGTTTCGGTGTAACAAAAAAACGGATCTGGTTTTTCCAACAGAAGTCTCTCCAGGTCAGGGAATTGGTAGTTGTTGAATGTGTTTTCCATATATCTAACCACACTTCATCGTTTATGTCAATGCCAGACTCTTTCTCCCAGCGTTCTTTCACATATATTGTAGAGTCTTTTTTCAATGACAGAATTCCACTGTACAGTTTACTTACAAGACCCCTATTATTACTTGAGCCATAAGCATCGGTAAATATAGCCATTAAGCTTGTTGTGATCCTTGGAGGAGATTCTTTTATTTTTTTATTGAAATAATCCCTTACCTGCAAATATCTATAAAAGTCCTGGTTGTCCAGGTCATATTTTCGTTTTAGATTTTCAAAGCTATCAATGACTCCATTTTTCATCATAGTACAGATAGAGGTAATACCATTATAGTACCACTGCCTATACCCAATGTCTAATTTTGCTGGAATAAAATCAGGATCGTATGCTGGCCAGCGTAAAAGCTTTGATTCTCTCTGGAGTTGGAAACGTTTAACCACCTCTAACCATATTTTGAATGACAAATTAACCCATTGGCTCCTTGTCTGAAATATTCCTTTCTCTTTGTCAACACATCCCAGTAATGACTGTATCGGTGCCTCCGATAAGGATAATTCTATCGTTTTCCATTTTGCAATATAGGATTGGTTACACCAATATACCAGAGGTCTCAATTGAGCTGCTAAATAATAATGCCTTAATGATGGGAGAGACATGCCCCCCCTCTCTCTGGGCAGCTGCAATGTAGAGTATTTCACTCTGGGTCTTTTTTTATCCCAAATAAATCGAGAAATATGTTTATCCCAATCCCTGAATTGTTTTAACGGTATTTCTACTGGTAATCCAGGGCTTCATTCTTATTAAACAATATGGGCGACTTCCACCGGAGTTGAACTTCCAATGCTGCTTGTGCCTTGCATGGTTTCTGCTGCCATAAGAGTGTAAATGAGTGAAAGTAATGCATTACTTACGCACTGAGCATTTTTGTAGTCCACTAGACATCTAAAGATTGGCTTAATAAATGGGCTAAAAATATAAAAATAAGTGTTACAGCAGTCTAGGCTTAGATTAGATGTTGAAACAATGTTGTTTCAACATATATGCTGTACATAGACGTTTATATAGACTTTCGATTAGCTAGGCTATTTTAGAGGTCTATAAATAGATGTTGAAATGTTGTATTAATGTCAAATCGAAGACTAGATAGTCTAAACATTCATGTTTAGACAAAGATTAAGGCGCTATTGTATATACAGTAAATGCACCATTTACCATTTTATGTACCATTTGCTATCTCAAAAGACATATCGCGGCAGATTGTGAGCTTGTAGCTCAGTTACTTATGGCGTGTGACTCTGCTGTACGATGGAATTACAAATTGAAGGGAGATTTTCCCCATCTTGTCCAGGATTATGTTTTCAGCCCTTGAGGGTCTTAACACCATTTGTGGTCACAATTCAGACTTTTAAAGGGATCATTCAGAGTCTAGCGAGAGTGTTTTGGCGAAGATTCCCACACCAGCATTGACCAGGAATGGCACTTAAGAAAAGGAAAAGCATCACAAAGATGCTATTGCAAAAGCCAGTGATTAGAGGGTTCTTCACCAAGTATGCACTGAGTTAAATGTACCCGTAAAGTTAAATGCACCCGTTACCGTTTCCAGTGTGAACCACATGAAGGGAAACAAACTGTACTGTGTAACCACCATGCAAAATGCTGTTCAGCAGTTATGCAGTTAAGCCACTGCTCTACATTCAAGCAAGTTTCAGACTTAAATCCACCAATTTTCCTTGGCACTACCACCTCTGAGGACAGACCTTAGCTTTCAGGAAATAGAAATGTTTTATGTATACGAATTCTGTCTAGAAACATAACATAACATACAATATAACAGTATCCCCACAGCATCATGTTCAGAGAGTGTACTTGTACCTCACACTACAGAAACCTTGTGGCTCGGCAAGGGTTTATTACTGTACATAAGAATATGCATAACTGTACAAAATGGAACAAAATGGGTGGAAATTAGAAACTCATGCTGGCCATGGGTAAACGGTTATCATTACTGACAATGACTAGGCAATGCCATCTACTGTCAACCTCAAGTACTGGTCTTTTCAGGTGGGGTTTGTTGTTCTTTGGGTAACAAGTCTACATTTTTCCATCTTCATCTTGGGTTAGTTGTCTACACTTTCTGGATGGGTTGTGTTCTCTTTTCTGGGGATGACACACATTATTGTCATTATTATTAAATTATTTGCTCTTCCTTGTTCAGCATTTAATTTGAGCAGCATATGGCTGTTGGAAATATAAACAAATAAACAAGTGGACAAATTGTAGCATGCGTCACCATGTCAACGGTGTTGAGATCGGAACAAGGCAGGGACAGCTCCAGAAAATTGTGACTGGGTGTACTATGGTGTACTGGCGATTTTGAAGTGGGCTAATGCTTCTTTACATTACATACAGGCTTGTTTGGAGGGCAGCTTAGGGGGGAATAAAGGTGAGCCGTCTCGACAACTCACCCTGTTTTTTCAGAAGGTCAAGCTGAAGGCGAAGAAACATACTGCATTCTGGACCTGACCAGCAAAATGACAGACTACTCCTAAAATCATTGGATTAGCCGTTGCGTGGGGGTTTCAACAGTAGCGAACATTATGTCAATATTTTGCCTTTTAAGAGTTTATACTCACTGCCATGATTTAAATTGCTTCTTTAAAATTGTGTATATAATTTCATACTTAGTTGCACTTGTACAGGACAGTACATTATCTAGCCGTACACAGTGCGTGTCTGGCCTATTGTTTATCTTGATAGCTTTTAATTACTGATGTTATACTGTCTGTAAAACAGTTGCTAAACTGTTTTTAAACATTTCACGAAAACATAGTATTACTACGGTGTATACAACAGATTTTCCTGCTCATGACATTGTTTATCATACGCTTAGATTTTTTTATTTCAATTCCAGTTAAGTTCCAAATATTAGTTTTAGATCTTGTTTGCCAGTTTTTATTTTGCTCCACTATAGATTATTTTATATTCCCTCATGTTTTAAAAGTAATAGACTAACCTTTGCCTAATTTGACATTGGTCTCATACAGTAACACATTCAATTTTCATTAGACATTTTCAGTCACATTTGAAATAATATTGCCTATAGATTTTTGTAACCAAAAAGGACATCCGTTAAAGAAGCCACATAGCGGCTTGACAATTCCTAATTCATCTGCGTCTGTGCCAGTGTTTTACCTATACATCTCCTAATGTAGGTGCCCCGCCAGCATGCTTTCTTAATCCCCATGGTCTGCCCACAGCTTTTTGTGGCCTGTTTGATAACCATATAACTGTAATGTCTGACTGAATATATCAACACATACTGTAGAAGCACGTCTTCAGCTCAACCTAGTTCATCAAGAAAACAACAAATACAAAACACCTTTTAAACAACTTATATTTTTAAATGATTTATTCACGTGTTGTCCTGTCTTTCTATTTAGACTGAGGACAGGGGGACTTACTGTACAGCAGACAATAAATAATAAAGCAATAAGGTGCTTTCCACCTAGATGTACAGTAAAAATGTATATACCGTATTGTCCCGAATATAAGACGACTCGTTTATAAGACGACCCTTATTTTTCAAGACCCATTTACAGAAAAAAGAACATTGAATATCAAATAGTATAGCCCCTGAATATAAGACAACTCCATTTTTGGGATATTTCCATTGGGAAAAAAGCATAGTCTTATATTCAGGCCAATAGGGTAAATGACTGTTGATGGTTGACATAATATAAATCTACTATAACTGACTGTTGCTCACTGAAAAGCAACAGGGGTTGTGGGTGCATTGAAGCTTCCTGCCTTTATGATGTCAACTAAACATTTTCTTTAGTTTAGTAAAGAAACCTTCATCCTCCTGTTGTTTCTCTTCATTCGCTTGGGCTTTGCTCTGTCCTGTGGCACTGCTGCCCCCACCTGGACACAAACACACAATACACTACTAAATAAACTACTACTGGTATTGTATACTAGTCCTATACCGTTGTGTAGTGTATTATATGATCTGGAAATTATGTCTAGATGACATTGATTGGGAGGAAATTGTTGATGTTGGAAAGTTGGTCACAAAATGAATGTTAGACGGTGACGTTACCTGTTCTGAATGTAATTGTAACAAACCCAGAGGGTCGTTACAATGACTATGGATGACACCTAGTTTGTAGCCTATGCTCTGTCACACAGCCTGGTAGTCCCAGATGTGTTTTGTGAGTTGTGCAGAGTAATGGCTAGGCCAATTATGCAAAAGGTCTTTTTTGCTGTGGCTTAAGAAAACGCCTGGCTTTTGCAAGCTGTGATGTTGTGAGCTTGAAGATGCAAACATGCACTTGGCGACTTGCGCATACAACAGATGCACGTACACAGGCGCACACACGGAAATTGACTTGCCTCTGAGACCTTAGTGTCAACCCCTGGGTTTTTCTATTAGTATGGAATTGTCAATCTGTGTTAGTGTTTAGTTGAGATCGGGTTGGCACCAGATCACTCAATGGTCTGCAAACTGAAGCTTCATGCTTCAGTCTGATCAGTCTGACTGTTGCACGTTTCCAAATGTTTTTTTGTCGGATTTTTTTTGTCTCAAATAGCATTCATATGGCACAACACAAAGCTTTTACATTTTGACCAACATCAATGTCTGGCTTTGTTCCTATGCCCACTTGTCCACACACGCACCTGTATACCTGTATGTATGTTTTACTGTAACAACAGGTGGCACTGTTTCACAAATATTTTCACAATTTGTTGTATGCCGGTATATGTACAAGTATATAGGGCTAAGTGGAGATCTGCACATCACATTGTTATGTACTAGAAGGGAAAACAATGTGATTAAGTTGTACATATGAGAAATGAGTGATAAAACGGAACTGAAACCTCCTCCCTACTTCCGTTTCATCTTTACAGTGGTGCACATTTATCCTAATATAAATAGAAAATCATCCAAGCATGCATAGCTTGCTGCTTCGCAGAAATGAAGAAGGAATAAAAGCAAATAAAATGTAAATATATTTCCAGAATCTACATTTTTTCGCTTTCAGAGATTGTAGAATAGTTGTCCGGCTACACGAGACTAACGTGTGCATGATGTGACAGAAAGAGTTATGTAAATGTGGTCTGACCTGTGCGAACAACTCCGTTGACAGTACCCTGAACATCGCTCTCGTCCTCGGCATAGCTCAGGAGCTGCGAGCGCTGTCGCTGGGTCAACTTCCTGTTGGAATGCAGAACCATAAGAGCAGACCAGGTCAGAGTACACTTCTCAGGCTAAAAAAAACTTCCATAGCCATCATAACAAATGTGACGAGGTCAGGAAGTAGCTATACTGTTATCTGAATTTATTTTATCATTCGTATTATCATAATGAACAAACGTGAAACTGTCTTTGTCTTAAGTTAACCACAGACATTTGTTCCTTATGTCAACCAATTACAGTAAGCACTACTTCATTGTTTGGCAAATTATCTACACTAAATAGCTGATCTATTCTTTAGCCAGCTATTCTTTAAATATCTTTGAAAACAATCACCTAGAATAACTTGCCCCAAAATAGGCCTGCCAGGGTTGATAGAAGTGTGCACATGACTTACTTGGGTACTCTGATCTTGATGTGAACATAGTGATCACCATAGCTGTAACTGTTCATCTTTCGAATGCCTTTCCCCTGCAGCCGGATGACCTGGTCAGCTTGGCATCCTGCAGGAATCTGTAGAGTGAGACAAAACAGAATGAGCCTTGAAAAATTGCATTAAGTAATGCAAAGTTGCATTATGTTTTACTAATCTTTTTTCTGAACATTTTCAAACATGTTAAATATGTTATATAACAAGTACTCCAAAAGGAGTTGCAATTCTGGATGTAATGTGGACTCACTGCTATGTTGATGGTTTCATGGAGGCCCTGTGCCCTGGCTGTGCCTCCCAGAATGGCCTGGGCCACAGAGATGAGCACGTCAGAGTGGATGTCTGCTCCGCTCCGCCTAAACACTGGGCTCCTCTGGACCTGTCCAGGGACAGAACACATATGCAATTCAGGAATGGGCAAATTGCTCGAGTATCTCCCATACAAAGCATCATAAAAAAGGCATGAGTAGCAATTTCTATTTTTGTTTTTTAATCCAGCACTAACTCACCCTGAATGTGATGAGGATTTCTTTCTTCCCTACGGTCATCCGAACAGTCTGGCCATCGTCAATCCCTGTAATATGATATCAAATACTATCTCACCACATCAGACAATTGAATATTTTAAAAAGCTCCACCCTGACTTTGACCTTTTTAAAATACTGTTTTCATCTTCCCCACTGGATGGCAGCATTTATACTAGAGCTACACTCTGAGGAGCACCAACACATGCATTACACACAAGTAGGCCATGTGCGTGAGCAGAGAGAGTGAGCAGCAAGAGTGAGCAGCAAGCAAGTACCCCTCCAGGAGATTACATCACTGTTACATAATCACAACACAACCAATCGCCATTTTGCTCTGCTCGTGCAAGTACTAATAACACACTGACTTTGAAATACATGGTGGAGCCCCTTTAGCACATTACATTATAAATGCTTACAGATGGGTGCGCATATATGAGTACACCCACCCACCAACATACCGGCAGGTACAGGCACAGTGACAGTCTGCCGCTGCTTGTATTGGCCAGAACCACGGCACAACACGCAGGGTGTGATCATGATGGAGCCTCTGCCTCCACAGCGTCGACATGGGGAGCGCATCATAAAGGGACCAGTGTTGATTGACTCCTACAACATGTTAGACTGATTAGTAATCACTGAAACAATGTTAAAATATATTCTGTAATGTTTTAATGACTTTGGGATTAATGTAAAAAATAAACCTGTTCAATTCAAAAATAAATAAATAAACAGACCATATAGAGATGCGCAGTGACGTCACCGCCCCTGTTCCACTAGTGGATTCCCCATTCATTTTTCTCATAGACTTTTCGAAAATAATTTATATCAAGACGATTACGCCGCGGACAAAGCCAACTCGAGTCGTGACGAATCATGATGACACACACAAACTTTTGGGACAATAAAATAATTTCGAAGATGAAAAACGAAACAAAAAGTCTTGTATCATGCTTTTTCTACTTCTTCCTAATTATATATTATATGACGATATTGTGTTTGTTGTCATGATTTGTCACGACCCGAGTTGGCTTTGGCCGCGGCGCAATCGTGTTTTTATTAACCATTCTCGAAAAGTCTATGAGGAATGAGGAATCCACTAGTGGAACAGGGCTGGTGACGTCATTGCACAGGTCTATATACTGCAGGACTAGGACATATGGCAAAGGTTCACTCAGGGTGATAAAAAGTGCAAATGTGGGGTATAATGAATACATCTATAGTTTGGTAATTACAACAGAATAACATACAATTTTAGATAAAATGTGAAAGCATGTGCGAATTCAATTCAATTCTCTTGCAATGGCTTTCTGAAAATAAATATCACCTGTGTACCATGTTAATATTTCATCAGATACAAATGGAAATAAATGATTTTATTTTCTGATCCCCGAATATAAGACTACCCTGGTTATAAGACGACCCCCATTTTTCAAGACTCATTTGTGTAAAAAAGAACATTGAATGTCAAATAATATAATCCCCAAATATAAGAGAACTTATTTTTTTTTAGGATATTTCCATTGGAAAAAACACTGTCTTATATTCAGGCCAATAGGGTACTATAAAATCTAGCAGTAAAGAGGACTCTGGTTAACTAAGTATACACATAGGATTTATTGTTAAGTGGTTAACTCACCATGCCAGTGCCGTTACAGTAATTACAATGCGACACCTTGGTGCCGGGCTCACTGCCCTTCCCATCACACCGAGGACAGGTGTCCTCAATGTTCACCGTCATTTCTTTGGACACACCCTTCGCTGCTTGGGCAAACGTCAGCTCCATCACAAACTAAGAGAATAAATGGATGTAAAGTGAGAATGGACATGGTTGGACAAGATGGTTGACAGAATGAATGTGTCTATTAACCAAGTTATATTCAACTGATTGCTTGCTAAAGTGTATAAGACAATATGATAAAAACAAATAAAATCATGCCTGTTCTGACCTCAGGCCTTTGCTCAAACATACTGCTGAAGTCTCCGAAGCCCCTGCCTTGGGCGAACTCTCCGAAGATCTTTCTGAAGAGTTCCTCGGGGTCTACGTTGGCACTTCCGGCCCTGTAATACTGCTGCTGGCCAGCCCCAGGACCACTGCCACCACTGGGACCTGCTGCCCCATACGTATCGTACTGCTTCCTCTTTAGTTCATCACTCAGTACCTGAATCAGTGGTGGAAATGGTGGTATTCACTCTTTTTCTTCACTTTTTTCCTCCATAGTCCGGAATTCAAAAGGTTATAATAATTACTGTACTCGAGTAAATACGAAATACTGAAGTAAACATATATTATTATTTTGTGTATATAAAGATATAATATATACATATCTCATAACCATGGTTGTCTTGAATTTGGGACAATAGGGTAACTCTAAATTGTACTAATACAGTACAAGCACATCTAAATAGTTACTTTCCAACACAGTACATCATACAGTTCAGAAACATTGTCTACTTGTGTTTCACAGACGCACAAAAATACTTAAGTTCTAACTGAAGGACCTTCCATGGTTTGTGTCCATTCATGTGGAGGTTATTTTACTTGCTACATATGTAATGTCTAAAAGCATACAAGAAAAGTTCTGCCTGAATTGTGAACTTTGCAGACGTCTGATGAATTTAAAAATAGTACGGAATTATTCGAGATTCAACATTTACCTTACAAAATGTTTTTCTGCAAACAGTTCCCTCATTGATTATTTACAAAGAATAGCTACATTCCTGATGCCACTATTAATTGTTTTCCTGATTCCTCTCTGTAGGATAATGTTGTGTATGGCACTGTTCACCTCATAAGCTTCCGCTAGCTTGGAAAACTTCTCTTTGGCTTCAGGGTCATCCGGGTTAGTGTCAGGGTGGTATTTCTTTGCCAGCTGCAGATGGTCAATCAAATAATAATAATAAGTTATAACACAGTGGAACACAGTGATACATACTGTATGAGCAGTGGGGAGGTGGGACGTATGTTTATTTTCAAACATTTAAACAGGTCAATGGCTTTCCTATTCTGTGGTGAACATTCGCCAAACATAGCAAATCTACAATGGTCACAACACAATGCATTGAAAGCTTGTACTTTTGCCATTTCGCTGGCTTCCATTGACAGTGAATAGTAGGCTGTAGCTTTACATCCGCCTGTGTGAACGCAGCAAGATCCCTTTATTTATATATAGGTAATACTTTAATGTCTTTGAATAACTGTGACTCCGACCTGACCTGATAGTAGGCCTTTTTAATCTCCTTCTGCGATGCGGAGCGGGGAACCCCCAAGACTTCATAGAAGTCTTGGTTGCTTGCCATGGCACTGCTGCTGGTGTGGAAGGAGCGACTGGTGATGACATGTTGATATCTACCTGCAAGACAGGTGAATTTATAACAGATGACATGTTAATATCTTGTATGTACAGTAATTTCTGCTTGTATGTAAATTCCGACATGGCTACATGCCTGTCTGTTTTGACTGCTGCTGTGGATCCAACATCACTAAACACAAGATTACTGATTACTGAGTGTAGATGTTATTCTCTTTCTATGTTTATATCTCCCTGCAGGGCAGGTGAATTTATAACACAGATGCATTTCACCACAAAGGGCAGCGGAAGTTTCATCCCATGCCATCAGGCTCCTCTCCTCAATAAACACTCTTGCGCCAACAGCCTTCATGAATGAATACACATGATACTACATACAAGAAAACATGTACTGTACTGTACCTGATTATTTGGACTAGTGCCCATACCAACAGTTCTTTAATGGATCGATTTGATATTTAGATATTCATTTTAACAGACACAAATACCACTAAACATTAACCATGCTAGACTCTTAAATAAAGTACCTTATGATAAGGTAGCCTATATACAATTATAAAAGCTTTTCCCACATTTTACCACAAACAACACATGACTAGTTACATAACTACTACTATACAAAAGACAGAAGAACGTCTGCCTCTGGGTAATTGGCACAATGGCAGGAGCTGTGTAAATTATTATATTAAACTTAAATCAAACCACAACAGTTATTAAACACTTCGCACAGCGTGCAATTTGCATTGCAATACAGGACTGCATGTTTCATCAGACACCACCAAGGCCACTGAACTTGGAAGATAATTGTTACAGAGCTGCAGTTTCAAGTCAATGCCATATCGTCATTAAAAAACGCAGGATAAATGAATGGTAGATCAAACTGACACTGATTTCTGGCTCGAACTGACTTTGTTTTTCAACTTTTAAAGGGAAGCCGCACAGCCCTGCTCTTCATGCTGTCACCTGTTAATGTTAGTGGCTGCAATGTCACGGCATTTCTGACACTCCAGGAGCTGTGGCTGCGGCCCGCTGTCCGGCATGGCTGCGTCCTCTGTATCGCCGTGGTGTTGGCATCTCCGTGTCTTGCTCGGACAAACAGCAAACAAGCCCGACGGCGTGCATGAGAAGACAGTACTGTCACCAGCCAGGGTGCCGTGCACTGGGCTATGGAGGTCGCCATCTTTGCCTCTCTGTGCTGAGTTGACGCAGAGTTGACGACTGGCAGAGCCTTGGAAATACAGAGTTACGCCAACTCCGTTCACTACATGGGGCCAGTGCAATGGCGGCTCCATTACATAGACTTCTATTGGATAGTGACAACGAATAGTGACAGCCGGAAGTTACTGAATGCATTGGAGCCTATGGGCTCACGCGAGTACTAGAACCACGTGACCAGACTATTTTCTGCCCCCTCAATGTCGTAACTCTGTCTATTTCCAAGGCTCTGACGACTGGCGGTGTACTGCGCAGGCGCATTCTCCCGTGAGTTATTGAGACCATAGATATATATAAGAAAGCTAGATGGCTTGAGCGGAGCCCCCTATGGGAGCCCCTGACGTCGTTCACGGCGGCCATCTTGCGAGAGGACTCAATACGCTATGCTCGCAGCCCAAACAAAAACAGCTGTAACTCGTTCAAAACTTGACGGATTTACAAACGGATTGCATTATTATGAACGTTATCGACGTGGCTATGGACGTGGCTAAACGTCTTTGTTTTTTTCCCCTACAACATCATATATGGTTGAGTTCTATGTATGCGGGCGTCTCTGACGTTTACAACAAACCAATCCGTTTGAAAATCGGTTGGAAAATAAGCGAGGTATCGTCATTTAAAAAGTATATGCTCATAGACACAATGTTATGCTCTCCTCTCAAAAGATGGCCGCCACGTAACAACGTCACTCCCTTAGAGTATACTCTAAGGTCACTCCCCATTGGCCAGCATCGCGGGCGAGCCATCTAGCTTTCTTATATGATTGAGAACAGAGCCATCTAGTGTCATAGTGGAGACATTGAGGAGTCAGAAACCGAGCGCTCGAACGCTGTTCATGCAGCCTAAGAGGGACCAACTGGGGTTGGCGCAAATAAGGGCAATTTTAGGCATACATTATGCAACATGCCAACTGTGAACTGAACGGAGTTTGCGTAACTAACTCGTCTATACTCTGAGAGGATCTGGCTGTCTGGCATACACTAATTTCACTATTTCCTAAGTCTGGGTTACTTACCAGTTGACAAGCCTAAAAACCGTGGGGGCACCTTACATTTTGATTCAGTTGCCTCATAATTGAGAGTTTAAAGTGAGACATAATTGTAGACTGCTACAGTATACAACCGTGAATTCTCCCTATTATTATGCAACAAGGCCAGATGTGTTAATTTATGCACCATTCCAGTCTTGTTAGTTTCCATGCAGTCTCTCCTAGTACACTCCCTATCTATCGTGTGTGTGTGTGTGTGTGTGTGTGTGTGTGTGTGTGTGTGTGTGTGTGTGTGTGTGTGTGTGTGTGTGTGTGTGTGTGTGTGTGTGTGTGTGTGTGTGTGTGATCCCTGTATTTGTAGAAAAATGTATAAAATGTACTTTATTAAATTCAGCAATAATTTGGCAATACCCATGGACT
This sequence comes from Benthosema pterotum, assembly GCA_039105355.1. NCBI lineage: Eukaryota > Metazoa > Chordata > Actinopteri > Myctophiformes > Myctophidae > Benthosema > Benthosema pterotum. The sequence goes on along the minus strand of CM076973.1, from coordinate 25,761,162 downwards.
CCCTGCACTTTTTTCATTAGAAGACACTTTACTTTTACTAATACTGTAATTCCTTCTGTTCCAGACAGTTTCAAAGTTGGAAATATCCATTTTCAAATCACACAGCCAGAGGCCTCCCTTGCATCCATGCAAAGTAGGCCCTATTGCACTTTCACCTTTCCTGTTTGGTTTCATCCAAAACAAACACAGACCAATCTGATTCAAGTTGATACTGATACCTGAGTCTTCTGCTATATAATGCAGACCCAATGCAACACACTTTCCTTTAACTTTGAGATGACTTCCCCACTCAACATGCTGTATAACAGACGGTATGTGATGCAGAGTTTACTCGGGAAGGGATCTTTTGGGAAAGTTCTGAAGTGTGTTGACATACCCACCCGGGAAACTGTGGCTATCAAGGTGGTTAAGATGTGCCCTAGGAAAGATGGTTACCCTGAGTATAGAGAGGTAAGTTTACATTCATCTTACATTCATAGATTATAGGAGGTTTTAAGTAGACTATTGGATTGCTATAATAATAACACTAATGCAACAATAATAACATGACTAATTGTATGCAATCAATCACCAGGTGGCCATGCTGATGAAAGTGCGCCGTCTGAACCGAGATAACCTTGTGCAATTCCACCACTACTTTTTGCACCAAGGGCAATTTTGTCTGGTCTTTGAGATGCTTGACATGAGTCTTTTTGACTTAATGAAGATGAGAGGCTTCAAGCCATTCTCTGTGATGGAGGCAAGGCCCATCATATATCAGGTACATTATCAGGACACACATTCAAGGTTTCTTTGTTACCATTATAACTTGTGTATGGGTACATAACAATTTTATTATTCAAGGCAGACTATCACAAGATGTAGCCTAAACTTGAACTGTGACAAATCACCTTTGTTAGACTACCTGTATTTGATTGGCCATCACCACAGCATATTAATGCTTATCACCAAGCAACAATTAGAGACTCTCGTAGATGTCAATAAATACATCTATGTGAGTCTAATTTTTGGGCTACAGTTTAATATGATTTCACAACACTAAAGATATTTATCATGGTCTTTATTTCTATGAATATTTACAGCTTCTTGTGGCACTCGCAGCTCTGAGGGAGGCGCGTATTATCCATTGTGACATCAAACCAGAAAATGTCATGCTGGTCAATCAGAAAGAGCAACCCTTCAAGGTTAAACTCATTGACTTTGGCCTAGCCATAACTCTGTCAGAGGCTGAAAAAGCCCAAGGACTTAAAATGCAGACTCGTTACTACAGGTAAGAACCTCAAGTCAAGTCAAAGCAAGCAATTCATGAATACTGCATGGCATTACAGTATAATTAGCATCACTGCTTATTTCAAATGTACGGTAACCTACAAATATAGAATGCTTGTTACACAGTTCGTTCTCAGTTTATTTCAATGCAATGAACATAATCCAATAATAATGATGTAATGACCAGGGCACCACCTCGCAAGGTGGATTCTGAGCCTTCTGATTTTTTTTGTCCATTGACACAATACAGTATGCATACTCTGCATACTTTGCAAAATAGAATCAGACCCAACACAACCCACTTTCTTTTAACTTTGAGATGCAAAAAGAAAAGATCACCTGTTGCCAGTCTGTGCTTAACCTATAGTAAAAGATTAAATCCAAAAAATGTTTTATTAAAAAAAAAAAAAACAACAACACTTGTATTATTGTATCTTGACACAGAGTGCCATTTCTCATGGGGTATTTGTTTTTCTCTTATACCTTTAGATCCCCAGAGGTTTTGCTGGGCCTCCCCATTTCCCATGAAATTGACACATGGTCACTGGGCTGCGTCATGGCAGCTTTGATTATGGGACAACATCTTTACCCAGGCCGCTGTGAATATGATGTGGTGAGCATCTTACAACAATCTTAACCCCAACCACGATCTGTATACATAGTACTGAGGTCTACTATACATATACAGTACTATATACAATAGATGTTTGTCTTAGATAGTCATCGTTACATTATCACGCAAGGCCACAATTCAGTATGTCAAGTTCAACCTGATTTGATTCTTTATTGTTTCTCTAGATGAGATTCATCATCTTGGCACAGGGCATGCCGCCGCAGCACCTGTTGGATGCAGGCCTTAACACCACTATGTTCTACAAATTGGATTATGTGTGGAGACTTAAGGTAATTCTCATAGCAAACAGGCACCACCCAGCACCACTGCTTTGGCCAAGTTTGTCTAATGTATGTTCAGTTATTGCCATGAATCTTTAATTTCTAAATAAAACAAAGTGGATAAAATGCATCTAATCATTTATTCTAATTGCCCCTGCCTCCCCTTTTATTTTCCCTTTATAGACACCAAAGCAGTATTGCCTTGAAACAGGTGTCAAACCCTCAGACAGCAGAGGCTACAACTTCAACTCTCTGGATGACATGATGAAGGTAGGTGATCTATACGAAGCCCACCAGTATTAATGCAATTAATCGTGCATCTCCAGTCTCCAAGGTTTTCCCACTTTCAACCTGTACTTTGACAAGCCAATTATCCAGAACCGGATATTTTGATGACATAATGATGTATCTGGTGTATAGACCAGTTGCTTTTCTCCTGCTCTTTGCAAAAAAAAAAAAAAAAAAAAAGACCGTGAGTACATACTGTCGGCCTTTGAAAAACCTTGGTCTGACAGAAAAGCGACATTCATGGAGCCAGTTTGGAGATATAGGCCATTGAGTTTGTAAGCCACAAATATAATCCATTTCTAATGGATGCCTTAGCCTGGAAGAGAGGTCATCTGGTCTCCAACCTCCACAGAGTGTTTCAACCCATAACCAGTCTATCCAGTTGGTGGGTGATTGGCCAAGTCACTGCCCCTCTCCAGCTAGATACAAGTCCAAGGGGAGGTGTTCTGGGTGCAGCCATCACCATGGCACAATGAGCACCGGGACAGAGGGCCACACCCGGCCGACAGGGAAGTAAAGCAACCTGTCGGCCAGGTGCAGCAAACCATTGCTGGCCAGCAGTGGCCACACCCCAGAAACCGCTGCGCCCGAGTCACCCCCCAGCGGACCCACCCACTGTCCTTTCTCTGCCTTCTGTGTTCTTGGGGGATTGCAGGCACTGAAAGGTCAAGACTGAGTTGTATTGTACGTAGTAATTAAGCCTCTTTACCGTTTCAAAACCCAGGATGACCCAGAGATGGCAGAGGATGAAGTCATTGACAGGATAGCCTTCATGGTCCTGATGAAGAACATGCTTCACCTGGATGCCAAGCAGAGGCCTAGGCCCTGCGAGGCGTTGGAGCATCCCTTCATTACCATGTCCCACCTAGCGGGCAACAGCACCTAGTGAGTATGAACTATGAATTTGATGGAAAAAATGCCTTACCCTTCTGTTAAAGGGACACTTAAACACACACATTGTAATTTTTGCAAAATGTATCTTTATGCCTATAATATGTGGTTTTACATATTTTGGATTTTAGCTGTGAGCCCAGTGGTTCTGATGTCACCAACACTACTTTCTGGACTACAATTCCCATAATGATTTGTGAAGGGCCACTTTAAGCAGTGAAAGCACAATATACTAATCAGACAGGCAGACAGACAGACAGGCTTTGATGGATTGATTGGTTTATTAGCTGGTTCATGACTAATTGGCTTTCATTTTACTGTCTTCCAGTGTGAAGGCATCAGTCCAGACGATGAGGGTATGTACCAGAGAGACCATGCAGGCTGGCCAATGCCCCAACTCTACTAACATCACCTACAAAGGAGTACAAATCAATCCCAACCTTCTCCAACACAAGCCGAAAACTGACCTAGGCCAACAAGGTCACATCAGGTTGCACACCTATGTTAGCAGACCAACGCTTGTGTAGACTTTTTGGGACTTACAACAGTTGTGTACAGTCTATGGTCTGAACTGAATACCATTGTATTTCCTTACTTGTATATTTTGTAACTTATTTGCAGCCGCTCTGCAGTGTACAGTATGTCTATGTCTCACTTTTTTGATGATGATGATGATGATGATGATGATGATGATGATGATGATAATAAATCATATGATTTAAAAAGGAGGCTTGTTGTTATTCTTTAAACCACTAAATAATGCAAATTGTTTGCATTAGTATTTTAATCAATAAAATATAGACTTGTTAAAAAGCATGAGCAAGAAGCAGTTATAGTATATCTCAGCCAGCAGATGGCGTCAGAGTTTTGAATGTGAAACAGTCTGCTAAAAATACTGCAGTAGTGCAGTATGGTGTCAGGTTGGAGCCTTCAGCATGATCACTTCTGTAACGTAAGACTTCCAGGTATGATGGGGAATCGTAAACTGTTCAATAATTCTTCTTTGACTGAATAAATGAAATGTTCTTTCGATAATGTTGAAACGGTGCGTGAAACTGCGTGAAAAAGGAACTAATTGGAATAATGACTAAATTGAGAAGGAAATTCAATTTAGGCTACCCCACATTTGAATCAGGCATTGAGAGGCCTCTAAACTAATCAATGCCAAAGCATGATTTCTCTTCCAGGTAGTTCATGTGTCCTATAAAAATTACAAATCTCACTGTTTATTGCAGAAACATGCTTTTCTCCATGATGACACTGAGATATGTGAGAATGACCATAGGATATATTAAAATTGGCAACATGGTGGCGGCGGCGCAAGAACAGGCAGATTCACATCTGATGATCTCATACATAATGTAGGTAGATTTATGGAATGTATAGTGGATTTATGGAAGACAAAACACGTAGGGAAACTCAAGTGTTATGCATGTCTGTGGAGTTGTCAAAGCTGGAGAGAACTTGAATAGATGTCAATTTGTATTTAACCCGATGAAAGAAGGCTTGCCCTGCCTTTGATTCCTTCTTGATTGCTCACTCTCTCTCAATTCCCCACCATCACCACAGCGACCTGCAAAACAGCATCCCAGCTGTGTGTCTGGGTGCAATGCAAGAACCTGACATTTGCCACTCACTAATGTAAAAACAAGAATCATAATAAATAATTACTTTATTGCCAAGTAAATGTACAGGAACTTGGTGACATGCTAGAACATAACGAAACTCACATTGTGACATAAATATACAGTACAGCCATGCATTGTACACTGTACAGAGACAGATTTGCCTTTACAGAGCATTACAGGCATGCATTATGCAGGCACAAATTGACCTATGCAATGCATTGCAGCCAGGGGTGATTGTGGCAGTGCAGGCAGGCAGGTAGGTGAATTGGTGAGTGTAATTCACTATATAGGGCTTGGACAAAGGTGCTATATAAATTTGCCGTTTTCTTACAAGGAGAAATTGTAACATTTAAAACAGATATCAGAATATACATATCACTCACATTCAGCACTGAAAGATCCATATTCCTTCCAAGGAAAGAATATGGATCTATACTCTTCCCCATGGCTATATTGGAATATAAACTAGTGAATAACTCATTTTTTCCACATTGTCCTACTATGTGGGACTGTGACGCGAAGCTGTATTATTTTTCTTTTTTTCGCTATATCTTCTGGATTACTTTGGAGCTTGGATCTCTTTGGAGAATCTTTGCCCCCTGGCCTCCTCTGCTTGATGCTTGGACTGGTCTAATACCATTTTGGGTTGTCATTCATGACTTTCTTCAAGGACCTGACTTTGAACTAATGAATTATTCAATTATATTTTTTCTAATTGACTATCTAAATATGGGGATCATTGCTAAATTGATTATACAGACATTACTTATTTGGGACTGTTTTGCTTTGTTTATTACTTTATTTTTTTGTGTTTGCCTTGTTGGTGTGTGTGCGATTGTGTGTGTGTGCTATGTTGTGTTTAGGAAAATCTACTTTAATGGCTATTTTACTGAACTATGGATGTATGGGAGTGTGACGGAGAGTGGCTATGTGGACATGCTGGAACTAGGTGGTAGTTTGAGTATGAAAGGTATTGCTAGTATGGATGGTATGAGTATGACAAGCTTTGCTAGCATGTGTATAGATGTGTATCGACATCCACCTGGTGGACTATACTCTGTGCACTTAGACCTCCACTCATGGCGGACTCTATAGCTATGAATACTCTTTTCCCCTATTTGGACTGTGATGACGCTGAACTTGTGGATGGTGACATCACTGTCAATATAAATGATATAAATTTTCAACAGTATGAACACCATACGTTTAACAGCTTTGATCTTCCAGATCATAAATCGTATGAGTTTGGTTATGACATAGATCCAGAAAACAACTTCTATAACAACATAATTAATAATTGCCGATACTACACTGATGAGCAACTAAAACAAGTGAAAATGGATGGGACATTTTCAATTATACATTTTAATAGTAGAAGTCTAAATAGTAATTTTTCTAAAATCAAGGAATATTTGTCACAGTTCAACAGATTCAGTGTCATCGCGGTCTCCGAAACATGGCTTAACGGGGTCAATGATACAAATGTGAGTCTAGAGGGCTATGAACTGTTCACCTCTAATAGAATGGATAGAGCCGGAGGTGGTGTGGCTCTATATGTTGACAGCTCCCTGAGATGCCGCTTGGTTCAGAGCATGACTTACAATGTGGAAAACATTATGGAATGCCTCACAATTGAAATTATTTTTGAGAAAAGTAAAAATATGATCATAAGTTGTATATATAGGTCTCCCGGATCATGTCTAGATACTTTTAACGACAAACTTGACAATATGTTTAGCCAACTAAACAATAATAAAACGCTCATTGCCTGCGGTGACTTTAACGCTGATCTTCTTAACCCAAATGGAAAGAATAAAATTACACATTTTATTGACACAATGTTTAGCAACAGCCTAATTCCGGCAATTATTAAACCCACAAGGATAACCACAGATTCAGCCACAATAATCGACAACATTTTTATAAATGAAATTGATAGCCAATTAACTTCAGGACTACTTATCAATGACATCAGTGATCATCTCCCTGTCTTTGTAATGTTGCATCAGTATCTCAACAGAGAGCTAAAAATCTCAAGTAACACCCCAGCTATATCCCGGCACAGAACACCTGATTCTATTGAGGCCCTCAAGAGGGACCTCAATATACAAACTTGGGAAGAGGTATATGTAACTAATGATCCAAATAGTTCCTATGACGCATTCCTTTCAACACTGTTTGAACTATATAATAAACACTGCCCCCTAAAGAAAATCGGTAAAAAACAAGGTTATAAGCAGCTAGCTCCATGGATTACCAGAGGAATTGAAAATGCCTGTAAAAAGAAAAATAGTCTCTATAGGAAATTCATAAATTCAAGAACGGTTGAAGCTGAAAAAAGATACAAGACCTATAAAAACAAGTTAACAAATATAATAAGATTGAGTAAAAAAGATTATTATCATAAACAACTAGAAAGTCTAAATGGTAATATCAAAGCCACATGGAGAACTCTTAACAATATAATTCGAAAAAGTGCTGGCAAAAGTGACTACCCAAACCACTTCAAAAAAGACAATACAATCATAAAAGACACTAAAACAATAGCAAACGAATTCAACAAGTTCTTTGTAAATGTTGGACCCAATCTAGCAAAGGAAATCAAAGACCCAGGTATAACCAGTGGTTTAGATTACAAAATTATTAAACCAAATTTACATTCAATGTTTTTAAAAGATGTACAGGAGCAGGAAATACTTAATATAGTAAAATCACTAAAAAATAAAAAATCGACAGACTGTTCAGGCATCGACATGACTTTAATTAAAACCATTATAGAAGCCATCGTTACACCTCTCACTTATATTTGTAATTTATCATTTTCAACAGGTATTTTCCCCTCTTCCATGAAAAAAGCTAAAGTCATCCCGATCTTTAAAAGCGGCGATAAATATACGTTCACAAACTATAGGCCCATTTCACTATTACCGCAATTCTCAAAGATTTTAGAAAAACTGTTTGTGAATAGGCTAGACAGCTTCATTGACAAACACCAGATTCTGAGCAACCATCAGTATGGATTTAGGTCCAAAATGTCCACAACTATGGCGGTAACGGAGCTCACCGAAGCAATATCAAATGGAATAGATAAGGGAGAGCACACTGTGGGAGTCTTCATCGACTTAAAGAAGGCATTTGATACCATTGATCACCGTATACTTTTATTAAAACTAGAGAGATATGGCATCCGAGGGCTTGCCCATTCATGGATTAGTAATTACCTGCAAGACAGGCATCAATTTGTACAGATTAACAGTATTAATTCTGACCTGTTAAAAATCTCTTTCGGCGTTCCACAGGGCTCTATACTAGGCCCCAAGTTATTTATTTTATATATCAATGATATCTGTAATGCATTGCCCGTACTTAAGAGTATTTTGTTTGCTGATGACACTAGTCTATATAGTTCTGGGAAAGATCTTGAGCAGCTACTACAAACAGTTGAAAAAGATCTTGACTTACTAAAGAGGTGGTTTGATGTAAATAAGTTATCCTTAAACATATCCAAAACTAAATACATTGTTTTCTCAAAAAGAAACATTAGCACTCCATTGAAGTTAAAAATTAATAAGGTTGAAATTGAACAAGTGTATGAATATAAATTTTTGGGTGTTACAATTGATAATCTACTCAGCTGGAAACCTCATATACTGCACACTAAAACGAAAATAACAAAATCAATCTCAATACTATATAGAATAAAAGACTTCGTAAATAAAAAATCTCTATGTATATTATACAATTCTCTCATAGTTCCTTATCTAACCTACTGTGTGGAAGTATGGGGGAACAACTATAAAACTATCATCAAACCCTTACTCATGTTACAAAAAAAGGCTGTAAGAATTATAAACCATAGTGATTATCTTGCCCCAACCAACCCACTTTTCTATAACAGTAGAACCCTGAAATTTGTTGATCTTGTTTATCTAAAAAGCGCCGTATTCATGTATAAAGCTCACTGCAAAATGCTCCCTCCATGTATGCAGGATCTGTTTGAAACAAGGGAGTCACAATACCCACTCAGGGGAACAGCAATATTTAAAAAAAAGAAGCTTCAGAACAAACACAATGGGCAGGTGTATATCTGTATTGGGTGTAAATCTTTGGAATAACCTTGATACTGAAACTAAAATGTGCACCTCAGTATCCATATTTAAAAAGACGATTATTAATAAGTTGCTGGCCAACTACAAAATATAAGTATTTAGCAAGTGCCAGATTAAAGGTGAGTGGCCAACACTACATTGTAATGCAGATACAGGTAGTAAAGATCAGTTCATCCTTTCTCAACATCTCGTCTCACCCATTGTCAGTGGTTCCAACTTAAAACTTTCAAACTCAGAACCTGATTAACCGCTTTCAACTTTGCACCCACTTACTGTGCCAGCTCAGTGCTCACAATATGTTATGTTTTCAGTATTCAACATGTGCCAAAACCCCTTACAGCCTACCGGTATGTAAACTGCAGCTCTCATTCACTCCTATACTCTTTCATGGGGATCTAGGGAACAAGGTCATGTCATGTGCTTGTAATAAGTGTGTTGGTGTATGAATAATGGCAATGGATCGCTGTAAATCATCTTCGCTGTCAAACACCGAGGGCAGCTATTTCATTCATACCTGAGGCTACAAGAACCACATGCAAAAAGTTTAACACAACTGACCCACATTGCTTTACCAGGGCCTCAGATAAAGGATGAGGACTACTTTTTTGCTTTTCAGCTCAAACAAGTGCATGATCGTTCTTGAGCATTATGTGGGTTAGTACTGCTGCCTCTGAAGTTGCAACTGCTTTTGTACTTTTAATCAACCCCCCAAATAATATACTCTACCCTTGGGGGAAGGAAACAAACCAGCTAGGATGCTATATCCTTTGGTAGGCCTATGCAAACTTGAAATACGACTGTGTATATTGCAGAAAATCCCTGTTTAACCTACCAGCAAACTCCCATAAACTCCTGTAATACCTGTTACAGAGATCCAAATACAGACCTCCACCTGTTGTTGTCCTTATGGCAACTATGGAAATGGCAAGCTATAAAGTAATTTGCATCATTGTTTCTTAAGGCTTTATGTACTCCTAGCATACTGGAAACATCCGCATAAGCACATGCGGCTGGGGAAACATTTAATCAATTATTGTACTTCTTATAATACATCCATGAGCTAATGAATTTGTGTAGTTTTAGTGTTGAACCAGCTGCATACTAGTGTACAGCAACGTGGTCCCACAAAGAAAACACTCTCCTCTTCTACCACCAAAAACTTCTGTCATACTCATCTGTCATATACAGTAGATGCATACACAGCTGTTTGTATCGCCAGAGGGCAAAACTTGTGCATCAATCAGCAGTTAGAGGAAAAGAGAGAGAGATAGAGATAGAGGAAGAGTCAAACCGTGTCCACACAGTGACACTGCACACTCCTTTCTGTTGTGGAGATGAAGGGCCTGTTATGGATACAGACTGCTACTGGATTAGTGAATGGGGCATCATTTTTCTTGTGCAGCTGTCTTGCTTTGTGCAGCCACCATCAGTGTTTAGATTTTTGTTCGACAACAATCCGAATCTCTTTGCTTCTGTCAACTAGACGCATACCCCATTCTTTGGCATTTTTGGTGCAAAATGAAGTGTCAGCTAACTACGCCAGCAGCGCCTGTACTGGAATGAAGTGGCTGTATTGTAATTGCCAGCATCTGTCTGTTTGTTTGTCACTGGGATAACTCAGACAGCGTGAATCCAATTTAGATTAAACTTGGCAGATGAGTTAGGGGTAAAATCAGGTCAGGACCTGCACTGTACATGCCAATGCTCTGCAGGAGGCTACCCATTTATAAGGGTGTTAAATGATAAATTGTGCATTTGCAGTATATAGCATTTTTATACAAAGCACATTACATAATTAGTATTATGTATATGCATTACATTCACCGTTCACAACACACACATTCATACACCACAAATACACCAGTAAACCATACAAGGCAACAGCGTCTTGCTCAAGCACAATTCAACACTCTGGGGGAGCCTGTGTGTGCTTTTGTGTATGGATTCATTGGAAGATCACATAATATGTTTTTGAAATACTTTACTTACAAAACGTAAATGTATAAGTTGGTTAATGTTGCTCTGATTGAGCTGAAAGATCAATGTTTGGACTGGGGTCATACATTACTATACAGTAGATGGTGTATTAATATAAAGTATATACCATCACTATCCAAAGGGTTCAACCCTGCAATGCTCGCCAAGGGCAGGGTCTGCCTGTTATAACGAATCTCTGCACTGAGAATCTGCAGAGCTAAATATTATCATTAGATTTACTCAGTCACACATGCCTTCGCACACACCAATACAGAGGGATGAAAGGAGCCACCAGTCTGCTTATCAGAAACAGTTATAGGTACAGCAGGGGTTCACTGGCTTGCTTTAAGGACACTTTGACATTAACCCTGCATGGTGGATCTGGGGATTCCCAAGCAGCGCTAACTAAGCAGCTCTAACTGCTCAGGTACTGCCTTCCAACAAATGCCTTCCTGACTGACAGGATGGTCAGTCATCAATGACCAAATAAAGTCCATGATCATGTTCTCATGTCAATCAATATGATTGCTTGATTGATTGCTTGCTTGCTTGCTTGCTTGCTTGCTTGCTTGCTTGATTGATTGATTGATTGATTGATTAATTGATTGATTGATTGATTGATTGGTTGAGCCATAATAGTTATGTTCAACATGTAATGCTGTGCATAGTGTGTGGCCTGGGTGTATTTATTATAATGTTCCTAATCACTCTGAGACTGCACTCTTTGCATTCCCCTTTCCATAATTATGTCCATGTTTAGGACTGAATGATGTATTATATAAGCCCTAATGCAACGCATGTGGGTGGCTCCTTTTTGAGATTAATTGTTTGATTATGTTGTTTATGTTTCAGAGAAAGTATTCCCATTTTCCTGCCTCTTGTCAGAACCTTGCTATTTTCCCCAATCACTGCATTTTTAGAAAACTGAACTGATCGAGCATGTGAAAATAAACATTTTCGGAATAATTGAGCCCCATGTAAAGGCTTGTGCATAATGTTTTCTTTTCAATCAGTACAGTCAAAATGAAAAACATGAGCTGTTGGACGTGTTGATTGTTTTGGGAATGATTATAAACCTAAAGGTTTTCACTGCAGCCTGGTTAAGGCGTAATGCTGCTAACCTGAAAGCTGTTTCTTACCATAAGACCAACGTCCTGTTGGCACAAAACACAAAATGACATTTCAGTTAAGAAGTTAAAACAGCTTTTGTCCACTGACTGGGACCTCCTACTTTCTTTACTTGAAGCATGAGTGCCTGCATTTCCAATGGCTATCGCTGTCACTTTTTTATTTTTCATATTTTGTTCCCATGAGCCAGTTTCAATGGACATTGGGAAGCATGCAGCCAATCCAAAATATTGGATCTGGATTAACAATGGCACATACATTGGGTAGGTTTTTGAATTATTACTTCCTCATAGGGATTTTGTATTAATTTTATCCCCTTTAGTATTCATGATTATGCCAGTCCCACCCATGCGTATAGTCTCCGTCACTGTCAGTGCTGCCAATGCCAACCCCCTACTGTTTGCCCTTAGGAGTGAAAAGAGAAAAAAAGCACTCCTCTGAGTGTCTGGAGTGTCTGAAGTCACCAGCCGCTTGGTTCCACCAGACAGTGAAGTGTTTCACATGGGGAGAGCAGAGCACGCTATCCTTCCCAGTCCCGCTCCCCACTGAATAGGCGCCAACGGCAACGTGCATGAATTGCTAGTGCAGCGACAGCCCTCTTCCCTGCCTAGTTCCCACCTGCAAACACAGCCAATTGTGTTTGCTGGAGTGCCTGGCCAAGCTAGAGGCACCATGTGCAGGGACTTTAGCCTTGTGTCACTGGGATGCTTCCCACGCATATAATGTGTAAACTCTGTGCTATGCACCCCAATGTTTTAACGCTAACATCTGTACACCATCCTATTGCAATGTTGAACAGTTTGTCCACTCGGCATCCTAAATGGAGTCTGAGGTTGGATTTATTCTTTTATTTCTACTACAGATCTGCTACTTTTGCCACGCGACTACGTCGTACGGTGGAGGGTAAACTAAAACATAAGAGTTAAAGGAAAATAGATTATATAATCACTATGGCTACTTTCCTCCTCCTTCTTGAACTTATTCCTTGAATAGACCAGAGAGAAAGGCAGTCTTTGTGTGGCTATATTAAGTCACTAATCTAGAGTCAACAGTGGGAGGTTTTCTCTGCCCCTGCGGTTCTGCGGCGCAAGCCCTGTTTGGAGATGGCTGCCATATAGTGCCTGCTCGTAAATGTCTTTGTGGTTTTCTCTACTTCTCTCCCCAACCCAAGTGTGTGTGTGTGTGTGTGTGTGTGTGTGTGTGTGTGTGTGTGTGTGTGTGTGTGTGTGTGTGTGTGTGTGTGTGTGTGTGTGTGTGTGTGTGTGCGCGCGCGTGCGCGCATGCTCGTGTGCGTATGCATGTGCGTGTGTAACTGTTGGATATCTGCCCCACATGAGAGGGTCTTTCCAGCAGTAGAACTCCAGGGTTTCTGGCCCAGCTGAAGCAAATGACTTCCACAGTGTACCCTTGCGTTGTGTGAGTTGTGTGAATGCATCCTTAAAAAGTGCCCTTTTTATAATATTATAAAGCATGTTGACTGTGACAATATGTATCTGTATTCGAATTCCAAGCTGATAAATTGCTGACTTGACATCACTGACTGTCTGACTCAGCAACACTTCACAGGGTACAGAAATTGTTATTTACAGTCCTTAAGGCTGTAACATCCATGCATTCAGTTTGGCAATATTACTTAGGAGACTAATATCTCTTTACTCATGACCCCTTAGAAAAAGTAATAATATTACTTTACTTATTACTAAAATCAAAGAATAATATACATTATTTCCCCAAGCCCCTCCCCTCCAAAGGAATAGAGATGTACAACAACTGTTTAGCAACATTTTTTAATAAGTAACTACTTTGGCATAACATATTACTCTATATTACTCTATATCTCTATATCTTTGCTCTTGTGCTGGAAAAGGTCATAATATTACAGTAATCTATATTATTTAATTTGTTACTGCCCAACACTGTTCATATTGCCAAATCTTAACAGAATGCAAAGACAAGTTATTAGATTCTCTTCTCTCTCAAAATGAGGACATTAAGGTTACGTCAGGAGGATGCTCCTAGATGGACTGAAAGCAGGTTGGAGTTAGTATCCCTCTTCGCCTATAAAAACACATCAAGGGTCTGCAGGTTTGTATAGTGACCATCTGGATTTCTATCCCTGCACCATTTAGCCTTTTTGTTTGCTCACAGTTCCCTCGTTTCATGGGGACTGTGATCTCATTGTTCAAGATATATTTTCTGTACTTGGCATGTTTCAATTTACTGTATCGGAAATAGTTTATTGTGATTTCTACCCATTCAAAAAAGATTGCTCATAGACTGTGAGGTATGAGAAACCTGGCATTTCCATTCATGCTTCTTTTTTCCTTCTCCCCTGTTGGTTTCTCAACACTTATCCCTCTCTCCATCTCTCCATCTCGGCCCCTAAAGCTCCTAAAATGGTGACGTATTGCGGTCGATTGTTCAAAGCGTTTGAAAAATACCAGTTGAGCTCTGAGAGTTTTGAGGGGAATGTTTGTGGTTAGCCAATT
>CM076973.1:25738989-25743989 GCA_039105355.1 Benthosema pterotum | reverse complement strand
CCTTATGTATGTTTTCCTGTAGAATTTATTTCTGCAATGCAATTTTTTGTATTCTGTATAATTAATTATATAATTAGCATATTTTACACATGGGTGGAAATAACAGGGAAACCCCTATAACAAAATGATGAAAGGCTCTATCAAACTTTTCTTAGCTGATCATTATGAATTTTGCCATGTAAGATCCATTTCTGCAGTGTACATCTTTTTATTGTGCATACTTAATGAGATAATTAACATTTTTGACACATGGGCGGAAACAACAGGGAAAACCCTATAACAAATTGTTAAAGTGCATTGCCAAACATTTCTCAGTTGATTGTTATGTGTTTTGTCCTGTAGAATCTATTTCTGTACAGTCTAATGAGCCCTTCTCAAAACTGCACCCTTTGAGGTGGGGTTTAGTCTCTGTCCAATGCCAATCCAAATAGCAACTGTTGCTATGCAGGTCAAGCTTTCCTCTACTAACATGCCTATTGGACAAGGACTGTTTGGGGAGGGACTTAGTGAAGGCCTCATTGCACAGTAGTGACAGGCTTCTGTAGCTTGTACATGGATACCTCTGGGATTGCTCCTGCATCTACCCACTAGTCTGAAAACATTGCCCCATATTTGTGAGGCGTTTCCCTGTTATTTCTGTATCAAATATGCTAATTATCATCAATTATACTGTACACAATACAAAAATGCACAGGGGAGAAATACATAACAATCAACTGAGAAAGGTTTGGCAATGCCCTTTATCAATTCGTTAGGGTTTTCCCTGTTGTTTCCACCCATGTGTCGAATCTCAGTATGGACAAGTATGCTCAATACAAAAATGCACATTGCAGAAATGGATTTTACATGGCAAAATACATAATGATCAACTAAGAAAAGTTTGATAGAGCCTTTCATCATTTTGTTATAGGGGTTTCCCTGTTATTTCCGCCCATGTGTAAAATGTGCTAATTATCTAATTAATTATACACAATACAAAAATGTGCATTGCAGAAATAAATTCTACAGGAAAACATACAGTACATAAGGATCAACTGTGAAAAGCTTGGTAAAAAAGCATTTTATTGAATAGTTTATAGTTATATAATTCCCCCTGTTATATGCATGCATGCATATGTGTCAATTAAAGTACTTGTGCATATAAAAATAATAATAAATTCATAAAAGGCTATACCAATTTTTTCTCAGTTGATCCTTATGTATTTTTTCCTGTAGAATCCATTTCTGCAATGCATATTTTTGTATTTCACATAATTATTTATTAATTTGCGTATTTAGTTAAATATGGTAATTATCTCATTAAAATGGTCAGTCCAGGAGGTCCCAAGTGAGGAAACACCCTTACCAAAAGTCAGAAAACATTCTTCTGATCACTTTAGACACCGTAACGTATAAAATATGCCCTATAAGTTGTTAACAATTTAAAAAAATTAAGACAACAGACCATAGTATATGAAATATTTTATTCATGTGTGCAAACTGTGCATGTGTGCTTGTCTGCCTGCAACGTGCTTAAGTGTATATTCAAGTGTGTCTGCACCCTTGTCTGTCTACATACATGCAAAGGTCTTCTCCGCCATATACAACTTCCCTTTCCTATTATCTTTCTCCCCTGCAGGCCGGTACGTCCCGCCTCATGCCAGAGACCACCAGTGCTTTCCTGTGGCTCTGCTGATCCCTGGCAGAGGCTACCGTTTTTTGACAAGTTCACTAACTCCCCCCCAACCAGTGCGGTACCCACCCCCTCACTTGTCTGCACATACCAGAACCAAAGAGGATCCATTAGCCGGGGAGTTACAGAGGGTTGAAAGATGTGTGTCAAGACCAGGGAGGTGGGAGGGTGAACACACAAACACACACACACACACACATGTGAATACACACGCATATGAACACATGTGCATGCATGAGAGCACGCATACACACACAGACACACACACACACACACACACACACACACACACACACACACACACACACACACACACACACACACACACACACATATGCAAGTACACACGCACACATGCACACACACACACACACACACACACACACACACACACACACACACACACACACACACACACACACACACACACACACACACACACACACACACACACACACACACACACACACAGCTTGGCAGGATGTTACTTTCCCTGTGAGGTGTTTTGTCAACAGGCGAAGCTGTAATTGCATACTTGACTTATGTTGGTCTCCTTTTAAATCTCTTCTTCCCTGCTTGTTGGCCTGTATGAATAGAGTGAAAAAAAGAAAGAAAGGAAAACACATTTGGCAGGCGATTGTGTGTTGCTGTGGTGACACCTTTTTTGTCTTCGCCGGTTCTTTTTTATCTCTCTTTGTTTGCTTTCTTCCTATATGATTATCTTGTCTGCTTTAACGGTTGTACCTCCTGTTTGAAAAAAAGGGAAGAATTGAACAGACTCACTATTCTCTTGGGGAAAACATTAATGTATTCCAGGGGGATATAATTGAAGGCTGCGGTAAAAGAGGGCTTGTGCACTGTGAGAAGAGAGGATGTGTGTTAAAGTGATTTCCTAACATTTTCAATTATAGCTGGAAATGTTTCTTTCTTAGACACATTTAAGACTGACACTCAGTTTCTGTGGAAGGGCTTATCGCTGTTAGCATTCCTCATTGAAACAACATGATTTGTATGCCAATATGTATGCCAACAGCACTTATCAGTCATGTTACGGCAAATGTAGACAGATTGCACCAAAATATGAACATAATGAAATAACAAATACACATAATGAAGTTATCCCTGTTCATTTGAAGGAAATATCGGTAAACAGAAGTGGGAATGTGTGTTCTTAACAAGTTTAACCCAGAGTTTAAATGGGGGTTTGAAGGGGGGACATGACTAATCAAATGACTATCAGATATCTAAATATGAATCAAGCAACGTAAACAGTCTGGGGTACATATACACAAAAGCTAGAGTTTTCCTTTAATGTCATGGGGTACAGACATGTGGAGATGTGATGGGAAACAGAATATAGACCTCTGTTTCCACTGGATGAAAGCAGATCAAAGGTGTTGTATGAAGGAAGACCTGAGGTTTGGAGGAGAACCAAAGATTGGATTTCAGCAATGTGGAAAGTTCAGAAAGTTGATGGAAGACACTTAAATTCTGTACATTCTTCAAGGTTTAAAGGTTTAAATAACTATTTGCTTACAACAGAGCATGCACGGTCCTTTAGCAATCCTGGTTGGTTGCTAAATTATTATTATTATTATTATCTGTGCATTGTTCAAAGACACACCTTTAGAGGTGAAATAAACCATTCAGCAGGAGGTCAACCCGCCCTGCACTTCCTTCCTGCTGTCAGACGATCAGCAGGTCAACTTGCTGCCTCAAGATGTGGTCAGGAAGGAGAGCAGTAGGGATGGATGCACAGAGAAGTGCCGAAAAACACTTGAAATTCAACAGGTTCACATCTGTGCAGAGCTCACTGTGCCAGGCACAGCAGTGTACGTGTGCATTGTGCATGACAAGACAATTATAACCCCACACCACACTTCTCCTTCACAGGCCACGGTGGAAATCTTAGAAAATCCCACCATAAATTGAACTGTCAACTGCCCAGTAAATCTTTTTCCAATGTGTGTCAGTAGATGTATGTAGCTCTATATACTGTACCTTTCATTGGTAGAGCTGTAGACACATAATTAGGTTCTTGGCTTGCTGATGATTCTGTATGCACAGTATTAGCTTATTTTGTTCCTGCTTTACTGTACAGTAACTCTGGTCACTCTGGATTAAGAGCATCTGCTAAATGCCTGAGTTGTAAATCACTGTGTCATTTATGGTTTTACATTCATGGTTTTACATGACAAATTTCCTTTTGTGTTTGGCAACCAGTGATTCTGATTATTATCCTGACTATTGGGAGGTTTAGGCACTAGCTCAGGGGAATAAACAGTCTCCACATTTTATTTAACCAGCACAGCGAGCAGAAAAGTTAGCAAACCGAAAATACATTTATATTTAATCTGAAAAGATTAAAAGAAAAGAGTGACTGTGACTTCATCCACACATTGCACTATACCGTACACACACAATGTCATTGAAACCAATATGCGTTGGAAAAGTGGCACCCAAAACAAATCTTTATTTTATATATGGATTTTGGATTTCTTTCCTTGATCTTCTTATCAGATCGATATCATAAAGTTAATTTCCCAGGCACAATTGTCATCATGCAGGTCATCACTGTGTTCCCTGCAGGGCACAATGTTCCCAAGGAGTCCAATATGTTCCCCAGGTTACACACAAACTGTATTTGTTAATGCCAAGCCAATGTTTTTGGGGTAGCGCTCATTCTGGTTCACTTAACACACTGCCTAGTCGAATGAAGCATGCCTGAACGGGCTGCCAGGCGAGGGAGTGCCCGCGCCCGAGCAGCCAATGGCCTCGCACGCCGTTGTGCACACAATGCCACCCGACTTGGCAAGCTTTGGCAAGGTCTACATCACGTGGAATCAAAACAAGTGCTGCCTCGATCCACTCATCCTGGTGAACATGGTGGGAACCAGTGGGAACACACTGTAGTTAGGTAGTACTACACTCCCCTTGTCATCCTCTGTTAGATCATCACCAAAGGATTAAGTGTCCCCCCAGTTCTCTTCTTCCTCACATGACACACGTCAGAGAGCAGAGGTTATGCCGTAAAACGTCATGCTCTTAACTAAGCCTCCTGGTGTTTTCTCTGGTGTGTGTTTCTTTCTTGCCAACTTGATCGCCTGCCCTCGACGCTGTCTCCTTCCCTCTTGTTATCTGCACCTGAACATCCCTCTATGCCAGGGGTTTTCAACCAGTGGTCCGGGGACCACCAGTGGTCCTTGACAGGGTTCCAGGTGGGCCCCAGCTAAATGATGGATAGTTGGTTAACCAGATGTAACTCTTTGAGAGCGTAAAAATGAACCCAAATGGACCCTTGCGGGTCTATTTGGTTTCATGTTTACAC
>CM076973.1:25508989-25733989 GCA_039105355.1 Benthosema pterotum | reverse complement strand
TTTCCTGTGGGCCGCAACGGTAGGGAGTCTGTTGGTTTGTGTATGCCCTAACGGAGTGGAGGTAGTTTCTGCTAAATCTGCACACTGGTTGTGGTGGTTTCTGGTCAAATTTGCTTGAAAATGAGCTGGTCTGGGCCAAATTTGCGAAGATTACCAGGCCAAATTATTGTCCTACCTGTGTTTAGCATTGTTACTCAATCCAGGGATGTCTGATCACTTTACACACCATACCTTGCTGTAAAGGTGACCAATCAGTGATTAAAGCAATACACGGTATAATACTACTTGGTTGCTCAGTTTAGTATAAACTACAGGCTTTCTGTCGTATGGTACTATATAGTTACACACTGTGCCGTTCAGTTCTCCGAGCTCTAACATTGGGAGTATTCATTTGTATATCATACATTTTAAGTCTTTAAATGAACTGATGTTTACGTGACTCTCACAGCTGCAGCTCTTAATGGCTTTGTGGCAAATGACAATGCAAGCACAGCACAGGGGATTAAAGAGAACGAGAGAACATACTGGACTGACATGAAAATAATAGACTGTCTCTGATTACAGCTCAGCTACATGTAACGTCAGCCTTAATCCTCATTTATGATTCGACAGCAGTGTGTCATGCCACGTGTCACTTGAAAACGTGAAATATTTTTCATATATATTTAACATATAGTACGTTATTAAAATGTTATTCCTTAATAGCATATTGTTCAATGTCCACCTATATCCCACAAGCCTCATCAGTCCTCTCTTCTGACTCCTCCTCATCCTTACCCTGATCCTCGCTTGCGCGTCTTGTGTGCGTTGAAGCTTTTGAATGAGTTCTCCATATTTGGCTCAGGCATTCTCATGGAGTGTGTGACGCATGCACACACAGATGCACATAGATATTTCTGCCTGGCTTATAGAAATCTTCTCGCTCTCTGTGTCCGCCATTAAATTATAACTGAATTCATATTCTCAACTGATTTTCTTCTTCACAATGTTATTGGAAATTCTGTCCCATCCTTTGTCAGCGAATCATAACTTGGACTTGACAGGAACAACACAAGTTTTTTTTTCCTATGTGGCGATGCTTCGTTTTCACGGGTCTGTGATGGTCAAGTCCATTAATGCAGGTGGTGTCCATCCATACTGTTTGTATGAGTAATGTGCCTCCACGGCCTACTTAGGGTCTGTTTGTAGTAGTGACCTTTAAAAAAAGTAGGCTAATTTCTGGTTATGCCGTGCGATGAAGTATAAGTCGGGCTATACGCCAGGGCTATATCCAACCGCCCCGCCCCCTCACACCAGCCTAACCTCCCACCCTTGATGTTTGAGTGAATGTGGTGTGAGGCCATCAAAAAGCACTTAGGCACGGTGCTCTGGTGAGCCTGCTGTGTTCAACCACACACCACCACCCTCACTGGGGAGGCAGCGTGGGGCTTTTGGCTGGCTGGGGCCAAAGACAAAAGCCTCTGATGTAGTCGACAGACACAACAATGTGATGATATGGAGGGAGAGGGGTTGTTTTGTTCAGTAGGGGGGTGATCTGGCTAGGAGCACCTTTTGTGGACCCTTGCGTGAGTAAATGTGACTCTGTATGGGGTGGGAGGCTAAAAGCTTGACTTATAGGTTGCAATAGAGAATAGAGCAAAAAGAAAGATCACTGAAAAGGCGGTGGTGGGTGGGGGGGTTGGGTGATAGCGATCAACCGGCTGTTGGCTTGAGGCAGCCGTGTGGTGAACTGCTATACACCCCTGGATAGATCCCTATCTCCACCCTGCTGTTCTTTCCAAGACTCCATGAGACTAGCTATCTAAGCACTTAAAACTCCCTGGGTCTCTAACTCACTATATATTCAGCATATGGGGGAAAAACATGCAACGGAAATAGCAGAGCTGCGAACACCTTTCAAGCTCGTAGATATAGCCTAATTATGGCTATTTATCTCAGAATTATCTGTTTCTGTATAGTCGGAAAACACAGGACAGGGCCTGTATAGAAGCGTGGACTCTGGTCAAGTAAGTATACAGTAAGGTTTAAGTGGTTAAGCAACACATGGAGGACCTTTCATCACATCCTCCGTCTCTCTCACGGGCAGAGCCCAGAGCTGAGCACAACCTGAGGCTTGTCATCGCTGTTTTTGGTGCTAGAGAGAGTTGATTTATGGGCCGTATAATTAGTGGTTTCCCTGCTTAATTGTAGCGTATTATAAATGTGTTATCTGTTATCTTATTCTTTATTTTGAAATGGAGGAATTGTTGCACAAGCAGAGGATTTGGTTTGGAAGTATGCGTAGGCTACGTATGTGCATGTGCGTGCGTCTTTAGAGCCAATCTAAGCCTCCACTAGCTGCATTCATTTCACGGTTTTAGTCTCTATCATTATCATGTCTTAACATTTGCTTCTCTTTTCTGTTGCAGCATGCACATCCCTGGGTATGGACTATAGTCAAACTAAAATGTTGGAATGTGGAAACCTAAAGCATTTATGTTGGTCATGGTGTTTTGCTGTTTTCGGTGAAGGTTCCCATCCAGAATAGAACTTACCTTTAGTGCCCCACGTCGGTTTTCCCCAATGTGTCGCAGTGCGACAAACTAGTGACCTTGTACATACGCTATCCTCAGCATATATCACTGTGAATCACAGGTCTATCCATGCATTGTTACTGTGTGTGTGTGTGTGTGTGTGTGTGTGTATGTGTGTGTGTGTGTGTGTGTGTGTGTGTGTGTGTGTGTGTGTGTGTGTGTGTGTGTGTGTGTGTGTGTGCGTGCGTGCGTGCGTGCGTGCGTGCGTGCGTGTGTGTGTGTGTGTGTGTGTGAGTATGTGTGTGTGTGTGTGTGTGGGAGTATGTGAGAGAGAGGGAGTGTGCATGTATGCACACATATATACATGTATGTGCATGTTACTATGCACACATATATGCATGTATGTCCATGTATGCACACATATGTACATGTATGTGCATGTGTGCACACATATATAAATGTATGTGCATGTATGCACACATACTTGTATGTGCATGCATGTGTGTTCCTATGTCTGTACATCAGGTTTTAATATCTATGTGGGGACCAAAGTTCCCCACACGAATAGTAAAAGCAGGAAAAACTTGACCTTATGGGTACATTTTTGAGGTCATGGAAAAGAAGAATAGAAATGG
The DNA here is from genome assembly GCA_039105355.1 of Benthosema pterotum. NCBI lineage: Eukaryota > Metazoa > Chordata > Actinopteri > Myctophiformes > Myctophidae > Benthosema > Benthosema pterotum. Next base: position 25,730,841 of record CM076973.1, on the reverse strand, counting down.
CCCACATGTTCCAATAAATTTATTGACGTTTCAAGACTTACTTTTTATGACATTTTTGAGGTCCCCAAGTGGGTAAGGGTTATTTTCATGGCTAAGAATCATTTTTAGAGCTAAAGTAACACTTAGTTAAAGATTCAGATTGAGGCACCAGGGTGCGCAACTGCATGGGCGCTCGCCCTAATGCCTATTTGCCCATTTTGGATGCATTGAATGGCAGCATGGCACACTCATGGCTCAAGCAGGGTTTATATAAAGTCTATAACGCCATATACGTTAGCCGATCTACAACCTCATTGCTATATATGAGGCCAAAGAAAGGTGGGATAGCACAAGCTGTATATACAGGCCAGGGCCAATATGTAAAGATGCATTTGTTATACGTTGTACTTGGATAGAGATGAAACAGTCATTCTGTGATGGACGCATGCATGATACCGCATAGCATATAGGCTATCACACATTCCACATGTCAGAGACAGAACATGGCTCAATGTTGAAGTTGGATGGACGAGTCAACACAATAACTGTCAACTTGTGTCAAATCAAAACTGCTCTTTTATAAAGACACGATACTGACAATATTGCCCTGCGCTCGTGCCTTTCTCTCTTACATCATACTCTGGGTGGGGCTTCATGTACTAGACCGCAACATTTTCATTAAACCCCGGTTAGGTTACAGTCAGACCCGTATTGGATCGCATGTGTTATCTCTGGGGTCTCAATCTACACTGAAAATCCTGTTTTTTTTTTTTTTTTGTTTTTTTTTTAACAAATCAAACAAAAATAAAGTGTAAGGGTCACAGTTACAGAGCCTATTTTTCAGTACAATGTCTTGTTCATCAGCACAACAAAAAGGTGATGTCAGATATTGTAGTGTCACAGTAGCCTGCTTTCCAGCCCATAGACCCTAATAATCAGGCTAGTGTCAGAGGGCGCCTCAGAAGTGTAGGACCCAATAGCAAAAACAGACAGTCAGGAGGCAGAGCATGTCAAATGCAAACGGATTAATTTATCCAGAACAGAGGAGCATACAGGGAACACTAGAAGAACATGACTAGACTAAACACTATAACAACATCTATCTATCATCTGGAAGGAACACAAGGGACTGACTGAGGGTTTAAATAGACACAAGGTTAACCAGACACCCAAAGACAATCAACACAGATTGACGACTGTGACCACAGGTCACATTTACTACACATTTATACATTTACTCGTGCCTTTGGGGCTCAAATAACAGGTTCAAAATTGGATGCAACGCTGCACTCCATCTGTCTTTCATATCACTCTACACCACACAATTTATACAAATAAAAAAAGATTTGCCAGAGGAAAAGAAAAAAAAGAAAACCTCTTACAGTATCATGAATGGTGGAGCTACATTTAATAGAATAGATGATTGACACAAGCTTTTGTATTCATGGAAACATCAAACATTCACCTCCACTCTTCCCACAGCAGTAAATCTTTGGACTTGAAGTGCCAGAATGCCTAACCTCAGCATTCCCCGCTCCTATCCAGTGGTGGGAACGTCCTGGATGTCCTGATAGTGGGGAGGTGGATGTGTTTATCTGGTAAGATGAGCGTCTGTAAAGCACCACTCCATGACATGTGGAGGAGAGGAGAGAGGAGGGAATGTTTGCTTTTAATCAAGACTACGTTTGGCTTCAGCATGGACAGGAGGGGTTACTTTAGGAGGTGAGCTGCTGAGATGATGATGTCACTGAATGGGCAAATACAGTATATGATTCTATTCTTAACCACTTAAACCCTCTAGAACTTAATACACTACTGGACCTGAGTTGACTCTGTACTTGGACTGCTTTTACCCACCAAAATAGTTTGACAAAAATAGCCTATAGATCCTATTATTTTTGGCTAATAAAGTTCCTCATTTTGCACAGTAAAATCCTTACAAATACTGTATTCATTCAACCCTGGGTTAAGCTCCATTTGTACTCTCTTGGAGATACAAATGCATTCATTTGGGCAATTCTTTACACATAAACACTGATGATTTTATTGTGTGTTTGTATGTGAAGGCAAATAAGATGTAGGCCTACTGACCGTGTGTGCGTGCGTGCGTGCGTGCGTGCGTGTGTGTCTGTGTGTGTGTGTGTGTGTGAATTCAAATGTTATGTATAATTTAGTGGGTAGTAACTTAGAGAAAGCATGTTGTCCACACAGTCAGGAATAACACATAGGCAGGTGCCTGTCTGTCTGTCTGTCTGTCTGTCTGTCTGTCTGTCTGTCTGTCTGTCTGTCTGTCTGTCTGTCTGTCTGTCTGTCTGTCTGTCTGTCTGTCTGTCTGTCTGTCCATCTCATTGTGTGAATTCCAGCATTGTTTTCATCATACATCAGGACAGGTGTTTCATACATTCTTGAGTAGGACCCATCAGCGTGAGCATTTCCTTTACAAGCTGTTAAGACTTGTTAAAATTCCTTTATCGTACTCTATCTAGCTACTAGAACCTTAACGCCCAACCCATATGAGGTTCCTCAAATCAATGTGGTATATTTGGTTATCAATAATGACCCTATGTATGTGTGCACTGCAAGTGTTGCGTTAAGCTGGTTATAACACATGCAGTATAAAACAATTAGTGCATGGCTAATGTAAAATATTTATGTATTATTTATGTATTTAGTTAAATTTCAGAGAGAGAGATTGAGAGAGAGAAAGAGAAAGAGAGAGAGAGAGAGAGAGAGAGAGAGAGAGAGAGAGAGAGAGAGAGAGAGAGAGAGAGAGAGAGAGACAGAGACAGAGACAGAGACAGAGACAGAGACAGAGACAGAGACAGAGAGACAGAGAGACAGAGAGACAGAGAAAGAGAGAGCAAATGCAGAGATTGGAGTTCCATACTCTGGTCATGCCATTCGGGCCTTCAAAAATATAAATATCAGATGGGGAGATCGGGATCGTTTTTTGTCACATCCGGCAGATGTAATCAAAATGAAATGATCTGAGTTATCGGGACATCCCAATAGTTTTTACATTGAGGCCCACCCGCCGGCCGGGGTGAGTGAATGGCCATAGAGTAATCTGACCTGTGGTCAGATTGGCCGAGGGCAGCTTTCACCTCCATCAGCTTACGGCAGGACGTGCTTGACCGGCCAAACACTCGCCATTTGAGCTAGCGTGTTGTTAATCTGCTTAACAGAGCTTTAGTTGTACGAAGTCTCCCAGACACACATACTGTACACAGCAGCACGAACAAATGCACATGCATGCACACACACGCACACACACACAAGCACGCACGCACGCACACACACACACACACACACACACACACACACACACACACACACACACACACACACACACACACACACACACACACACACACACACACACACACACACACACACACACACACACACATTCTGTCTACTTTTCATGCACACATGCAAGCGCCCATCTCTCATTTCCTCCCTCCCTACAATCTTACACATCTGTCTCTCTTAGCTTTCCTTTTTCCCCTTACCTCTTGCTCATTCATCTGAAAGTTAATTATTTTATTCACATAAAGCCAGACTCATGCTTACTGATACTGACCCCGGATTGGCGCTCCAAAAGTAAGTCGATGTACAACTTCCCAAGTTTGTAGATCTGTGCATGACAGCCATGGAACACAGTAAGCCCTGAGTAATGCACACTGTACTGTATAGTCTCATATATTTCTCTCTCTTTCTCTCTTGTCAGTTGCGTTCTCTCTATATCGGTCTCTCTCACCCTGCTCCCTCCTCTCTTTCATTTACATTTCAGTGCTGTTCCCCATTCTGACAGCAGAACAGATACCGAGTCGCGCGCGCGCGTGTGTGTGTGTGTGTGTGCGTGTGTGTGTGTGTGTGTGTGTGTGTGCGTGTGTGTGTGTGTTTGTGTCTACAATCCATCCTGTGCTGGGCCCTGACAGTATGGCAGATTTACAGCCTGATACAGATTGGAAAGGCCACGGTTCTCTTCAAGAATACAGCCTCCATACACAGTGTTTCCTTTGTGCAGCTCATGTAGCACACTCAATTATGAAGTTTATGTATTTGCACCAAGTAGCCACTCTGTTTGGAGTTTTGGCCAATGTCTACACACTTGGTTTATACCAGGACTTCCAAGAGCAATAATGCTGGCAAAGACAGTTACGCAACACAACCTCAAGCTAGCATGAAGTCACCCTGTCTGTCTGTCTGTCTGTCTGTCTGTCTGTCTGTCTGTCTGTCTGTCTGTCTGTCTGTCTGTCTGTCTGTCTGTCTGTCTGTCTGTCATGTGTTTGGCCTTCCAATTGTTATGAATGCAGTTAGCCGTAATGTTAATGGAGCCACAGCTGTTGGATGCATGTCCTAATCATCTGACATTTCTTCGCCATAGGATGGAAACCTTTGTACAGTATGTCCAAACCCAAAACTTTTCAGGAATCGGGAACAAAAATAACACTATTAGCGACCGCCGACCACAGGTTGCATTTACTATGGAATCGTACATTTTTGTCCGTCAGTTAGTGTATCACTCAAAATCCCCATATGGTCCTGTATATGGTCCCCAGGTCTTCTGACCTGGGGGATCCCTAATGTTATAGTACGTTGTAAATGCAACATGCTGGCGCAATTAAGCCCATATATGAGTTCATGAATATTGCCAGGAAACTCACACATATGACCTCGGACACACACAAATCTCGGTATACGGCAGGGTCAGCAACCTGCGGCTCAGGAGCCGCATGCGGCTCTAGAACACAGCCCTAGTGGCTCCCTGGCTGTAGCATTATTACATACACACACTGGGGTGATCCGCCAAAATAATATAAACATTTCAGTCACTGACAACACCCAAAACGCGTTGGCCATGCCAAAAAAGCCCAGCAGTTATCAGAGGTGGAGCTTTCAATCTGAACCACCCATTTTCAACAGTTTATTATGTCATTAATATACCTTAGAGATGTTGTGTGGACTAGAAATGGAGTTCTGAAAAACACCTTTATTTTTTTTCCCCAGAAACTTTTCTTTTAGGACCTTTTTTTTCTGAGAGTGTACAAATGGAACCAAATTTGGTTCACATTTGTAAATTTGGTTCACATTTGTACACTCTCAGGAAAAATTAAAGGGTGGAATTCACCTTTAAGCTCTTATTAGGCTTACATTTTTGCAGCTCCAGACAGATTTTCAATTTAATTTTTGGTCGAAAATGGCTCTTTCAACATCTTGGGTTGCCGACACCTCGGTATACGGGTATGTCATTCCATATGTTGATGCTCCCCATTCATCCTTCTTCAATGTCTCCCATTTGACTGATCCCAGATCAAGTTAATAACTTTTGGCCCACAAGTTATTAATGCAACCATGCTCGGCACTAAAGTTCCCAACAAGCCCATAATTTAAGGCCAGGCCCTATGGAACCTCATCAAACCCTATACACTCAAGACATTGCCCTCTAGGCCTCTATAACGTTATACTGTAAGCTGACCTGTTTCGGCATTCCATATTCTGATCTGACCTCATCAAACCCTGTGCACTTAAGACACTGTTGTTGTCGTTAATATACCTTAGAGATGTGTGAAAATAATAAAGTCACCCCATTGTGTGCTTTCTAGAAATTATATGTTAATGATTTTTCCACACAACATGCCTAAGGTAAATTACTTTGTAGTGTGTGTGTGTGTGTGTGTGTGTGTGTGTGTGTGTGTGTGTGTGTGTGTGTGTGTGTGTGTGTGTGTGTGTGTGTGTGTGTGCGTGCGTGCGTGTGTGTTAGCTCACAAGCAAAGCACCAGCCTTTCAGATACAGCTTGCCACAGAATTGAACAGGATGAGACATAAAGTGCTTCCGATTGCCTATTAACAATCTGAGGACCAGAAGTGGTTCATAAATGAAACCACTTCTTTCTCTTCTCTCCAATAAAAGCAAAACAAATCAAGAAGTCAAAGAGGAGAGGAGAAGTGTGAAGGTAGACTCATACTATCATCAACTAAAAAACACAATAAAGACTCTTTATGTATTTAATCTGTGAGCTTGTATCTGCACTATTTTTGGTTTGTAAAAACACATACTACACAAGTACAGTATAAAAAATGACATTAATGTACAGTATGAAAAAAAAAAGATTAAAGTTTTCTGCCAGACGATATGGAACAAAGAGCTGTTTGAGGGGGACGTTTCAGGCCACGTGGAACCACAACATAATAGTTTAGACAGCAGATTTGAAAGATGCCAGTTGGGTTTGGAATGGCATTAGAGGTATGGGTTTAGACTCGGTGGCTTTGGCCTGGATTGAGGAAGGAATAACACCACGTGTGCACTGCCATAAAAACCAAAGGGGACAATTTCTTCTCTATTTCGCTGGTTGTTTATTGGCCTCAATTTCCAAGCCGGTTCAAAGTGTTGCATGAAAAAGAGGATTTAAAGTCGGGGTTGGGTATAAGGGCTGAATCCTGAAACAAAGGAGTTATGTTTCAGATCTACAGAAATTAGAACTGTAGTGTAGCTCCTGGTTTCTGATGCCATTTGGTTTCATTTTTCTTCTATTTACTAATCACCTTTTGCCCTTGGATTTGAACTCTGAACTCACGATTACTGGCGCATTAAAGTATTACATTAAATATTATTTCAAATGGTTAGCTAAGTGGTCATCATTGCGGCATCTGATAATATCCGATGAAGTTTGATAACTGGTACCTGATCAGTTATCCCAATCAGCTAGCTTGGGGCTGATGCCTGTTATGGAGCATAGCAGTGTCATGTTTAAACAATCAATACAAGAGGTGATCAATAAATAAATATAATCATCCGTGTTGGCACAAACATATCAGTCTAAAAATGTATTGATACCTTCCAACCAGTGCTCTCTGGGGGAAAAGAATTACGCTTAAATTGACGGTACACATATTAACCAGTGCTCAGCTAAATGATTGGTAACCAAATGGACCCTTATAGATCTGTAACTCTTGAGATCGTAAGATGAAACCAAATGATACCCTATTGGAATCATTTTACGCTCTTAAGAGTTAAATTATATTTAAATATCTGAATTACTCAATAATGTGCACATTTCAATAATAAACTCAGATATCAAAAATAACGTTTGATTAATTGAAGGGTTATCTAGCATGACAGCCATGCATTGACGGAGAAGTTGCAGCTGTGTGTTTTAGCACAAGGTCACCTCCTCCTCCTCCTCTCCATCACGTATCGCCAGGGGCGGATCTAGGCATGGGCATGGGGGGGGGCAGACTGGATGCCCAGTCTGCCACGATATTTCAAATTAAAGAGCCTATATTTAAAATGATTTGAAACACTACTACTGCTACTACCTAACTACAGTTGTGGCACCACTAAATCAACAGCATTTCATCATTGAAAACAGAAAACTCTGAGTCAGACCTTTATCTTTATGCATGCTGCGTGTCTGTTGCAACTTCAACAACTGATGTTATTGTTGATGCTTAATTGCCTAATAAAAGTCCTGTAACCAAAAATGGTATGGGGGCGATGAAGCCACCCCCATACCATTTGCTCCTGTCCCCCCAATTGGGAAATGTTACATCCGCCCCTGCAGCATCGCTGTGAATGAGGGGATGAGGTCACCTCCAAAAACATTTACCTTCCAATTATCAGGAGAACTATCACTTCCTCAACCTGAGTCTGCTGTAACAACCCTCTCTTTATTAATGGCAGTGGAATGAGCCCTGCACGGTGCTTCCCCAGAACACTGCTGTTTGTCTTCTACTCCTCATGCCTGATTTGTTGGACTGCAATGTTGCACTTTTTCAGCACATGAACACTGCATGCAAGAAGTGCTCCACAGGTTGACAACCTCTGTGGGTTCAGTATCTCAGCGTTGCTTCTCTCTGTATTCTCTCTGTATTGTTTAATATCATCCTGCAGGCTGAAGTCATGGACACACGCAGCAGCATGCGCACACACACACACACACACACACACACACACACACACACACACACACACACACACACACACACACACACACACACACGTGCACACGCACGCGCACACACACACACACACACACACACACACACGCACATGCACACGCACACACACACACACACACCCAAACACACTCGAAAGCAACCATCCATATAAATACTTTATTAGTATCAGTAACATGTACATAGGACCATAGAACCTTTATGTTGATAACATGCCAGCAATAGAAATAGACAGTAGTAGAAAATGAGAAGTTACAAAAATAAGAGGATATATGCATCTGCATGTGCTGGGTGTGCATGGGTGTGCATGTGCGTGCGTGCGTGCGTGTGTGTGTGTGTGTGGGTGTGTGTGTGTGTGTGTGTGTGTGTGTGTGCACGGAAGGAGTAAAGCTTTGAATACAAAACTTAATCTCAGCCAATGTTCACAGATGGAATCTCCTAGAAAGGCTTGGAAGGATTCCAAGATCATTATAATCCATCCATCCCAGGGCAGTTTGTACTCTGAAACAGTAATAAGACATCAGTATCCACTCTTCCAGTATCCCAGAATCCATCTTCCTTCCAGTGATATAGTGGCTTTACTGGCTTATGTACAAGCACCTTCGTTTTGTTTTATTTGACCAATTATCCGTCCACCATCCATGCATAGAAAGACGAAGTTTGTTTCTCCATTGAAGAATCGCTCAAAGCTAAAAATGTCAAAGTCTAAGTTGCTAGTTTTCTGAGACTGGTTGTCTCTTTAAGGTTCGGAATCGGAAATAACCATTTTAGAAGAATTAGGTCTCTTTTCATATTGTTTTTTTCCTCCAGGACAAACACAATGAGTAGAACACAAGCTAACAGCGGTAACACCTGTCTCATGTCCTCGCAGGTGTGTATGACAGCCGAGTTGTGTTGTCTGGCAGACCCCAAGGCTCCCGTGGGACACATCTGTCATGGAAGACATCGGCTGAAACAGATACTGCTGGCAGCAGGTGCTTGTCATTGTTTTGTTCTACAAACAGACTGTCACTTTCTTTCAGTCCTCCATGCCCTCCATCTTCTATTCTTTTATGGGTCCATTTCTATTCACCTGATACCTGTAGGAAGAATCCAAAAATGGAGAAAGGGGTGGTTAAAAATCGGGATTGTTAAGTAATTTGACTCCAAGTGTGTACAAATGTCACCAAATTGTTTGCGTTTGTACATGCGGAGGTAGTGCAGTCCGTCTATGTCTCTCAATCTCTCACACACCCATGCATGCACGTATGCATGCACAGTGCACACACAGCATGCTCACCATTGTCGCTGTCTGACTGTGTGTGTGTGCTGATGTGGCGTTTGTTGGTGCACGTGCACTCCAGGTGTTCCTCCAGCTTCAGCTGCACCTCCCTCAGCTTGGGACGCCTCCGCACATACTCCACCTTGGCCACCTGCAGCAGGCGGGAGGGGAGGGGAGGTGGGGTGAGAGACAGTGGTGTGGGTATGAAACATGTTTTGGATTTTAAGAAACAATGTGTTCCACTTAATGTCATTCTCCTGCCAAAAATGCAAAGAGAAAAAAGGGTGAGCTAGTGGATGTTACCATTCTCAGTGTGTTCCATGTCAAGGACTCCTGTGTTTTGTATGGAATGCATGGTACAAATCCTGCCTCATGCATTCCTTTTGATGGGAGAGATGTGAAAATGTTTGTTTATTGGTATTTAAGCCGGTTACAATAACTCTCCTCACCATTCACTCTGTCCTCACTACTTCAGGCATGCACGCTTCCATTACAACTATCTATTTTAGGACAGGGGTTTTCAACAGGTGGTCCCGGGACCACCAGTGGTCCCTAAGAGGGTTCCAGGTGGTCCCCAGCTAAGTTGGTTAACCAGATGTAACTCTTGAGAACGTAAAAATGAAACCAAATGGACCCTTGCGGGTCCATTTGGTTTCATTTTTACACTCTCAAGGGTTAAAACATTCATCATCTGAATTAGCTCAAGTCTACACAACTATAAGATGGACAATTAGTCCCCAAAATCTTTAGTTTTGTTTTCTAATTGTGGTGGGCCCTGGCATCAAAAAGGTTGAAAACCCCTGTTTTAGGATGTTGACTATTCATACATTTTTACAATTTTACATTTTTTTGTTTCATGCACGGACGCGCTTGCAGCATGCAACCACGCATACACAGGTGCTAGTGTCCCAGGCATGGGTTGCCAATGCAGCAGAGCTCCAGGACTGATTGCACAAGCGTCTCTCGGGTTCAAGTCTGAACAGACACACGCTCTCAGAGAGCAGAGTGTGAGCAATGCAAGCCTGTAATAATGCCGCATGTACCGTACGCTACGGTGGGCAGAGGTTCAGCCGAGGTGAACACACCCACTCCATACAGTACTTATGAGGCACCACCATCTGTCTTCTTCTAAAAAATAATGTATCTCAAATGCATTCTGTCGCCGACCCAAATGGCCTTCGTCAGCGATGTGCGCGTACAATGCTGAGGAAGACCAATTGGGTTCAAAACGCTCTGCTGCTTTTCCCGGGGCGAGGCAAATGAAATCAATGAAATGCGCATTAGTCGGGTGCTGGCAGTTTTTCCCTCGCCGTGTCCTTAATAGAAAATAGTAAATGCACTTTGTGAGGAGAATGGCTCAGTTGATGGGCCGTGAAGTCCATAATGACTCTGGAGTTCATCCAAACTTTCTCACTTCATGCCCTTCCTTAAATGCCAGCGTTTTGCCTCTATCTATCCTCCTGGGTGCTGACGCAACGAGCACGAACAGTTGAGGAGACAGTCACCTTGAACGGCGAGGAAAATGAAAACGTGGAGAGAGAGAGAGAGAGAGAGAGAGAGAGAGAGAGAGAGAGAGAGAGAGAGAGAGGTGGACGTGAATTGTCACAGATGTCTTAGTGAACTAGTTCATCACATGCCATGGAGACCAGAAATCAAAGCCAGGTGGTCACACGTGCACTGCACACACGTTTCTTCCTTGCCGATTTATGCAATGGTGTTCTGTGACAGAAATAGACGACCCTACTGTAGAAACTCAGCGCATATCTGCAACGCCACCCCAACATTGCTTTATGGTTCTATAGCATACCTTCATTTTAGTGCAAAAATACCAAGTACAGCAGCTTCTCCTGCACTACCAACGTGTGTGTGTGTGTGTGTGTGTGTGTGTGTGTGTGTGTGTGTGTGTGTTGTGTGTGTGTGTGTGTGTGTGTGTGTGTGTGTGTGTGTGTGTGTGCGTGCGTGCGTGCGTGCGTGCGTGCGTGCGTGCGTGTGTGTGCACATGTGAAAGCATGCAAGTTTTTCTTGTACACACCATTCAGTCAGTCTTGGATGAGAGAAGGATCTCAGGGTATGTGGAAGACTTTACTTTTGATTTCCTCCCCGGATGGACACAGGAGAACATATGCTTTCATCTCAGACTGTGTGTATCACGGGGCCAAAGCACAGGGGAATAAAATAAAAGTCCTCCATCACTTTATCATGAAGTCTCTGCACTTTCATCCTGCGTTACCAATCCATCTATCTGCCCCTCCCTCTCGTCTCCTCCTCCTCTGTCCAAACCACTTCTCATCTGATGCACACTTCTACTTCTTTTCACAACCACAGCATCTAAAACAGGGTTTCCCAAACTGTCATGTGTCAGCTATGGCTTAAGAGATAGGGGATGCATGGACGGTTTGGGGGCCGCTGATCTAAAGCATCACAACATCCACATGGAAGAGCAGGGACAACTGCAAATGTATACAGTATATTGGTAACAGTGATCAGTAGACGCACCCAAATAGATGATTAGGTTTGGGTTGAAAAGGTCAAAGGTCAAGGTCACACAAACTAGGTCAAGCTCAAAATCAAGAATGGATAAAAAATTCTGGGAATGATCCCAGACGTTTCCCCAAAATAGTTCATGAAGCTTTGGGTCTAAACTGTTTAATGTTCAAGGTATAAATGGCCTATCTATCAAAGCTAGCTGATCTGAGCTTATTGAGCTCATTGTAGCTCAATACTATAATTTGTAATTACATTTTTTTGTAGAAAAAGCTAAAGACACAGTAACTGTAACTGTACTTTTTGTACAAATCCCACTTTTTTCACCCACTTTTTTACCTGTGAAATCACGATGTGATGTGAGAGATTTGTCAGCAATCATCATTGGTGTATAATGGTGTGTCAAATGAAATTTCAATGAGAGGTGATTGTCCGGGTAGCATAGGGAGGCACATGGGAAATCTGTCAGGCAAGTGGAAGGATCGACTCCTTCCAAATGATCGTATTCGCACTCATCGCACGCTCCCACCCACCCGCCCGCTGCCAGGGTTGTGTACAAACATTAGTGCAGCAGTCTAAACCTACGTCCAAGCGAATACAGTCACAGACACGATGTCGCTCTCCGGGTGAAAAGCTCTTTATACTGTGAATTGAATGTTGCTGAAAGACAGAGTTTACTGGTCGGGGGAAGGAGGGGGTGGAAAACAGACAGATCTGGCAGGAGGAAATGTCACTGTGACACAAACAGAGAGAATGAACCAAATGCTCTGCAAATGTTGACTTATAAACTCTCACACTGTATGTGTATGTGGTGAGTGTGCACGCATACGACTCGCAAATAACCCAACAAAAGCTTTCTGTAAAAAACGATCATGCACGTGCACACGCACGTGCAAACACATGCATGCACGCACATGTGCACATGCATAGACATGCTGTCAGCAGACTCCAATGTCATAGTGTGGGGCTGTGAAACAGTAGGATTTACTGAATCCTAATGCCAGCTCTGGCAGAGATCAAAAGGAAGCTATTATGTACTGGGGCTGACCCACTGCCAGACACCAACACACATATACACACAGGCTGCCTGCTACACACACACACACACACACACACACACACACACACACACACACACACACACACACACACACACACACACACACACACACACACACACACACACACACACACACACACACACACACACACACACACACACACAAGCACACACACACACACACACATACACTTACACATACACACACACACACACACACACACACACACACACACACACGCTCTGTTAAACAGTGTAGTGAAAGCACCAGAGGTAAATGTTTTAGCACATTTGTATTCTCTCAACTGTGTATGTGTGCGGTGTGCGCGTGTGTGCATGCATGTGTGTGTGCGTGCGCACAGATGTGACTGTGCAGCCATGCACACAGATGTGACTCAATTAAACTTCCTAAGATCTGAAAAGCTCAAGGGGTTGAAATTGACTTGGTCGCAACATAAGTGCATAAGTATTACTATTGCCCATAAATTGTCATTCAAACCACATATTGAAAATCTCGTGTCCAACCTGAAAATTTAATTAGGTTTATTTTCCTTTTTTCCATTTCTTTTTTATTGAACTGACAGCGGAATTCTTGTAGACTACATGACTGCACTCTTTATGCTGCTGCAGGATGGCGATCAGACTTTTACATTGGATCTGACCAGTGTTAGGCTGTTCATGGAAAGGAACAGGACTACTTAAAAACAAGGTAACCACAGTAACTACAGTTACTTACTGTAGTTACTTAGTTATGTGTCCTAATACTGCATCGGTATCAGAAAAAGTATTGGTATCAATAACCTTATTTGTCAATTTTGGTTACATCCGTATCGGCGAATATACCAGGCTAACCCGTGATCTGACACAGGAGTGAGGGGTTGGCACTATGGCAGATAAATAAACGTTGCTTTGAGTTTGCTTTGGAGTTCACCATATGCACATTTGAATGAGGAGCTATTTACATCCTATATCATTTGGTGTTGGTATCGGTATGGTATCGGCTAACACAGAGGTGTTAGTGTGTTAGTTGTGGTATTGAGATGTGTGTATCGGGACATCCCTATAGTAGTTGCCATTTCCAAAACTAATGTCCTACTGTACATACATGGAAGACATTGAAATCAGAAGCTGCCTTTACTATAGTGGTATTTTTGGATTTATTGGTGAAAGGAGAAGGTCAACCCTAGACCAGCGCAGCTCCACAACACTGCGTGGTCACTCCGGTAGGCTGAACTATTGATTTTATTTTGGAGTGCTGCCTCTATTCCATCACGCAACTATGCGTATCCCTATGTATAGTACGTGTCCCTGTGTCTGTCCGAGCAGGGAAAACTGAAATAATGGTAATTTTATCATATCTCAAACGTTGTGTGTGTGTGCGCGCGCGCATGTGCTGGATGTCTCACAGCCCCCTCCTACCTTGACGATGCGGTGGTGCTTGCGTGCAGGCTGGCAGCGCATGTTGCTGGTGTTGCAGCAGCCCGTGCACCGCTGCACCTCCACGCACGGAGGCCAGATGATGAAGTTGGCTGAGGTGGAGTCCACCTGGCTCCTGGGGATCTCGTAGATCACGGTCCGCACCTTACACCCTGCAGGCACAGCTTCCTCCACCACTGGGGAAACAAGCATACAATATATGCTGTATGAATACAGAAGATAGCAGACAGTGTGTGTGTGTGTGTGTGTGTGTGTGTGTGTGTGTGTGTGTGTGTGTGTGTGTGTGTGTGTGTGTGCGTGCGTGCGTGTGTGTGTGTGTGTGTGTGTGTGTGTGTGTGTGTGTGTGTGTGTGTGTGTGTGTGTGTGCATAGTGCATACGCATGCCTCACCGATGCTCCTCCTGGGTCGGGTGTGTGTGTGTGCTGTCTTCAGGTCTGAATAACTGTGGGAGAAGTCCTTGTGTTGCCTCTGTTTGGTCTCCTTGATCACCTCATTCTCTGGAACAAAGACAAAACAGCACAACACAGACGTCACACATACTAAAGTAACACTTTTAATAAACATTCCCAGCCTCCTACATTCACACATAGACGGATACAAGCACGTGCAAGCATGCACGCACACACACACACGCACACACAAACACACACATGTGCGCGCACGCACATATACACAATTAAAGACAAACACAACTCAGAGATCTCATACAGTGTATACAACCACAATTACCACACACACACTTAATGCACAAACTGCTTCTATAGTGCAGGGGGCTCTCAATGGTTTTGGCTGGGGATCCTTAATATTAGGTCAAAATGTCAAGGCACACTCATATTCACAGCAAACATAGAAAATATATACCTCAAAACCTGTTGAAATGCCGTCTGTCAGTCCGAGTACGAAATAGCTGGCTATGTCCGTCTGTCCGTATATGAAAAAGCTTTTGGTTGGTTTGGTTTGAACTTAATCTAACAGAGTTCAGTACCATGGTGGATTAGAATAGGGAAGACCAACAGTTCAAACTCAGCTGAAGTGAGAGAGGCAAATAATCTCTCCAGGATCTTTCATTTACAGTATATCTAGTTTCACATTGTTTCACATTTTGGGACAACATATGTTCAGGAGGAAATACCACCTCTGATAACACCTGATTCCTTTCCATGACTCTGCTGACTTCCAAGAAAGTCAGGGTTAATGATGGTCTATGGACTCAAGGGAAAGCAACCAATGTGCCTAGTAATTCTAATTCTATTAGAGGCAAGTCCTCAGTTTGGGGGGCAAAGGCAATATGCAGGTACTGTACAAAGACACACATGCTTCACTTTACACAAGCATCAAACATACCTCACTGACTGGGTAGCGGTAGCATTGGATCTACCTCCTGTTACATAGACCATTACTAACCCTATCCCAAACCCTCACCATAACCTCCCATGGGGCACTGACCTAAACCTAACCTTAAGCCTATACTAACCCACAACGTGTGGTCGAACCTAAGGGCAGTTCCCAAACACTGAAAAAGCTGTTTTTGGTACTTTGTCTCACCAATACACAGTCACAGTGGTAGTCAGTTGTAGGCAAATGATAGTAAGTTATGCTGGTGTTGCAGGAAAACACACAAAAGGGAGGAAATTACTTTAGTACTACAGTACATCCATCCATACAAACATACATAGTGCTATTGCTGGTTACATACATACAGTATATGGATGACAGCATTGATGATACAGATATACTGTACACAATATTATCTAAATATTGCCAGACACCTTTGCACACTGCAGTTTTCTTATATTTATTATTGAAAGGATATGTATGTAAGGTCAGGTTGTGTCGATAAATAGGGATTAGGGTGAAGTCAAGCAGAAATGTATCGCAAAAAACAACAACAACAACAAAAAACAAGTCGCCTGACCAATTTATCTTAGATAAAATAGGGAAAATTAAAGAACTGTTCAAGGCTGTGTTGAAGTGACAGAGGTCAGGCGTGAGAGTGTAAGTGCAGTCAAGTGCAGTTCCGTAATTTAATACAGAGGGGTTTTCCACACCACCACTGACCACTTAAGTGAGACATTTCTTTGAGTAAAAGTATGTGTGGTCACTAGATACGAGGAAGGCCTGATTGCTGTAATAATCTATTTTATCTCAAGAAGGAGTATGCCTACATGAATCAAGTCTGCTATAAAAAATCCAACACAACAACCCATTCCATTCCACGTGTACTACTACAATATGTGTGTTCTCTGTCCAACTTCTGACCACATGGAAGTGTGTGTGTGTGTGTGTGTGTGTGTGTGTGTGTGTGCGTGTGTGTGCGTGTGCGTTGAGGGGGGGTCTTGGGTTATTTGTATACAACGTAAAGAGACTCTGAGGTTATCAAACAAACCCCATCAAGGAAGAGGGTTCCTCCTACCCCAGACAGTAGATCAAAAATGTCCTTGGCTCCTTTGTGGAAATATCAATTAATTTTATACCAATGTAAACAGACTGTACTGTAGAAGAGGTGCTGTATAGAAGATATAACTGTTTCCAAAGCAATAAAAGTCTCATCAAACCATTTTCAATACCTCTCGGTGCCATACAGCCCCGAGGAATCCAAAGACTGACTCGCATGGCAATATCATTCAAAGATAATGTGTGTGTGTGTGTGTGTTAGTGTGTGTGTGTGTGTGTGCGTGCCATGCGTGTGCGTGTGTGTGTGTGTGTGTGTGTGTGTGTGTGTGTGTGTGTGTGTGTGTGTGTGTGTGTGTGTGTGTGTGTGTGTGTGTGTGTGTGTGTGTGTGCGAACACATCATTCCCGGAAATGAGCCTGAATTATGTCTGGGGAGGAGCGTTTTAATTTGATTATGCACACCAAACGCATCACACTTTGTCTGAGAACCCTTATGTGGGCGCATGTCTGTCTCTGTTTGTCTATGGCTGAGTGTGTGTGTTCCTCTATTGCCTATATGTGCAGGAACTTACTGACATGTGCACGCACGCACGCACGCACGCACGCACGCACACACACACACACACACACACACACACACACACACACACACACACACACACACACACACACACACACACACTTGCGCACACACACTTGGGTGCACAGTGTCCTTCTGAACCACCAAGTGCTTCCTCCTCCTCCTCTCTCTGTCTCTCTTTCTCTCGCTCCCTCTTTCTGCCCCTGACATGCAGGAATTTGAGCATGAATTATACATAGCAACACAGCAGCCTTCTAGGCACTGCTCTCCAACTAATAATGGACAGCATGACAACAGCATAATGAACGGAGCCACTTGACCCCCACCGAGCCGGGGAGCCGTCACACTCAACATTTGCATCTCAATGATGATAGAATTAATGACGCCACCACTCACTCCCTGCGACATGAAAAATGAAGCAACTCTCGCTTTTTTTTCCACAGACAACAAGAGGTGAACCATTCTGTGGTGGGAGCAGCACTGTGTGGCCGGAATTTATCGTTTTCTTATGGGACCAACGCTTAAATGTCTCACCTACTTGCTCAGGTGTCAGCTCAATTCCTTTAGCTTCAGATGTATTTCTGATAAAGCAATCTTGAGCTTCAGTCGTGGATGCTATTATTTTTCCTTCGTTTTTTGCCTAGCCATGGTGTCGTACATATTACATGCACACCAGACAGTAACAGTTTACGTTTGCGTAACAGTGTTCTTCAAACTTTTTGATATCAGGCCCCGCTATTTATTCAGCATTTGAGCCATAAACCACAATTTGCGACATTTTAGCCAGACCCAAAACTAAAGATTTATTTTGCTTTTGTCCACAATTCCAGGCTTGATTTTCCAAACAAAACAGTCAAACATACATTGAAAAAAATGACCATTAACCTGCTGAATTTTCTAATTGTGTAGAGTAGACTTCTTAATTAAGTGGTGTTAATTCAGATGATGTATATTTTAACTCTTCAGAGTGTAAACATGAAACCAAATGGACCCGCAAGGGTTCATTTGGTTTCATTGTTACACTCTCAAAGAGTTACATCTCACTAACCAACTTTTCATCTGGTTAACAACTTAGCTGTGGGACCACCTGGAACCCTCTCAAGGACCACTGGTGGTCCCCAAACCGCTGGTTGAAAACCACTGGTTTAATGCAATGGTTTGTAAAGTGTGGTCCAGGCAGTGGCCACATTTCTTGAGAGGGTTGAAATGGACCATTACAACTTAAAGTCTAGAACTCTGAGAGTGTAGGTTACAAATACTTTGCAGCATTCCTAGTAATCGCAGTGTGCACAGAGGTTGTAAGTGTGCAGAGGGCGCTGCGAGCAATGGGAACAGGTCCGTTTGTCTCCTGGCAACACTTGGTGAAGCGTCCTAGTATAATGTGACTGCCATAGGGGAAGAGAAGCCAGCACCCACGTATTAGTCTACTGACCAATTAGCCAATTCCAACCAATACCTTGATACAATAACAAGAATTAGGCTATCATCCCCTATTTAATGGCATTTCTGGGACAAATCAAAGTTAATTTACCTCTGAGAGCGAACAAATGGAACCACATGGACCCAGCTGGTAGACCCAACACAGACCCATAAGGGTCTGTATCCAACATGAGTTACAAGGGTCCATTTGGTTTATCAGTTAGCAGGGGAGTTGGGAATGGGAGCCACTGGACCCCCCTTAAGAATCCCTAGTGATCCACCCCACTTTGGGATCCACTAGGCTAGGTCATGTTATCAATAATCACACAAGAAATACCTGCTGGCGTAGAACATCATTTTTCCTATTCATGGTAATATAAATAGCCTATATACGACCGACCATACATCAGAGGTACATAAACTGCACGGAATAACTGAATGTTGTATGTTGTGTCTTTTTAGTACATCCATTTGCACAGCATACACACAATGTCACTCAGTCAGTAGGCTACATACATCATTAAGGGGGGGGGGGGGCTGTAATGAACAGTGCTTTACCTACGGAGTCTATCTCTAGCAGCCGCTGGAGGTCGCTGATGCTGCGGATCTCGCTCCGGGACAGTCGCTCCAGCAGATCCCGAGGGAGAGGCGACTCCTGGTAGAACAGAATACAATACATTAGCGCAGTCACTGACTCACTCCACCACTGGCACTAGTACTACTATGAATGGAAAATACATCAGCAGAGTCCTAATTTAAAACTTGTTTCAAACATTTGCACAACCTGGCCGGTTACTTACCCAGCTCTTTGCACTTGTTGCATCCCCCGTATAAAGATATAGCCTGCAGCATAAAGTCGATATTTTTTTGCACGTATGGTGTCTATTACCGGTATTTCATATGTGCAGATTATGAGCTGCAGCAGCATACGATTAAGATAGACTCCAACGAATCCAGGATCCTCAATTGATCATGATATTGAATAAATCCCACTGCATTCTCCCTTCAAATATAATGTAATGTGCATTACGCCTACCTCAGCAGAGCTGCATAAAAGGCACAAGTACCCGGCCAGAAGGTGGTAGAAGGCGGCTCTCATCTCCTCTCAGGTCCGCTGCTCGACTCCCGGACGGGACGAAGATCAAAGTTACAATAACGTCGGTGGCGGAGCCGCGGTGTCGCTGCCATGCGTCCCAGGAACCCACAACCATCCCTCGGCAGGAGACGCTATCATAGTTCCAACGATCGATGCCAACGGCCGGGTGGGTGTGAGCCCAAAATTGAAAAGTGTAAAACTTAAGCCACAACTTCCCCCCCTATAAGTCCGTCTTATCCTTCGACCTATATCAAGCAATGTTAACTGAGGTCAAGTTGATGTCCGTTTTGAAACAAAAGAGCAGGTGGCGATCACTACATTGCAGTACATTCCTTATTTGAGTTTAGTGATCCATTCGTCATTTAAAAAAATATATATATAATCCGATAAATCGACGCGAGACAACATAAAATCACATTTGTTGGGTTTTGGTGCATTGTGAATGCATTGGCACTTTCATTGACGCCTAAAAAAAGAATATAGGTTTTACATCCTTGTGAGATAGCTTGTGTCCAACTCCAAAATGTAGCACATAGGTTTGTAGGAAATGCAAATAGCCTAAAAAAGTACACTTGTCACACTGTCACAGCATAGACTCTGGAGGAATTCCTACCCATATGGAGAGGATCCCGTGTGCGCTGGTGATACCGTGTGAACTGAACTCCACTCTGAATGAAGTGATGCTGGAGTCAGAGCAGGGCATTATAACTGCTGCTGCTGCATAGCGGCCACGCGCCTCTCACTGTCACTACACTGGCGGAGAGCGCGCTTTCTAACCTTTAACACATCAGATGTGGCTGAAGGTAGGTCTATGGAGGCTATGCACCACAGCCATTAGGACTGGCGAATGCAGGGGCGTTTTTGCCATTAGGTAGACCATGAGGGGAGTGGGGTGAAGGAGCAACCACCAAACATGTTTTAAAAGGATACCAGGCTAATAGTTCTAATATGGATAAATACATTATACTATAACGAGAATTGACCATTTAAAACACATATAATATGTTCTATAATAATATGTTCTATACTATGAGATTTTCGCCCCCTTTAAATGGACCCTTACGGGTCCATTTGTCTACATTTCAAAGATATTTCAAATGAAAGATATTTCAATTTAAATTGATTTGAAACACTACTACTCAGTCAGACCTTTAGCGTCAGACCTTTAGCTTTATGCATGCTGCTTGTCTGTTGCAACATCAACAACAACTGATGGTATTATTGATGCTTATAAGTACTTCGTACTTGACTAATCAAAGTCCTGTAACTGAGTCGCACCCATACCATTCTCCTGCCCCCCCCCCTCCCCATTGTGAAATGTTATATCCGCCCCTGCCTAGCAGTGGGAGGGGTAATGGCATTGTCCAATCACCTTGATACCTGTGAACTGTCAGTCACGAGTGTGAATGTGATGTTCTGACGTCAGTTCCTCTTCAAAAACAACAACAAAAAGGCACGAGTGGATTGAAGCATCAGCGTAGCATAGCGTCAACCGTCAACATGTTCAAGAAAAGTGTTTTCAAACAGCGAATGGAAAGAGAGCAGCGGTAAGAGCGTAAAGCTAAAATGGACCTGAACAGACTCATAGATGACTTTCCTGGGCGCAAGGCCCGTAAGATGACTTTTCTAATGAGTGAGTAGGCCTACAGTCAGTCACATTTAATGCTGTCAGTGTCACTTGCTGTCTTTGTAAAGCATGTAATGTACAGTAAATGTGCTGTGTTGTTGATGATTGTTGCTTATACTGTGGAAGTGCATATCATTTTTGTTAGTGTTGGCTACAATATGTGAATGTGTGTGAGTGTAATAGTTTGGGGACCCCCTTTGAGCCCAGGTCAGGGCAAGCTGTTAGTTAGTATAATGATGGATGATATATTGAGCTTGGCATCTGTCCATCTCGTCATGGTTCTGAAAATGCAGTGTGTGTGTGTGTGTGTGTGTGTGTGTGTGTGTGTGTGTGTGTGTGTGTGTGTGTGTGTGTGTGTGGCTCAGTTAACTCCATTCTGTACCTAAGTTTTCATGGCCATTTGAAAATGGAATAATTTAGCCGATGAATGGAATAAATTAGCCACAATGCACACACACCTGCTGAATTTAGAGTTGCATTGCGGGAATTTGCGGCTAGGAGTAATTGTGTGGCCAGGCACCTTTTCTTAGTCTACTCTATAGTATAGTGTGTGTGTGTGTGTGTGTGTGTGTGTGTGTGTGTGTGCGCGCGCGCATGCGTGCGGATGTACAGGATGTACAGTATAGTAGCCTATAATATAATATAATGAACAATACACTTTCAGAGCCAAAGCCAGCAGCTCTTCATAAACAGTGCTCTTAATCTGCAGAGCTGTTAATTAGCAGCAGAACCATGCCCTCTATCAGCACCAGTGATCGTCAGCACCAGCACCACCCTGCTTGCTGCTCAGTTGTCCTACAGCTTAGAAGGACAGAGAAAAAGTATTGTGGCAGAGGGATGAGAATGCACAAAATCGCAAAGATTAAGCCCCAGTAGAATGAAATAGGCAAGAGCCATATTCTAATTATGATAGAAGTGTAGTTGTATGAAACAAATACATGTGTCAGATGTGAAGAGTAGTGCCAGAGGCTCAGTTGGTAGCATATGGTCACCTGGGAACAGGAAAATTTACAGTTTGATCCCTGACTCTTCCTAGCTGTCTTTGATTAAGACAGTGTCGGTGGATAGGATATACTGTACCTAGGTTATTTGATATGGTAGGTTCTTCTGATGCCAGGGTGGGTGGAAGTAATGCACTTTTGATGCGAGTTTCAGGAAGTGTTTTTCACCTAAAATGCAAAAGTCACCCTCAAACTATAGACATTCAGACTATTAAATTAAAAATAACTCAAATAATGGCATGACACGAAAACACAGAGACCTAGAACAAGCAACATGAGAATACAATGACCCAGAGAGTAGTGACTACTGGTGAATCACAGAGCATATTTCTAGGACTTAAATTCAATCCAAAGGAGCTTTATTGGCTTGTACCCTTGATCCAAGCCTTACTCATCTACAAAGAGAAAGAATTGGAAAAAAATCATTATATTGGAAGATTTACAGAATATAAGATATAGAATATGAATGTCAAAATTAACCAGGAATGGGGTATACATACAGCAAATTATACTGTATATGGTTAGTTCAAATCTGTTGTTCCATGTTATGTTTCACATTGCAACGGTGTTGGAATATCCCCAATTCGAACACAAACAATGGTACTCTTGTCAGGTGGATTTTCAATTGGAGTTACAATTGTGACACTGTGATCTTTCAAAGGTTTGTGTAAACGCCGGCAGGGAACAGAATTTATTATTATAATTTATTATATTACAGTTTTGTGTTAAGGTGTCCTGGGTGCGTACTGCGGTATCAAAGCAATAATTCCTCAACCTGCTGGCCTTCACCAATAGCCAGCAGGAATAATAGTACATAGAAAGAGAAAAGAAGTGGACCACAACCCTGATTAAGAATCAACCTGGGGATGACTGTTGTGTTGTAGGGCGATATAGGTGTGGTATGGGTAAAAAATATATTAAAATGGAATTATAATGCCTCTTGAGGGCTTATTTGAGGTGAGGTGAATTGAACCAGTCACTGTTTAACAGAGAAATGCTGTGTTCTAGAGATCAAAAAAATAATAAAATAAAATATAAAATTGAGAACCACTGATCTTTTACATGGTTGCCCTTATTCTGTTCTCTTAATAAACTCATGTAAACCGACTTGAGTGAGCACTGCAGATGACTGTATGATTGAATGGGCAAATTTCCTGATAATGGTGAGTCAACCAGTCAATCTGGTATAATTTCCCTTTCAGTTTTAATTTAGATTATATAGAGACATTTCTTAATAAATAATGGTGACTCACCAAAGGAAAAGGAAAATCAAAGTCGTATGATCAGTCACTCATGTTACTGCTGTGAAATTTGTTCTCGGCATTTGACCCATCTCTTGAAGCGGTGAGCCGCAGTGTGCACAGCCCTTGCGAAACATTAGTTGATTTGATCCTAAATGCAACCCATTGATGCTGAGTGCCAAGCAGGGAGGCATTGTGTCCAACCAGTCTATTCGGAACACTTTCCCTTTCTGTCATTAATGCAATGTTTCTCAACTAGTGGTTGATAATAACTAGAACCTTACCCGCTGTGGATATGTGAACACCAAAAATGTACAGTGTAAGGTGAATTAATAGATCATAACAGTGTGGATTATACCAATCGCGCATGCGACCCGTTGCGAGACAGATAATCAACGCTATGTTTTTTTTTCTGTAGTGGAACAACGATCTGAATCTTGGTGGTGTAAACGGCTCCATTTGGGGACCACCTGGAATCCTCTCAAGGACCTCAAACAGTTACATCTGGTTAACCAACTTTCCATCACTTTTTTCTGTAGTCACTCACAAGACAATGTACGTGGCCATGGAATTCAAAGTGGAAGATATGCATTGTGAGGTAGATCAGCTGTTTTTACACAGAGCGCTGAGCTGCCAGAGGAGTAGCATATGGTCACCTGGGAACTGGAAAGTTTGCAGTTCGATCCTTGACTCTTCCTAGCTGTCTGCTTTTACACAGAGCGCTGAGCTGCTCTAATCACTGATCGCAGGCAATGCAAGGCGCTCGTCGGTGGCCTGTGACGCGTGTAATGATAGGGGCATGCGCAGTTTCCCCAATGTAAAGCCAATGGGGAAATTATAATTATATCAATTAAATTATAATGCATCATGTTAATTTGAAAAAAAAAAGGCTTTGTCACTCTCTTCATAATATTATGGTGAACGGACGTGTGAAAATCCACAGCAATTGGTGCAGGCAGCGTAGAATTACGCCGGTTTCAGATATTCATTCATTCATTCAGACAGACATTTCCTTAGTTATAGTATGGATAATAACAACAACAACAACAATATTTCCTACACTGCTAAATGCATGGTCAGGGACCACATGCAATACCTTCATGGACCACCAGTGATCCACGGACCACCTGTTGAAAACCCCTAGTTTAGAATATTAGCTGTTGATGGAGATACTACATGATCTTTACAGTGAGGAGAGAAAAGTGAGCTTTGTAATGAGAGGCAGTTTAATCCCACAAGAGGATAAAAATGTTACAGGCTGGGTGGGGGTTATAAGGGCTATCCCCAATTCTATTCAAAACTCCCTCAACACATGGTGGTAAAACCCTTTATATAGACTTCTTTCCTCCTCCTGTTTTCCTCCTCCTCCAGCCTATTTGGCCAACATTAATTATAAAAGCCCTCGCCAAAAAAGTCGGAATGGATTTCAACATTAAGCCAAGGGTAAGCTCTATTGAACGTCACCCAAAACCTATTGTGAGAGGCATGAGCTTGGGCCAACTATGGATTTATCCTGGATTAAGATCTCAAATATGCTGGAGTTTACCTATTATGTATAATGCAATTCCCCTCATTCTGTATTGTCATAGGCTCCATGGTATTGTGGTCAGGAGAAAAAAGCTCATTTAATTGTGTTTGAGAGGGAAAAACAGTGGTTCGTTGTGCTGTGTAAAGTCAAAGCCTTGGAAGTGCATGAGCTCAACTGGTAGGGAAATAATTAAACTGCTACAGCAGGCCTTTTTTGCAACGCATCAATAACACAATGTACGGTAAATGGTAAATGTTGTTTTGCATATCCACAAGAGAGGCATCCAAGGAGAGACAGCGAAATCAATGTGTGATGGTGACGTAAGTCGCGACAGTTATAAATGCATCGCGACAGGTGGACCATTTTGAATAACAGTCCCCATGGTGTGTTGACGGTTGTGACCGTTTTCCATAACAGTCCAAGCGGTTTTGAAACGTTTAACCGTTTTAATACTAAACCTAACCCTAACCGCTAACCCTAAACAATACAGTATGCCTAAACTTAACCGTAACCCTCGACTGTTATGCAAACCAGCGCGACCGTTATGCAAAACGCTCGTAACGGTTATGAAAATGGTTGTAATGGTTATGAAACCTGTTCACCTGTCACAACAGTTATAAAACCCTTGTGACTTAAGCCATGATGACGGTCGCAAATGGATTTCGCCCCTTCTGCATCCAAGAGTTTATCCTACACACTACTTCAGTACTCCATGAGTCTAATTGGTTCCCCCATTTATGCCTCTTCACCAAATCCCTTTGGTGAAAAGCCTACAGTATTATGACATGCCATGCCATGAGGCGGCAGTGATTCAGGCCAGGGGTAGTAGAGGAGCCGGTAGAGCAGCTGGATGGGAACTGTGAAGTTCCCCAGGTCTATACCAACCTGCTTGGGTTCAGTAGTTCTAGAGAGGCAACATGTTGTGAGCTTGTAAATCAGGTAGTGATGCTGAATGTTGCAGATTCCAATTATGATATAGACCAGAGCAGGGATGTTATGGTTCACGTGGTTATTAAGATCAGCCACGAGGACCAGTGCACCTGGATGATTGTTGTTGTTAGTGTCTTGCTTGCACTGATAAAAAAGAACATGCAGTATATAGTACAGACAGATCAAATGTCTGACCCATTACAGCACTTAACACAAGGTCACCAGCAATATGGGATCCAATCTCACAATTATATGGGATCCAATCTCACAATTTTCCTGTTGACTTTAGATCTATAACCCATTTTGGGCTAATGCTGTTTCAAAAAAAAAAAAAAAAAAAAAAAAAACTCCTTCTATGGACACTGAAGTTTTCTGGAAAAAAGCACTTCCTGCACTTTGGGTAACTTTTTAAATGTGATGGTAAAATAAAGTTTGAGTCGGCCCCAAAATTGAATTTCTTTTCATTTTGAATCATGCCCAATTATTTCACCACATTGGGAGCTACTTTGCAATTATGTTTCTTTTGTCCCGCACCTGCCCTACATTTCTGGATCTGACAGCTTGTTCTATTCTGCATTCTTGCAATCCTCTACAATCAGATGGTGAGCTGTATGAAACACAATGGCCTTGGAAAAACCCAGAGCTCAGCAGAACAATGTAGAAGACAGGCACAGGGCTAATTGAACATTCTGGATATAAAGATTGTACTCTGGGAAAGATTTAGTTGTCTTTGCACTCTCTTTCAATCGCCCAGCCGGAGTCTATAGCGTCCCAACTGCTTACACTAATGAACACTGAGGATTTTACTGTGTATTCTGTTTCTCTCTCTCATAACTCCTCCTCAGTTAGTCCAGCTGTACGCTTCCATTCTATCTCTCTCTCTCTCTCTCTCTCTCTCTCTCTCTCTCTCTCTCTCTCTCTCTCTCTCTCTCTGCCCCCCTTGCTTCCTTCCTTCCATCTTCCTCCTATTCTAACGCCATTCTTTCCTCTGCTCACTAATTGATTACTGGGATGAGGTGATGATCAACACAACAGCACACAGCTGCGGGTCCAACCCCCCCCCCCCCCCCCCACACACACACACCCCCCCACACACAAACAACAGTCCGGTTCCGGCTGACAGCTGCTTTGGAAGTATGATTGAGCAGGGTGAGAGCAGGCGCCAGTGGACCATGTGATCAGTGGAACATTTGATTCAAAGGTCCATGCACTGGATGTATCCCCTGATTGTACATCAGTTCCGTCAGACTCTTTCCACAGCCCCTAATCCTCTCCTTGGAACTAATTGAGAGGCACTGAGAGAGTTAATTGTGTTATGCTTTGTTGAATCATCGGGATGTGTGTACAGTGTGTTATTAAATCCCATCCACCACATGCACGCGTACACCCCCCCCCCCCCCCCCCCCCCCCCCCACACACACACGTGTGCACGCACATGCGCGCGCACACACATGAGCACACACACACATACACACACTCACCAGGGGTTGACACTAACACTTGCCCGCTTGCCGGGGCAAGTAAAAAAAATGGTGGGGCAAGTGAAGACTGCCACCTGGTTGCCCGATCGGGCAAGTGTGCAACTTAGTGCACAATAACACAACACAAGATAAATTTGTCTTGAAGGCAGTCATTGCGCTCTGCCTCTGTGTCTTTCCCTGCTTTCTAGCTATCCACAATTCCAGGCTGGATTTGGGAAACAAAACAGGCAAATGAACACATCAAAATGACCATTAATCTTCTACAGTGTAGACCTGGGCTAATTAAGATGATGAATTTTAACTCTTGAGAGTGTAAAAATGAAACCAAATGGACCCGCAAGTAGAACCTGACTTGCACTTGCCCGATTGGCAAGTGCCTCGGAGACCTTAGTGTCAACACCTACTCACATACACAAGAGCAAACACATGGATGCACGCCCATGCACACACATTGTATTACTTACTGTATGTATACAGTGCATGAGGTCTGTAATGCGTTCAGTTAGCAAGTTTGCAGATGCCATTTTGACCAGTCTCACTGCCAGTCTTAACCCTACCTCTAAAGCCTGCATTATACTGTACTTAGTTGCTCTGCATTATTTCTTAATAGCATTATAGTGTACTTCAAGCTCACCACCACACTTTGCAATGCATAACTCCAATCATAAACCCCCGTCCCTATATGCCTAATCCTAAACTATACCCCCTAACCTGAATGTGCTTAGTTATAAGCCCAACCCTAAAATATATGTTGTTTTATTCAATTCAAATGGCTTTATTGGCATGAGAAAACATGCCAAAGCAAGAACATAACTACAAGAAATACAATATAACAAGAAAACACAATATAACAGAATCAGGGAAGCGTAATACAACAATGTATCGATACAAAAGTTAAGAATATGGAGGTCGTAGTCTTGAAATCAAATTTCTATATGCTTAGAACATTCGATGTAGGGTATAAGAGTACAATACAATGTTTATTCTTCAGGGTGGTTGTGTTCCATTTGATATCCTTCTTTTATCGCAGCACATCACGTTGTACTTCGCCCAGCAGATATGGGAGTTATTCGTTGTTTGTCATATTCTCGAAGTCTCAGTGGATGGTTGTAATCCGTGGGAAGTATGTGTCTCTGATGTCTTGGTACAAAGACAAATGGTTAGGAAGTGTAGCTTGGTTTATACTTGGCTTTGTGTGCAGTGGGTGTCCTGCCTAGGGACACATGTCTGCCTATGGCGGCCTTTCTCAATTGCGAGGCTGTGTTCACTCAGTCTGTTCTCAGTCTGTTTTACCTATACCAACCATTATACCCACACTCTTGAGGCATCTTACTTGCCTACCACTCCATTCTCTTGTGAGGGCCAGGAATAGTACACGCACACATACATGTACGTACGCGCACACATACACGTGCATGCGAGCATACGCGTGCATGCATGCACACACACGCACACACAAAGAACCAGACTCATCCGTTTGCAACACACTCTATTACTCCCTGCCTTGCCTTATCATTGTTTTTTTAATAATCGCTTCCTTTCTTAACCTCACTCGCAATCTGTCTTCGTTTGTCAAAAAGAAAGATCCTGAAAATAATTTCTTGTCAGAAAGATCAGTTCTCCTTTTAGAGGCCAATTAGTAAAGTTGTCATGACAGCGCTGCTCACTGCTCTGGAACACACTCCAAAAGGAGGATCTGGTCCTCCTTGTCACTGTGTTGAAAGCAAAGGATGTGTTGCATTGCCTCTTGGTGTTTGTTTGGATGACCGAAGTGAAGGGCTTTCAGTGCTGTCTATGAGCTGATGTGGTCTACTTGCCATTGTGAACCCCGACATGTTGAGTATCGACCCCCAGCATATAGAAATTGCTGGATTGTAACAGCATAATTATGTTGATTGATTGTTAGAACTGGCATATCAATAACAAGCTATAGGCAAAACATTGTACTTTATGTAGCAAGTGATATGATGCTGAATCCATTCCAAGTTTTGCACATTTGGGCAGGTACTATGGCTGTTTTTAGCCCAATGATATGTTTAGTTCCAGACATATCATATGGAATGGATTCAGCATTATGAAAACCAACAATGCACAATAAATGTTTGCATGTTTTGCCTTCTATAGGTTGTTAATGCATGGTATGGTCATGCCAATTATGAAAATTGCTCAACATATATATGCAAGGTAGCATCGGACAGTTTTCTACATGTTGGAGAGTGGAGACCCCCTACTCA
This sequence comes from Benthosema pterotum, assembly GCA_039105355.1. Lineage (NCBI taxonomy): Eukaryota > Metazoa > Chordata > Actinopteri > Myctophiformes > Myctophidae > Benthosema > Benthosema pterotum. The sequence goes on along the minus strand of CM076973.1, from coordinate 25,701,129 downwards.
ACATTTCAACATAAGTTCACATTCTGGCAAATGGACTAATGTGGTCATTTTGGATCTAAAACAATACAGTGCTGTCTGAAGGAGGGTTATTTCTGGTGCGTGTAATGAAGGGATGTGTGTGTGTGTGTGTGTGGGGGGGGGGTGCATGTGCGTGTGTGCGTGCGCACGCATGTATGTGTGTGTGTATGTGGGCGGGGGTTATTGTTCAACATTTGTGATGAACTCACACATGTACGCGCAACACAAACAAGCCTCTGTGTTACAGTAAGTTCACACAGAGCTGGATGACATCATCACAGGCCGTCTGTTTGGAAAGGCATGCTGCTTTTTAGATGGAGGAGGGATAATCGTGTTGAAGCTAAGTCAGGGCCCTGTAGCTGACACAGAAATCGGAAAGAAATATACTATAAAGAGAGAATAGGAAAGGAGTGGAAGAGAAACTGCAGTGTCTGTGTTTTTTCGAGATGGTATCTTCACACTGTGACACACACACACACGCTCACACACACACACACACACACACACACACACACACACGCTCGCACAGACACACACATGCACACGTACACACGCACGCTCACACTCGCACACAAATAAACAAAGGGATAGGCATCACACAAACACAGGTCCATCGACACCTCTTTTGGCAGGATGGTGCTTTCCCGTAAAGTGCTGTGTTTGATGTGTCACTGAGGAGAGAACAGGAGGCAGATAGCAGCCTCCTTGTATGCTGCTGTCAACATGCCACTTAGGGGTGTTTACACGTGTGTTAACATAGCACATCTGTTTACAAGACACTTTTCTCTCTCTCTCTCTCTCTCTCTCTCTCTCTCTCTCTCTCTCTCTCTCTCTCTCTCTCTCTCTGTGTGTGCATACCATCTCTGCGAGAGAGAGATGGAGAGAGAAAGAGAGAGGGTTCTTATCATTCCTTAACAACCAGAATGTAACACATTCAAAGGCTAAGAAATAAGTATACACACCAGAACATCATGTCTGCCGCTAAATGGCAATGTCCAACCTCATGGGGTTATTCCTGTAATGGCTAAGTTGCACTAACATGAAGTCATTATGCTATTCAGCTATTTGTTATTACCATTACTTTTACTTAGCAATGAACTATTTTACACTAGTATTGCCATGCTCTGTAGTGAACTCTGTGTTGCTGCAGGTTGGTTGCTATGGTGTCTTTGAGGGCATGTACTGCTTCATTTGCCAAAATGTGTCTCTGACTCGGTGGATGATGATGAGGGAAAAATGTGGCCTTTACTGGACCAGTGCAATGCATGTGATGTAACCCATTGGATAGGCTTGTCATAGTGCCAAGTTCATTTAACTCTGGTCTTACTGACTTTATCATTTACTGAACAGAATAAAAAGGAAATTGATACTAAAAGTGTTTAATGTTCAATTTGATACTGAGAAGTCTCTAGGCTGGTGGAAAACAATGATATTACACCACCTTTTATGGCAGGAAGAAACATTTAATAATAAATTATATCCATGGTACTGTCACTGCAAACATTTAATAATAATACATGATATTAGTGAATAAACATTTCAAGGAAAAGCAACAGATTACCGTAAAAATAGTTTTAGAACATCTTACATGCAGTGAGCAGTAGTGAGGACCCTGCAGGAGGTGATGAGAACTCTGAACCTACAGTACCTGCCAGGCCTTTGGCTCTGCTCTGTAAGGAGACCTGCCAGGGATGATCCCTGGGATTAGAACCTCTGCCTCCCACGATCCTGGTCCTTATAGTCAGTCTGCCACACTGGGAGAACAGGTCTGGACAACATGGACACGTAGATTACACTGCAAGAACACTATGGACAACATGGACACATAGATTACACTGCAAGAACACTATGGACAACATGGACACAGATTACACTGGGAGAACATGGTCTGGACAACATGGACACATACAGTAGATTACACTGGGAGAACACTGCGGACAACATGGACACATTACACTGGGAGAACGCTGGATAGATTATCGACAATATTGAAATCATTGTGTGTTACCTGAACACATGATCTCAAGTCTCTCCACAGATCTAACAGCCTGCATCATCTTACACAGTACACACCACCACAACAGAGGTTCAGATCCATTACAGGAAGATGTAATCGGCCACACTGGTTGACGTGTAGACCTATGGGCTCCATTTTCGTTACATGCTAACCCCCTTATCCCAACACCCTTATCTTTTTTTTTTACTATTTTAAAAAACTTTTGGTAATAGTTCAATGTGCCAATCTATTGACACACTGTGAGCATGTAGAGCATGTAGACTGGCCATTTGAACTATGTGTGCGTAAATCTTTCTGAACAACCTGACCCGAACGGCCTTTTCTGTAGAGTGACAGTATATGCTGTAATGAAATATAGTATTGATGGTTGGTGTGAAGTGTAGTTTTCAAAATGGAGTCTAGCAAGCCTTTTATTATTATTTTTTAAGTTTAGAACTCATTTAAAATGACTTACAACAGCACCCAAGTCAACCAGCAATACTGTAGGTATGGCTTACCAAATTAATACATTACTTAATCATAACTATACAGCGCTGTTGTTAACAAGCGCCAATGTAACAAAAAATTCATACTCATACTAGAGATTGTATATGCATTACACTAAGATGATTCAAGCTTTGCTACACTTTGGGTGGGTGGGTTGTGAGTTTAACGTTGTTACAAGCAGATGTTTCTGTTTAAATTCATGATTTGTCCATGACGGCTGTTGTGTCTAGATTCAATAACCAATTACATAAAACAGTTGCGCCGGTGTCACCAAGTATAAGTCATTATCATGAGGCTGATCTGGCTTTTACGGTTTCCAGTGATGCTGACCAGCGGCTCTCTGGTGAAATTGGTAATGTACAAACTAAGCTACAGTACAAATTCCTGATTAAACTGCGTGTAGCATGGCAATTAAAATGTCTGATAATTCCTTATAAATACTAACTAACTACTCCCATCAGCGAAAAAGCACGATAACTACAAAATGCAAAACTGCTGCCAATATTATCAGTGGAATGCAGTGTGTACAAGCACATAATGTGTGTTTATGTATTCATTATACAGTGTTATTCTTGTACCTGGGCCAAGTGCTCAGCAGGCTATGGCAGGAAGACAGAGATTCTCCCATGTGCTGAGACTTGAACTGGCGCTATTTTTCATTAACCCTCATTACAAACCTCCATATCTCTCTGGAGAAGTCATCAAACATGCTAGATAAGAGAAAGTCTGCACCAAGACAAGCCATTAAGTCTGAGCTGGGGGAATTAAATGGGAGTGGGAGGGGGTTGAACAGAATCAAGTCAAGGATGGTTCACACAGGTATTAACAGGAACTGTTTTTACCAGCGTGTATAGCATGCTGGTCTGCATATACTTTCTATGCAGAGCTGGAACGCTGTCCAATTGAAATTTGGTTGATTTGGTCTTTTTTAACATAGATCAAGGAGCCACCTTAGTTGGCTTGGGCATCTGGTTAGGATGCCTCTCAGGCGTTTCCCTTGGGAGGTCCTCGATGCAGTCCCACTGGGAGGAGACCCCTGGGCAGACAAAGGACCAGATGTCAGCTAATTTTTCATTGTCATCTCTCACAATGTGCCACGTGGCTTTTGGTACTGGATAAACTAGCACATGAGTCATTTTATCACAAGAAATTATCTTGAGTACTTTTGATTATGAAGGTTCACCTTGAAAAACTGATTAGGATATGTTGATGTGATATAAACAGCTATAGGTGTGTACACACACGTGTGTGTGTGTGTGTGTGTGTGTGTGTGTGTGTGTGTGTGTGTGTGTGTGTGTGTGTGTGTGTGTGTGTGTGTGTGTGTGTGTGTGTGCGTGCGCGCACACACACACACACACACTACGCTACTACTACTACTACTGCAGATGTGTGCAGACCCTCACGTGCAGACATACCTGCAGTGCTGGTTAAAGTACTTTTAAGTAAATATATGTATTAATACTGTGATACAGAAATACTCTTCCCAGACAAATTGAAGTACCCTATTAGCCTGAATATAAGACATTGTTTTTTACTAATGGAAATATCCTAAAGAATTGCGTCATCTTATATTTCGGGACTATATTAGTTGACATTAAATGATCTTTTTACACAAATGAGTCTTAAAAAGTGGGGGTCGTCCTATAAGCAGGGGCATCTTATATTTGGGACAATATGGTAACTAGGCCATTTTGGTTAGATGAATTATCCTCTTTTAGTTGTAATAAAATGTACATAAAACATTGAGTGCTACAGCAGTGAAGTCAGCAGCAGTGACAGTTTTGGCCAAATATAAATCACCATAAAAGAGCAAAACTGCTTCACAGTTGGTGCAACCGAAGAGATTTTACGGATGCATAGATCTTCAAATACAACCCAATAATAAAGCATGTAGAAGCCAACCTCTCTCAACCCATAGCGCTTGCAGTAGCACTTGCCCCAGCCATGATCTCCTATAGCACAGGCAAATATAGCACTAGTATTTATACTGTGTGCACAATTTAATTAGCCTATAGGTTTCCTACTGTTCCTTTCGGGTATCACTTTTATTGTTTTTATGGGTTATCAACTGTAGTAATTTGTGATGTCCCGATACGGTACCAAAGTATCGGATCTGCTCTTTTTGTCCCTTTTTTGTCATATCGGTATCGGCAGATACTGAATGTAGGTATCGGAAAAGTATCAGTATTGGTTATTTGTCTTTATCGGGTCACATATTGGCAAATATGCCTAACCAGTGATCAGACACAGGGGTAAGGGGTTGACACCATGGCAGTTAAGTAAAATGTTGGGTCATGTGGAGTTTGCTTTGGAGTTTCCCAAGTGCACATTTGAGAGAGGAGTATGTCATTCCCAGTTGGTGACTTCATACAAAAGGTACTTTTTCTTTTGTATGTTAATATATATATTCTTCTCTGGTATCGGCATTTGGTGTCGGTATCGGCTAACACAAAAATTTTGGTATCGGGATCGGATCAGAAATGAAAAAGTGGCATCGGGACATCCCTAGTAGTAATGGGTTCTGCCAGACCAGACAAAGCTAAAACATTTTAGTCATGTACAAACAGTATAGCATGCTTAGTGGCTGCTGGTCATACATGATGGTTCAGCATTTCAGATGACATTCAGCTAAGCCACATTAAAGCTCACTGTGCTCCACTTTCATGACTTTCGTTCTTTCCTCTGTCATTGACCGACGACTTTACCTCCTCTATGCATACAGTACATGATGTCTCATAGCCACATACCGTACATGTATTTTAAAAATACATCTCTCTGTTCTACAACGTATTCATGTCTGTCTGTCTGTCTGTCTGTCTGTCTGTCTGTCTGTCTGTCTGTCTGTCTGTCTGTCTGTCTGTCTGTCTGTCTGTCAGTCAGATGCGCACACACACACACACACACACACACACACACACACACACACACACACACACACACACACACACACACACACACACACACACACACACACACACACACACACACAGAGAGAGAGAGAGAGCACCTGCTATGGTTTTTCTCCATTTGCTGAAGTGGGACAGTAGAAGTAACTGGATTCAGTGTGAGATATTTTGCATCTTACTAGGCTTTTCCCTTGGACAACACACTGTATCATATGAGAAAATCCAGTAAACAGTGGAAAACTACATGGCCTTTAGTGTGTTGACAAGCCATGACCATATGGCATAGGGAAGAGTGCCATATAATTGTTCTTTCTGACAAATAGTTCTTAACTGAATGTAATAGCATGGCTCCCTCTACAGGTCTGAAACTCAGTGTGTCAAACTTCAAGGGAGGCTTCCTTCCTCGTTTTCTGGTTTCCTTTTATTTTGCAAGTTTGTCTGAGTAACTTAACACTATTCAGAAAACACAGATCACATGTATGAAGTTGCTTGGCGAATCAGACACATCAGACTTCCAACAAAGAAAGAAGGTCTTTTCCAGGAATTTTACCCAGTAAGGTCTTATGTGCTACAACCGTGAAATAAGTAGTAAGTAATTTTGTTATCTTTCTAGCTAAAAACAAGACCAGCCCAGTCATGCTGTTGACCTTAACTGGAAGTGTGTTTGTGACCTGGCTCCTGTCTGTCTTAGGTATAGGAATTTGTAGACAAATTGTCCATGAATAATAATCAGGGGTGCACATAACTATTTTGGTCCAGTACTCAGAGGAGCACCTGGAGATGTTACTTGGTGCTCCCAAAATGCGGTGACCCGCATCGCTGGGCCCTGGGACCCCTTTTTTCCACTCCGTACATCCTGATCAATGTACAATATTACAGTACAGGGCGATAGTTTGGGCGTTGCAATAGTGGCTAGCCTAGTAGTACTACTACTACCTGCACTCTACATCCATTGAAATACTAGTAGTATTTTAGACATTAGTTAGAATTATTTCATTTTCAAGGCTTTTTTTTACTGGCCCAGTCGGGCAGTCATTATGAGCCCCAGCTGTGTGGTGCTCAAAGGAGCTTTCCACCCCTGGATTGGGAGCTCATTGTAGGATTTTTGGTGCTCCTGAGCACCGGAGCACCACTTATGTGCACCCCTGATTTAATAATATATTAAGCCGGCGACAGAAGTTGATGTTATGAGCTGAATCTTCTACTAATTATACTACTAAGTGATATCTTCTTCTTCGGCTATTATGCTCCTTTTTAAAAAGGTTGTAAAAAGTCCTTAAATGTTTACTTTAGATTAGAAATGTAGCTTCCCTGCATGTTGATGTGTTTGCGTTGTTTAACTATGGCCACCTATTTATTAAAAAAAATAGGTTAATAGTTAATAGTGTAGCAAAGTCATTTTAACAATATGATGAGACATGGTACAGATTCTAGATAATATGAGGCTAAAGTGGTCTAAGGTCTAAGGTCATGTATTTAAAGGAGATTTCCCCCCCAAAAGGCCAACTACGTACTTGTAGGCCTACACTGCTCACGCAAGTAGGAAAAACTGCAGGGCTTGACACTAACACTTGCCTGCTTGCCCGGGGCAAGTAAAAAAAATGTTCGGGCAAGTGAAGACTGCTACCTGGTTGCCCGATCGGGCAAGTGTGCAACTTAGTGCACTATAACACAACACAAGATAAATTTGTCTTGAAGGCAGTCATTGCACGCTATCCACAATTCCAGGCTGGATTTGGGAAACAAAACAGGCAAACTAACATACACATCAAAATGACCTAATCTTCTACATTCTCTAGTTATGTAGACCTGGGCTAATTAATATGAATTTGAAGATGTAACTCTTGAGAACTCTTGAGAACGTAAAAAGAAACCAAATGGACCCTTGCGGGTCCATTTGGTTTCATTTTTACACTCTCAAGAGTTACATCTGCAAAATTTACAATATATTCTTGGGGGGCAAGTGACCATGACCTGAGGGCAAGTAGAACCTGACTTGCACTTGCCCGATGGGCAAGTGCCTCCAAGACCTTAGTGTCAACCCCTGAACTGCTTTAACTGGTAGTCTCTATCTTTTTAACAGGCACACATCCTGCATCAGCAGTGGACACGCATACCCCAGAAGAAGTGATAGTCGAGAATGGCACCACAGCAATTCTTAAATGTTCCTTCAAGTCCAGTGAAGTAGTCAGCAGTCTTGCAACAGTGACGTGGACTTTTCGGCCAACTGGATCTAATATAATTCCCTATTCTGTAAGGCTGTCTCATCTGGTCACTTAACCTCTTAAAATGTAGTTGCTTTGATTTACTTGAACCACTACATGGTGGTTTCAGGTCTCTCGAACATCACTCAAGCAACCCAACTGGGGTAGATGAAGTCGTGACTTATGCTCCATTCCAGTATAGCTTCCCCTCGATCAGTCCCTCAGGGAAAGACCAAGGCCATACAATCCGTTGCTCCAGAACTACTCTGCTGGGACTGGGAGAACTGGATTCTGGCACTTGGAAGGACAAGGTTCTGTGGATTGATTCCTGTCCCTTGGCACTCTTATTAGAACCTATGAGTTCCCTTCATACGGGTGTGCTGATTATTTAATTAAAATGAATCAATTGAATAATCATAAAATAATTAATCAATTTAAGCTGTGGGCACAAATTTTGAGATTGTTGAAATTTGTGATTTATGTTTAATGTTTGCCCATCATGACATGTTCAGAAATGGGTTCACGCGGTTGACTTAGTTCCATCCCACTCCTTGTTCCTCCAGATATTATACTACGGAAATTGGAAGGCTTTTCCATCGTTAGAGTACAAACAAAGGGTGCAGTTTATTGGAGACCTCAACAAGAAGGACGCCTCCATTCAGCTGATCCAGGTGCAGTTCGATGACAACGGTACATACTTCTGTGATGTGAAGAACCCCCCGGACGTATTGGGCCTGCCGTCTCGCACAGAGCTCAAGGTCACTGTAAGAGGTAAATGTGCTGTCGACAAAAGCAGCTGAAGCTGGTGTTAATGATTATACTGCAATTTCAGCTTTCAGTTTCAGTTTCATGTGTTTGTGAGGTGACAGTACTTCATTAGACCCCACAGTGTGGTTGTAAAGAACCTTGTCAAACGTACCAAAAAAAAACAACAACAACAAAAAAAAGAAAATAATAATAACAAATATAGCTGCAAGCAGCAATAAAACGTGACCAAGCAAGCAGCAATAAGGAGTCAGAACAATATGCAGAAGAAGGAACATATTTTTGAGAAATTATCTGAGGGGGGTGCTTTTGCCCCGGGTCCATACAATAGTGAATGAATAAATGAAATGTAAAATTCCTACAGTAGCCTACATGTCAACATGGCCTCCTACAACAAAACTGATAAAAGCTTGGAGAATTACAGTACAATTCAAGTACAACTAGAAGAAATTGTGAAATAAATGTGATTGGACACTAGTTAACAACAGTTGTTTAATGGCCACTTTGTTTAAGAAGTTAATCTAACATAATCTGGCACAATGTTTTAACCACTACACTGTTACATGAAATGATCAAGGCTTGTACAATGCAACGCTTTCGTTGGGTAGGTTACTACTGGAAATCTAGAATGTCGAGGTATGACCTGGCCGGGAATCGAACCCCAGTCTCCCAGTCTCAGGGCAGACACTAACCACAAGGCCACTGAGTTGGTGCCATTACCATAACATTGAGTTTTATCATCTCAATCACAAAGTGACATTTCCGTGAATGTCACTTTCATGATATGCGAGTGTAACTCAGTGCTATTGAGAAGTAGGCAAATGCATTGGACTCAAAGTAAAAGCCCAGCTTGAATCCTTTTATGTTAGGTCTTTTTAAGTAATAGCAAATCATACACATTGCAGAGACTTTAATTGTTACTGTAAAATAATTCAAACCGGCTGTCATTTTACATCTCATCTTACTCACTTCAAACAATGTGTTTCAGACACTAGACTATGATTTGTCACCGTTAGGCTCACTGTGACCACTGATCACGTGACTAACCCAATGTAACTGTGTACCCCATCATTGGCGCAACTCCGTCTCTAAATGGCTCTGGTGCGTTGCATTAAAATTGGATTTTAGATCATGCAACAGCATGCAGCAGTGGATAAACAAAACACAAGACAAATCAGTTTATAAAGAAAACTGAAGCAATAGGACATGTGGGTGTGACAATCTGCCACATTCTGATGTGAAACTCTACATACAATATAAAAGTATACTGGTTTACGGCAGTATGTTTTTATGAAGTGTATCCTTTAAACAAACAACTACCCTTAATCAATGATTATCTATGATAAAAATGCTTCAAAACAAGAGCCTCCACATCAATGTTAACAATTAATGTGATTCATAAGAAGACTCCTCACAAAGCAGCAATTTTCATTGGCTTATAAAAACGTCATTTTTTGATGAAAACAAATTTGCTTCGGAACTTTTGTCCGGATGGGGCCAAAGTTCTCATGTAGCAGGTGTCATGCAAATTGATCAAAAATCCAGGCAGAGAATCAGGCATGAGCATTTTTCAAACTGCTTAAAATGGCAGACACTCTGGGGGTGGAGCTTACCGGTCAAAGTTACAGATGTGTTCCACATGAATCAAGGAACATGTAGAAACAAGTCCCATGATTTTTGGCCAAACAAGGCCCGAGTTATGGTTGTTCAAATGTTTCAGTTTCGAAGAATTGTTATAGCGCCCCCATTTGAGCAATTGGAGTAAGACTGGTTTTGCTGCTATTTGGCATCCCCCTCTACAAAACTGTAAAATATCAGAAGCAGATTACGCTGCATGTGTAGATTAGGGGCATTAGAATCATTTTCACAAACAAGCAATTTTCATTGGCTCGTAAAAACATATTTTTTTCACTTAAAACAAAATTCACACCTATTTTCATATTTGTATGGCTTCAAAGTTCATGTGTAGGTCATTGTTATGCATTTTGATCAAAGATTGTAGGAGAAGAGACATTTTAACTGTTTTACATATAATTCAAGATGGCGGTTCATCTAAAGGTCAGAGGTCAAAAGTCAGAATACAAAAGTTGTTCGGCATAAGCAGACGCATAAGGGAATATAAGTTACATTTCTGAGAGTCAAGCAGTTCATGAGTTATAAGTGTTTAAAGTTTGCAATTTCAGTTGAGTGCTGTAGCGCCACCATTTGACCAGTGGTCACAGGCTTCGCATCATCACCGTTTGGCATCACCCTCTACCAGATTACCAATTTTCGCGAAAACCGACTGCACGGTTCAGCCAGAACAGCTATTTTTGGCGGAAGAAGAAGAAGGAGAAAAGCAGCAATATCAATTAAGTGACCAAGTCACTGCTTGGTCACTTAATAATAACTAGAAAGGCAGTTCCTGCAGAAACTGCGAGGGCTCGCCAAAACGCTGCAATGTATGTCGTGTGCAGTAGAAAGTATATTAAAGCTAAAAAACAGTACACTGAGTGAAAAGTAAAAAAAAAAAAAAAAAAAAGAAAAGTAAAAGGGTGAATAATGCATCAAGCTGAACATGATGTTTGAGGAAGTGAAAAAAGTGAAAAAAATGAAAAGGTGAAAGAAGTAAAAATAATTATAAAAGTTAGATACAAGCATAGAATTATGGAGTCATAACAGTATCATAAATCAAGAATATATACATCTGTATTCCTAATCAACATGCCCACATTTGCAACTTGCATCTGTGATTTGTAGCTCGCATTTGTGTTATGTATTTGAATTTCACATCCACACACCCAGATTCCTATATTGTATTCGTGTTTCACATCCACACACCCAGATTCCTATACCGTATTCGTGTTTCACATCCACACACCCAGATTCCTATACCGTATTCGTGTTTCACATCCACACACCCAGGTTTCTTTTTCGAATTCGAAATCAGAATTCACACATGCAGATCTGTCTTGTGTGTTTGCAATCCTTTTTTCACACATGAGCACAGATGTGAGATTTGAAGCCCCCTGCTGGACGCCTAATGCCAACTGCTTATCTGTGAGTTGTTTTTCAAACTCTACGATTACAATTCTTTTTGAGACTCTTACAATTCTTTTTGAGACTCTCTTGACGTTGGGCGGAGACAAACGTCATCATTGGCTGAGGTATCTGTCAATCACAGAGTCCTCAGCCAATGATGATGGTCTGCCTTCAGCCAATCCTAGACCTCCTTACATTGTATCAGAGCGTGCTGCCTCCTTCTGCTACTGTTGCCACATCCTGTGAAAATAAGCCAAACCACAATAATGCCATAATATAATACCAATACTGCTCTTTCAAAGCATTTATCATTGTAAATACTACAATTGTGACCATTTCGATACAATACAGTATATATACACACACCTATGCTACTATACACTCAGTAAAGACACCAGAATGATTCAGTCAGTCACTCCCCCAAAGTTCCAGACCTGATATTTAACTCTGGGGGCAAACAACATGACAACTATGACATCATATCACTCAGCCCCTGGCTGTGTCTCTCCCTCCAGTCAGTAAAAGTTAGTTGCACGCTTTCGCTACTACTACGATTATGTTTATTTGCCAGCAGCTTTTTTTTAAAGTAAGAAGCAGAAAGGGCAGTGTGTTTATCCTGGATGTACCAGCAAAATGAACCCAGGTGCGGCATATTTTAATTTTCGCTATTTGATTATAGGGTTCAGAAGCTTCTATTGATTTCACTCCTGGTGACACATCGTCAACTACTGTCCAGACTCCAGAGACGCCACAGTGTCTCCACGCACAAGGCTATCTCTGTCTGGGTTCTATGAAGCAAATATTTTGATGTTTAGAAATTGTATTGAGGTTGTGTTGAGGTGAGGTTGTGTCCATAATAAAACAGAAGAAGAAGCGACAATGAATAAAAATGAATGAAAGCAACTATAAACTACTAAATAAAAGGTTTTGAAATGGTCTGAAAATGTATAGAAACAGGAGACCACGGAGTGCAGATTGAATCGCATAAAATAAATGGAATGAAGACGTTTTTTGGCCTCAGAAATAACAATGCTTATTTCTCTCACAGGATGTGGCAACCCTATTCGGCTGTTAAGTACGACGTCATTGTGGGGGCGGAGCTACGTGCTGGCTCCACTGGGAATTTCCTCCCGTTCACTTCAATGCAAAACAACAATGGCGGAACCCGTGAATCTTTTTACGATAACGTCCTTTTTCCAAAATGAACCCCTGAGAGTAAAGAAGGGGCTTAATGCTTTCAACTCGGATCGAGTAATCAATGTTGGTGTTCTCCCAGGGGGATTATTCGAGGTAAAGTCCAAGCCTCTATGAAAAAAAATATATACCAGACTGAGGTGAGTGTGGTGCTAGTTTTAGCGTTAGCTCGGTGATATTAGGCATCCTGGCTTTTAATGTTATATTCCACGTTTACTGGTGTTTCATTAGCCTTGGATAAAGACTGCCATTGCCTTATTTTATCGGTAGATAATTGTTTCCCAGCGTTTGACTGATAAAATAAATGTGGTGTGCTTGGATCCAAGGCTAGTCTGTGATCTTGCATACTCAGAATTCAAAACACATACTTGCAAATAATTACATATAGACCTATTTGTAAGATCACAGCCATTCTAGGGCTATCATGTGCCACAATCTATTTTTGGAACGTTATGTGTCATGTTGGCTGGGCACTTTGATGTAAAATGGGCCATTCTGTCCTATTTAGTCCTATAAACCTATTTTATCCTATATGTAAAATGGTCTTAAGCTATTTAAAGTAGCCAAGTGGCCTTGTACAACAGTACTAAAGTGAAGTTGAACTGGTTATCTCCTAGCGGTTAACATTAGTACACTGTGATTATACTGTTCAGCTCCCAGTACAACAATATTGTACTGTGATCGTATTTGTCAGCTCCCAGTACAACAGTATCACACTGTGTTTCAATTGTAGACTGGTTGTACGGGTCAACTACAACAGACTCAGTTCCATACCGGAACAGTGGTTGTCTGCCTGTGCCAAGAACATAATCAATCTTTTTACTTGTATTCTTAAATTTATATTTTAGAAAAATGAATATTAATGATAATCCTGGAAACCTAAACATCCTTTCATACTTAATTTCCCATGTTCCATGCTTTTCAAGACCTGAAAATCTATGAAATGAAATTCCATACTTTTCCATACTTTCCATACATGCATAGAAACCCCTCCTGGCACAGTGAGGTAGACGAAATCCAGGACTCTTTGGAGGCCCAGTCGTTGGAATGAGCTGACTTTAAATCCTCACTGGACACATTCATGTATACTTTATTATAATTTACTTTTATCAATGTTTTGGATAAAATGGTCAATTTTACATCAAGGTGCCCAACTGATCTGCCACATAATGTTCAGGTTTATAACATTATATGCCATGTTACCTGGATATCCAACTAGAAAGCCACCCCCCTGGGCTCAGCAGCTGGAAAACATGCTAGTTGCTGATGTATGGTAGGACATAACCAGCAGTGTGAGGTCTAGGACTGTTGTGAGGGTTGAGTTGTATTCGAAACAGGTCTATGTAGGGAGCCAGATGGTCACCTACAGCAAGTGTGAGTGCCCGATTGGGCAAGATAAATGCCACCACATGGCAGCCTTGCTGATATGGGTGGAGAAAAATGTGTCCCGCACTGACGTTGAGTGCGTTTGGAACAAGCCAAAGACGTCCAAATCAGACGACATTGGTTTTAAAAGAATTGCCTCTATGACACCATCCACAACACAAGGTAATTAATTCTTGATAAATTGCATTATTTGTAGTGTACATACAGTGCTTTCTTAGTTGTGATTAAGATGTCTTAATCACAACGATTAAGATGAAATATTAATTTGACTATGCATTTATACTGTCATTTCAGCTGGAATCAAAAACAAAGAAGTGAGTCAGGAGATAAAGGATATGACGGTGTCATCCTTGTCCCAGCTCCGCCGTTTCACTGGGATGTGGTGGATCTTGAAACCAGAAACACCTCAGGTATGACAAAGTGCAATGAAAACAAATAGTATTGGCCCATGACCAATTAAGTTTGACTTGATGAAACAACACACATGTACATTATGTAATGCCTTGCCATTCACTGTGTGTGTGTGTGTGTGTGTGTGTGTGTGTGTGTGTGTGTGTGTGTGTGTGTGTGTGTGTGTGTGTGTGTGTGTGTGTGTGTGTGTGTGTGTGTGTATATAAATATATATTTATATATAGACACTTCCTAGAGACGGGACGAATTGGTGACCAGTCCAGGATTTGCTGAGGCTGAGGACAAGGCTTGTTTTGTGTTGTCATCGCTTGCTGTCACTGACGCGGAGAAGCAGCAGATTGAGAGAGACACTGTCTTTCAAGCCAAGAACGATTTATGGTAACTATAACAACACACCACTACACTTCTCACAGTTTATTCAACTTCTATAATGAAACTACAGGATCAGGAGAGGTTGTCTGTTAGTCTCCACTCTCCAGATATTATGAAGTAAAGTAATACTTACTGGTAAACTTTTAGGTCACACACACACACACACACACACACACACACACACACACACACACACACACACACACACACACACACACACACACACACACACACACACACACACAGTGAATGACAAGGGATTGCATTTTGTACATGTGTGTTGTGGGCCAATACTATTTGTTTTTTATTACACATTACATCAATGTCATACCTGAGGTGTTTCTGGTTTCAAGATCTGTGACAAGGATGACACAGTACAACTCCACTACTTGATCACCTGTGTTACTGGTGTTTTGATTCCAGCTGAAATGACAGTAAAAATGCAGAGTCAAATTAATATTTCTTCTTAATCGTTGTGATTAAGACATCTTAATCAAAAAAGAATGTATGTACACTACAAATAATGCAAATTAACTAGAATTAAATATCTTGTGATGTGGATGGTGTCATTACAGACACTCTTAGCAACAGTGTCATCAGATTTTGGTGTCTTCGTCCTCTTCGCCCTCCACACACATCCCACATCTGTACGGGACACGTTTTTCTTGACCCAAATAAGCAAAGCTTGTGGTGGCATTTGTCTTGTCCAATTGGACACTAGCAGTTGCTGTAGGTTACTTTCTGGCTGTATACATGCACCTGTATCTGTAACTCTTGAGAATGTAAAATGTTTTGAAATTATAAAATGGAAAAAAAAAAAACCTATACGGGTCCATAGGGTTTCATTTTACACCTGAGAGCTAAATGATCAAATCTACACAATTAGAAACTAGAATAACATTATTTTGATCAATATTGGCCTGTCATCTCCGAACACAAATAAAGAATGGAATTGAATATTTATGACCAATTTATAACAATACTGTGTTCAAATCACCTAATATAGTATGTTTATCGGATGCTTGTCAATGTGAACTGTATCTTTGGGTTGTCTTGTGTCTTTGTAACAGGATGGCTTATCGTAAGAAACGGATCACAGCTAGCAACTTTGGTCTCGTCTTGGCAGCAGTCAGGCGCAATCGGTATCCACCTTCCTTATTCAAGACTCTGCTTGGCCAGTACAACCTCAAAGAGGGGTCTAAAGTAAGTTGTGAGATAATAATTGTTTCAACTGAAGGTGTCCTTGTCTTTAAGAATCAACTTCACTAAAAATGTATTAAAATGCAAAACTACATCTAAACAGAGCTTACCTTTATGGTCAAACAATTATAGCATCTTCACATGATTGCACACACTGTGCATACATACAGTGTATGTTCAGTCATGTATTTACATGTCGGATAGAATTCTTGGGAATCTGGATCTTATGCCAGTAGGGGTGGGTCTGTTTCGGTGCCAGGGAACCTGTCACTGCATCCAGCTATTTCTCTGCTTGCTAAATTATTGCGACAAATGATTTATATGGGTCTGGAAATTGGGTCAGATGTTCTGTAAAGGTTTTGGAAATTCATTGGTAAAATGTATGGGAACCCTGAGTGCTATGTTCTTCTCCCCTCCCTTTGTCAAGGCATGTGATTGGGGCATCACCCACGAACCAAAAGCAAAACAGGAATTCACAGAGAAAACCGGGCTTGTTGTCCAAGAGAGGGGGGGGTGTTCCTCTCAAACTGCTCGGTGGATCTCCAGATGGGACCGTGTCTGATGAGTGCATTATTGAGGTAAAATTATATTTTGTAAATACACAGTATAGTAGGCAAGTGGTTCTCAACCTTGTGGTACAATTAAATCATACAAGAATAATGTAAATAGATCAACAAAAGTAACAATTATCTATTTATCTATTAATTTAATATATTTGTGTAAATTAAATGCTAAATTCCACTTTTACTTTAAAATGATTAAATTCCTAAAAAAAAGTTGCAACAGATATGAAATCTGGCCTGACTAGAAGTTTGTTGACTTGTAGCATGTGATTAGAGCAGGGGTTTTCAAACTTTTTTGACTCGGGGCACCCCTGTGAATAACCTTTTCATCCAAGGCACACATCATGTTAGGCTACAGAAACTGGCTATGTTGCGGATACATATCAGTTTCCATCAAAACTGACCGAAAATAACTTTATACTTGACATTCATTGACCACTGCAATCCCATCGTCCTTATTCTAGGGGGAAGGTTCACCAAAAATAGCTGATCTACAAGCTATTTTTCTCACAACGCGTCACGCGATGCGTTGTGAGCTTGTGGATCAGCTATTTTTGGTGAATAAGCGTGTGCTGTAGATGTATAAAAACTCATCAAGTAGAGTGCAAATCAGGTCTGTTTTACTAAGCATACTGAAGTCATTGATGTAGTGACATTGATGAATTCTGTATAATATCAAAGTAGTCTGAGGCACCCCTGGACTAGTGTCAAGGCACCCTAGGGTGCCACGTCACCCACTTTGGGAAACCCTGGATTAGAGCACTAAGAACATTGGTATATTCTAAGGAATAGTCTAAAAGGTTTAGAGAAGAGATTATGGCTTTGTATACAATAAAATATGAAGTGTTTTGAAATTGTGTTTTTTTTTTCTCTGAAACAAAATCACAGATTTTGTGAAAGTGTGAATAGCCCTTTATGCTTCATTTTAAAATGGTGGTTTACAGTAGGCTACATAAAAAATGGGGAAATAGATGTGTAACAGCTTGTGTCACAGCTTGTAGATGATTACATTTTCAATACTCTATATTGATTTCAAGTCATATAGCCCAGATGAACTTAACCAGCTGGTGCACTATTTGCCTTTACCCAAATATTTTGATATGTTTTCCATAACACCCACCTCTAGGTCAAGTGTCCCTGGTCTGCAAAAAATGTGACGGTCCAGCAGGCAGCAGAGAAAAGAGACTTTTTTTTTCTAGAGCTGGATGCAGCAACAGGTTCCCTGGCTCTGAAACAGCACCACCCCTACTGGCATCAGATCCAGGGCAATCTCCACCTGACCAGAGCAAACACCTGCCACCTTGTAGTGTGGACCCTCATTGACCTCGTCATTCTGCCAGTGCAGAAAGACCCAACATGGGCAGGAAACATTGACATTCTAGAAACCTTCTACAGAGACTGTTTCCTCCCAAGAATTCTGTCCGACTTGTAAATACATGTATTGTACATACACTGTATGTATGCACATTGTGTGCATTCATGATGTGAAGCTGCTATAATTGTTCTACCAGAAAGGTAAGCTCTGTTTAGATGTAGTTTTGCACATTAATACAGTTTGCAGGGTTCCCACATCTTTTCACAAATGAATTTCCAAAACTTTTCCAGGACATCTAAACCAATTTCAAGACCCATTCCAATTTCATTCATTTGGCTCAATAATTAAGCAAACAAACAAAAAAAAGAAATTGTGGATGCTAATCCAACTGTTATAGCCCTGTGAGCACCTGTATTCCTTATGCATGCGTGGAGTGCGTGCAAAGAAAATGTTTTTGTCCGGTTTTGTTCAGTTTTTGTAGGGATTACTACAGTTACATTTCTCTCTCCACACACTGTGGACAGTGTATTTTTCCATTAAATTCTAGGACCCTTCATCAATTCCCAAACTTTTCCAAATAAATTCCAAAACCCATATTTTTCTAATTTCAAATCTTTTCTAGTACGGCTGCACAATTATCAAATAAAATATTGCAATCTAGATTCAGACACTTGTACAATGTACTTTCTAGAGAGATCCTGATATAGATTTGAACATCATCCTTTTTGTGTTGATTTCGTTGATTTCAATTTTTAGGAGGAAAAGAGAGATTCACATTTCACAGCGATAAGCGTGCAGCCCTATTTTCCAGGAATTTCATGACAGTGGGAGCCCTGATTTTGTGCAATGTGTTTTGATAAAAAGAGCAGCAGCACATTACTTCACTGGCACTTTATTAAAAGTAAAACGTTAACAAATTATCTGTGTGCAATCATTTCATCAATTTCAAATTATCTGTGTGCAATCATTTCATCAATTTCAGTCAATCATTTTATCAATTTCACGAAGTATGAGGGTTTGCAGGTTGGTAAGACACACACACACTTTCAGTATCTTGTTGATGTTTTTACTGAACTGATGTGGGATATTGTCCAAGATGCAGAACAGTTTCAGCCTCTGAATGGAGCGCTCCACGTGGATCCGTGCACTGGAGGTGAGTTTGTTTTTCTTCACTTCTTCTTGCGTGAATTGTCCATTTACAAGAAAGGATGGGATGTTAAGCGTAACCCCTTGTGGCAGGATGTCACGAATTGTGAAGCCTTTATCTGCCATCACCATGTCACCTGGTTGTAGTTGTCCAAGAACTCCAGAATCTTGTGTTATTGCTTTGTCTGAGGTGCTCCCACCGTAATAGTCACTAACAAACGTAATCACTCCATTAGGAGCCACACCTATTAAGGTTTTGTGTGTGGTCCGTCCTTTGTACTGGCTGTATAGATGACTCTGTGTCAAGCCTCTCTGTCTTGGAGACAGCAACCTCTGTGCAGTCGAGCACAATCCTACAATTAGGAAATGGACGGAAACACTCTGGCAGTGATGTCTGGTTCTTGGCAGTGGAGGGGATGTTGTTCTCAAGCATACCAACATACAAAATGTCATACAGGGCACTGACAATGGTGAGAAAAATGTTGGTTACTGTGGCTTTGCTAATATTAAACCTGGTTGCAAGGTATACATGACCGAAATTATGTCTGAGCTTCATCAAGGTCAGCAACACCTGATCAATTAGGGGCATTCTCTGGACTTTCCAGGCAGAATGATAATTTAGCTCAAATTTAGACAGAAGTTCCTCCAAAAACAGGACAGTAGCAGCATCAGGTAAGCCAGTGAAATGATGTACTTTGTCAGAACTGGAAGAAATTTGACTAAAAGAAAAGGTTTGCTTTTGTTTCTCCAGTTCTTCTTTCAGTTTCACAATTTCTCTTCTCAACATGTCATTCTCTATCTCAAGAACCACAGTACTGTTTGTAGTAAAAGTTCTCTCCGTTGAGGTACTAGGGGTCTCTGCAGTCGCAATGTCAGCATTGTGTAGTTCAGGCCCATCTGTCCCTTGATCTACAGCATTGTTGTAGTTCAGGTTCATCAGTTCCCTTATCTTCACCACTGATAGGGAGCGGGACTTTCTTCTTCTTTTTGGGTGGCTGGCCGGGGTCACTTGGGAAAGTCTTCCCCTCGTTCCATGCAAAGCGCGATGGTCCAGCAGCTTTGCCATCCGGAAAATGCCAACTGCACACCCTGGAGTTGGAGCCTGGGATGAAGTCGTCACGTCTGTAAAAAGAAAACACATGAGTTATTAAAATGTATTTATGTGCACAACAATTACAGGGTAGCAAATTATTGGCAGTGAAAAATTAAAGCTGAACTGTAACATTCCTTGTCAGCCCAGGATTTGAAACCTTGTTTACTGCACAAGTGCTGACATTATTTTTATTATTTTTCTTTTCCATCTTCTAGTTGTGTAGACTTTGGGCTAATTCAGATGATGAATATTTTAACTCTTGAGAACGTAAAAATGAAACCAAATGGACCCGCAAGGGTCCATTTGGTTTCATTTTTACGTTCTCAAGAGTTACATCTGGTTAACCAACTCAGCTGGAGACCACCTGGAACCCTCTCAGGGACCACAGGTGGTCCCCGGACCACCTGTTGAAAACCCCTGTTCTACTAGATGGCTCTAGCGTCATTGGCATCAATAGCTTCATTAGCATTGCTGTTACACTGAAGACTAGACATTTCAGAATGGTGCTTACAGGGGAATATCGCTCCATAAAAAACTTTATGTACCTTTAGTTGGCCTTTCAAGATCCATAGTTGTTGTCCTTCGTCCACGTTGCCCCTCGGTTGATTTAGCCCCTAGGTGGTCCCTGTAGTCCGATTTTAGCGTGTAATGGGAGCATACCATAGACATACTAAGAAACACAGTATAGGGTTGCCACATCTTGTGAGAGAAATAAGTATGTTATTTCTGAGTCCAAAAAACGTTCCATTTCTTTTATGCGATTCAATCTGCATTCCGTGGTCTCCTGTTTCTATACATTTTCAGACCATTTGAAGACCTTTTATTCTGTCCAACAAAGTAGTTTATAGTCGCTTTCATTCATTTTTATTCATCGTCGCTTCTTCTTCTGTTTTATTATGGACACAACCTCACCTCAACACAACCTCAATACAATTTCTAAACATCAAAATATTTGCTTCATAGAACCCAGACAGAGATAGCCTTGTGCGTGGAGACACTGTGGCGTCTCTGGAGTCTGGACAGTAGTTGACGATGTGTCACCAGGAGTAAAATCAATAGAAGCTTCTGAACCCTATAATCAAATAGCGAAAATTAAAATATGCCGCACCTGGTTCATTTTGCTGGTACATCCAGGATAAACACACTGCCCTTTCTGCTTCTTACTTAAAAAAAAAA
The DNA here is from genome assembly GCA_039105355.1 of Benthosema pterotum. Lineage (NCBI taxonomy): Eukaryota > Metazoa > Chordata > Actinopteri > Myctophiformes > Myctophidae > Benthosema > Benthosema pterotum. The sequence continues at coordinate 25,679,856 of CM076973.1, read as the reverse complement.
GCTGCTGGCAAATAAACATAATCGTAGTAGTAGCGAAAGCGTGCAACTAACTTTTACTGACTGGAGGGAGAGACACAGCCAGGGGCTGAGTGATATGACGTCATAGTTGTCATGTTGTTTGCCCCCAGAGTTAAATATCAGGTCTGGAACTTTGGGGGAGTGACTGACTGAATCATTCTGGTGTCTTTACTGAGTGTATAGTAGCATAGGTGTGTGTATATATACTGTATTGTACCGAAATGGTCACAATTGTAGTATTTACAATGATAAATGCTTTGAAAGAGCAGTATTAGTATTATATTATGGCATTATTGTGGTTTGGCTTATTTTCACAGGATGTGGCAACAGTAGCAGAAGGAGGCAGCACGCTCTGATACAATGTAAGGAGGTCTAGGATTGGCTGAAGGCAGACCATCATCATTGGCTGAGGACTCTGTGATTGACAGATACCTCAGCCAATGATGACGTTCGTCTCCGCCCAACGTCAAGAGAGTCTCAAAAAGATTTGTAGCTGTACAGGTTAGAAAAACAACTCACAGATAAGCAGTTGGCATTAGGCGTCCAGCAGGGGGCCTCAAATCTCACATCTGTGCTCATGTGTGAAATAGGGATTGCAAACACAAAAGACAGATCTGGGTGTGTGAATTCTGATTTCAAGTACGAAATAGAATTGTGGATGTGTGAATTTTAAATTCAAATGCGAAACACAGATCTGGGTGTGTGAATTCTGATTTCAAATAGGAAATAGAAATCTGGGTTTGTGGATTTGAAATTCAAACAGGAATTACAAACCTGGGTGTGTGGATTTGAAATTCAAACAGGAATTACAAACCTGGGTGTGTGGATTTGAAACTGAAATAAAGAACACAAATGCGAGCTACAAATCACAGACAAATCTGGGCATGTTGATTAGGAATACAGATGTCTGTATTCTTGATATATGAGACTGTTCTGGCTCCATAATGAATCACTGCATAAAGCTGAAGGTTTAAAGCTAGCGTAAGTAATGCTAGCGTAAGTATTGTGAAAATGCTAACAATGCTAAGTAATGCTTATGCTAAGTATACTTAGTAATGCTAAGTATTGTGAAAATGCCAATAATACTGTGTAATGCTAATGCTGAGTATTGTTAATACTGCTAAGTAATGCTAAGTATTGTGAAAATGCTAATAATGTCAAGCAATGCTAATAATACTAAGTAATGCTAATGCTAAGTATAGTTAATACTGCTATGTAATGCTAAGTATTGTAAAAATTCTAATAATGCTAAGTAATGCTAATGCTAAGTATAGTTAATAATGCTAAGTAATGCTAACTATTGTGAAAATGCCAATATGCTAAGTAATGATAATGCTAAGTATAGTTATTAATTCTAAGTGTTGTGAAAATGCTAGTGATACTAAGTAATGCTAATAATGCTAAGTAATGCTAATGCTACGTATAGCTAATAATGCTAAGTATTGTGAAAATGCCAAAAATGCTATGTAATGCTAACTTGTTCCTATTGGCTCAGTACCTCCATCTACTATAGTATTGAGGTGGTAGCATGTTCTAAACCCAAGTTATAGCTGTGTAAAGACCAGCCAATTGGAAGACAGAGGGGTTTATGCTATTAAAAGGATCCCTGCATAATGAGATAAATATGGATAATACATTATACTTGCCCTCTATGACTAGAATTGAACATTTAAAACACATACAATAAACTCCTTAGTTTAAAAATAGTTAATGTTTTTATCCCATGGTGTCCGCCATTTTATTAGCCTGTCACATGACCTGTCACTGTGATGACATCACAGTAGATCTGTTGTATAGAACATAGTATGGAACGTTAGATGATATACAGGATTAAAACGTAAAACAGTTCTGTTTGTAATGACAATGGTGATTGGCGACCCCCGCTGGTGAAATAAAGCAAGTGAAAAATGTAAAATGAACCATAGGAAGAGGAAAATGTATAGTTGTTTACATTCCATTCCATTCACTTCTACTGCGGAGCAATGCAATGTGACGTCATCACAGTGACAGGTCATGTGACAGGCTAATAAAATGGCGGCCACCATGGGATAAAAACATTAACTATTTTTAAACTAAGGAGCTTATTGTATGTGTTTTAAATGTTCAATTCTAGTCATAGAGGGCAAGTATAACGTATTATCCATATTTATCTCATTATGCAGGGATCCTTTTAAAGACCTGTAATGGTCCATTTGGTTACCTACAAACCTATAACCTAAGGTAAATTTGGCACGTGTGTAACAGTTGACCTTCAATCAATGACATTGTTTTCAATGCTTTCAATAGCTATAGATAATGTCAATGCTTTCAATAGCTAAAGCTAAAGCTAACATGCTAACATGTTAATGCTAACATGCTGTGTAAGTCAGGCAGAAATGTCTGTCTATGTGCGTGCATCACGCATATTTGGGCATGCCTGTCCCAAGAGCATGTGTGTGCGTGCATGCGCGCGCGTGTGTGTGAGACAGTTGCTACATTGTATTCAAATACATTGTATCATTGTATCATATCCAGGCCTGGAAAAGTCAGACATCTCCAAATATGGAGTTGTGCCACACATGCCTGAAAAAGTGAAAAAGTTAAATATCTTGAAAACTATAGATTTTTGTCCAAAATAACCTACCGGGCAATGAAAGTTCAAAGATAGCTGAACATTTTGAAGTTGGAACGGAGTTTCAAAGTTAAAGTATGACGGAGTTATGAGAGCACAAAAAAAATTCAGGCATTTCCTGGCATCTCCAAATATGGAGTTGTGCCACACACACCTGAAAAAGTGAAAAAGTGAAATAGTGAAAAAACTATAAAGAATTTTAAAAAACAAAATTTAAGCACACCGAACTGCATGCAGCCGAACGTTTTAAAGTTTGAACGAAAGTTCTAGCATAAAGTATGTGGAAGTAGTAGGCAATCGAAAAAAGGGGCGGAATAATAAATAAAAAAAAATAAATAAATAAATATAAAAAGTGGAGAACATAGAGGTCTCGCTGGAAGCGAGCCCTCAATAATGGTCAATAATGATGGTTATGTTTTAGGGTTGGAAAACCACGGCACTACAACTGAATTTTCCTATTATAAATATATAACCATAAATTATCATTCCTTCAAAAATACTCCAAAAATAAATATCTGTTATGTTTACTTATAACACATTATGATACAAATGACCATTAATGTTATACATTCTCTAGTGTAGAGTTGGGCTAATTCACATGATGAATTTTTTAACTCTAGAGAGTGTAAATATGAAATGGCCCCGCAAGGGTCCATTTCATTTGGTTTCCTTTTACACTCTCAAAGAGTTACATCTGGTTAACCAACTTTCCATCATTTCGCCTGCATGGGGACCACCGGGAACTCTCTCAAGGAACACTGGTGGTCCCCGCACCACTGTTTGAAAACCACTGGTTAACAGCAAAGCACAGCGCATCAACAGACAGAGTTCTTAAAGGTTTTGTGACATTAATTTTCATGTATTTTTATTATTGCGTTTTCTTTTAGGTTTTATGATCTCAATTACACCAAGGAAACCTGGACTTTAAACATTCAGTGTTTTTTCTGTTGTCTGGGGTTTTCTGTTGAGTTTGTAAGGCTTTTAGCTGCAATGAAAACCGACAAATCACCGGAAACAGTGACATCTGCTGGCAAAACACATTGACATATATAGGATTTGCAGGCTGTGACATCACAAACAGCTGGAAAATCTGAGGACTTGTTTGAGCCAGAAAAAAAGCACATAAAATCCATTGAATGTGAAAAGTGTGAGGTTTTTGGGCACAATTGACCTCAGAAAACCTAAAACAAATTACAACTACAATACATTTTCTTCATCTCCGAGTTGTAAAGACTTTCAACTACAGTATGAGAACCCTGAATGTTTGGTGAAATCCCTATATTTTACTATGGTTCCTTATACTACTATACACATATGCTCTGTTCACTTTTCAATTATATAAATAAAAATAAAGGTCTATAAATGGAAGCACATACTTAAGTGAGACTTGTTGCCCTTGACAAAGACATAATGGGCTAAAAACAAGTTAAGATTCCTCACTGAATTTCCAGATTTAAGTCAGAGGTTAGCGAAACTTGGACAGAAAACAACAGGTTTGTCCTATTTCCGCTGTATGCCTTCATATGTAGGCCTCTAAAGTAAAGCCTCTGTAAAGTACAATTGTATTGTGCCATTCTGTGCAACATGACAAACTGTGACTGGCAGTACTGCAAAGTAGGAGCGAGCAAAAGGTTGCCATGGAAGCATTAAAATGTCCTTATAAGGATATGTTTGACAGATCGCATTACAAGTAAAACCTAAATGCTAATGTAATTTCACATGAACCGGGCTTAAAGAGATGCAATCGACCATTTCTGATTCACGCGACTGTTGTGTTTAAGAGGATGACAAACCCCCTTTCTTATTGTCTATGTAATTCACCAAAATTGCCACTCAGAGCAGGCGCGTTTCATCTCCAGGCTTCCTCTGGTCTCGGCTACTCATCCCACTCTTACTTCCTCCAAAAGTGCCACCACTTCATTAACCTTGCCAGGAACCAGATAAGAAGAGGCAGTGCATCAAAGCTGCCTGCCCACAGAGAGAACAGAGACCAGTCTCCTCAACACACAGCGGCCATCAGAAACACTGGCAGATACTCAGTCCACATGCCAGGCAACACTCAAGGCTCGTTTATACTTTGTTGTGTGACAATGTCGCTTGCCAAAAAAAAAAAAATCAGTATAAAGTATGAGTTGGATTTCATGGAGGACCTTTTGTGTTCCAATAACTGTCATTCACAGATGGAATTTGTGTATAACACTAGCAAAATCCGTGTTCAATGGTGATGCACCAATCAATGTATTGTCCCACATATCGGCCAATGTCGGTAAATAAAACTGACATTAACCAATGACAGTAGACAATGTTTCTGTTGTTGTGTGTACATGCAAAAGTGTACATTTTGCATTGACTACGTTTGTATGTTGGTCATCAGTAGTCTACCAAGCTGTATTGTCCTTGGCACAAAACGAGGAACTGAAAACAAGAAAAGCATACTGTATATCAGTATATAAAATTGTTATTTTAAATTTCGGCATCGGCCATGAATTCCCATATCGGTGCATTCCTAGTTTTGAATGCATTTCAGAGTTGGTTTAAAAATATCCCTACAGAGGCTTACTTGTACCTGGGTAGCTTACTTCAAGCACCAAGCAGTAATTCCTAAGACATTGCACGACTATGATGAATTAAGTACAGGGTAGATTCTTTTCACCATTTGGTTGGTGGGGAGTTCAGGTACACAACTTTGTCATCATCACAGTGTCCTCTGACTGCTTAATACCCTGAGAAATGCAGATATTAAACAAGTCTCAAAGACCACCTCAGCTTCGCTGAGTAACAACTCCTGACTTTCTCAAAGCGTGAAAAGTACTGTACACGTTAAGAAATGTATTAACCGAGTCACAATATTGTTTTACTTGCACCACATACAAATCTCTCTGGTGCATTTAATCCCTCTACCCACAGTTTCTCAGAAAGGAAGGATATAAATTATTTTCGTTTGGTGGAGACTGCAAATCCCTGTCTGGATTCTGGTAAAAGGCTTAAAATGTCACTAAATGCCAAGGCTGAGACTCCTGCTAACGCATAGGTCTTTAAGACAAGATGTTAAAGCACTGAAAGTTACCTGAAATTGATGAGGTTAATATTCTTATCACAAACTGTGGCGTCTGCATAAGTGGATATTGAAAATAGCCAGGTAACCTTTCATATTAGGGGCTATCACAGGGATTAACGGCATAAACATCAATTACACATTTAATTGTTTATTGTCATTGAAAGCACACTACATGTCATGTGCTCATTTAAATAGACTGGAATACTGGAAAGTATCACAATAAAGTATCACGTAAGTATATACATAGCAGTTAAAGCTTAAATATAATATTACTGAAAATAAATCCTTAGCATAAGTCGAACTGCTGACATTTGAATATAGACTGTAAATGACTCAAAACAAGCTATTTATATTATCCGTCCCTTCCCTGGCAGATGCCTTGCCAAAAGACGTTTGGAAAGGCTGCACTGAGTGTACAAAGGGAACCATATGGACGTGTGTATGAATGGAACCAAATGGACCCATAGCACTCAGAGTAGTTGAATGAACACTACCGATTTGACTGTGTCACTAGAATGGATGGATGACAAAAGGTCACCGAGCAAAATATCACAGAGCAAAAAAATATTCTCCTTTTTCCAGGGACACCACCCCCCCCTGCCCAGTGTGAATCAGAGGTAAAATACAGTGCATTAAGTCAACCTCTAAGGCAACACACAGCGAGGGTAGAGTGAGACATTCTGCTATCTATTAAGACTTGCGTTATGTATATATATTGTGTGCTTAAGGAATTTTACTGATCCACAAAAACCAGCAGGAACGGATAAGAGCGAGTCCCTAAGACCGTGCGGTAAGCAACTGCAGCCGAGAATCTCAAGTCAAGTTAAAAGTTGCTGTGCGGTTTGAGGAGAAAAGTCTGGCAGAATCCTGCATGGCCACTGATAACATGGTTGGATTAGGGATGTTTAAGGGAAGTGAAAATTATTCATTTCAGATGGATGAAAGCTGCACTTGTCAAGTCTACCAGTCATGGACTTTCTACATTTCATTTCCACTAGCCAGCATGCATAATTTCCTCTCAATGCAAATTTCTCACACACCGGAATCGTGAGCACATTTACCCCGCTCCCTTAACACACGTTCTGTGACACAGAAAATGGATCATGGCCATTGAACAGGGAACAAAACAATGCAATTTTTGTGTCGGCAGAGGTGTGAGAATCTAATTTCATACGGGAGGATAAAGCAACAGCACTTTGAAAGCCATAATAACTTTCAATTGCAGGCATGCTCAAATCAAAGCTCAAGAAGAGGGAAGTGACACGTTCTGTCTGTGGTCTACTCATCCAAATGACATCTATAGAAATCATTTAAGCACATGCCCAATTAGCCTATCTGCCAGTCTCCATATCAGTCCAATATTAAGACTGTAATTACTGGATTTAAGTCCTAAAAGTTCCCTCTTACCCTCAATGTTGGCCTAAGAGCCTAGTAGCAGAGTATATATATATATATATCGGTCTCTCTGTACAAATATTATGATCTCTCTGATGAGAATTAAGTCTCCAGCCTGGATGGGCAATAAATTAGAGGCCCGCTTCTCGTTTACTCATCAGAGCTAATGAGCCTGATAAAATTACCTCGAGGATCATAATTACAGGCTAGTGGCACAGACTCTGGCATCCTGCATAAGAAAAAAACCCACCCCCCATGCCCCCCTCCACACACAGCTGAGTTTCAACATATTAAGATAACACCTAACCTCCATGATCACTGTGTTCTTAATACCGTTAATAGACAGAAAAAAAAACACAACACTGACAATCCCTTTAAAACAAGTCTTGCTTCATTTGGGATAGAAAGGTTCATGGGTTGGGACAACCTTATCCCTCCACAAAAAAAAAACCTTTTATACATATCCATAACATCATAACGTAGTATATCCACTGATTCCATTGTCAATTAAAAGAAATTCCGTGCTGTGACGATACCGTTGAACGATATTACCGTTGGCACCTTTTCTGTCAAGAGTGGGCTCCAGCAGATTTTTACCACCCTTTCATAAAGATTAAGCACTTCATGGGTAATGGCATATTTTAATGAACGACGGCAGCCTGGACACGAGAAGAGCTCACCTCAGAGGATTCCATTTCATCACACATTCACAGGATGAATTGTTTTACTTATGAATATTAATGCCCCTCTAATTTGAGGCTGTTGTTAATGCTTGTCGCTAGGAGCTTGGGCAAATCAGGTCCCATTCCTGTTAAAACCATGTATTAGACACCCCCCTGACACTAAGCCCTCGCCTTTGATTCTTTTTTTTTTTGTTATCAAATGTTTTTTATTTACGAAATAGGCAAAAAATGTTATTCCGAGAATGAAATATTACAATAAAAAACAAGAACAAAAAAAAATAATAATAAAAAAAAGAAGACAAAAACAACCCCATACAACCCTCCCCCCCGGGACCAATGAAGTAATTAGGAAAATAACGAATAAATAATAGTAGCAAATACAAATATACTGTGCACAATTAAAACAGAGATTATAAGACCTAACCTAACATGTTCTTAACTGCATCTGCAATGCCAGACCAAATATTAACATTCTCCTCCTTTGCTCCATGTAACCTTGCCGTTGACATTTCCAGATATATAATATCTAGGAAGGTTAAGGCCCATTGATGGAAAGATAGCGAATGAGGAGGTCTCCAACGCGTAGCAACCATCTTCTTTGCAGCTGTTAACCCAGCAAGGAAAACACGTTTACGGGTATCATTTAATTTCAATTTGGATATATCATTTAAAATGAATAAAGATGGAGAAGGAGTAATGTTAGTATGTAACAGTACCGAGAGTTTAGCAGAAACCATATTCCAGAATGTAAGAACACCTGGGCATTCCCAAACCATATGGAAAAAGGTGCCAGTGTTGTTAGAACTGCAAAAAGTGCAGTTGGGGTTATTTAAAACTCTCATAGCACATAACCTACGTGGAGTCAAATATGTTCGATGAACAAAGTTTAAATGGATTTGTTGATGATCAGGGTTCCTAGAAGCCAGCATAATATTGGACCACACCGTGTCCCAGCTCCAATCTGGATCTAAATTTGGTATATCAATCCTCCATAGAGTGTCAACAGGCAAGGTGCCATAATTAGATTCCAATAGACAAGCATACAATCTGGAAACAAATCCTCTTGATCTAACATTGCAGATAAGATTATGCAAAGGGTGCATCGTAAGGGGGGTTTGCCACGGTACCCCATAAGTCCTCATGGCAGTTCTCAATTGTAAGTAGAAAAAAAAAGAGTTACCAGGCAAATTAAAAATATCACATAGATTCCGAAAAGAACGTAATCCATTTTCATTGAAAAGATCACCTAAAGTGTGGATCCCCTTGGAGCTCCATCGTGGGAAACGTATAGGACGACCATCTATAAGCAACCCCTCATTGTTGAAAACTGGGGAATGTACGTTCCACTTTAAATCAATCTTGCACATCTTTTCAGCGGCTCTCCACACTGTTACCAATTGAGAAATGATAGGCCCAAAGCGAACTTTGCATTGATTATTAGAAATATTTGAATAGATCAAGTCTCTCAACTCAATAGGATGTACCAAACTTTCCTCAAGCTCTCGCCAAGAGACTCTTGATGAGTCCAGGTATCTCAAAAGGGGGCGAAGGGTAAAAGCCCAATAATATAATTTGAAGTTAGGCAACGAAAGACCACCGTCTTCTCTGGCCCGCTGCAGCAGAGAAAGTTTAAGACGTGGGCGTTTTCGGTTCCATACAAATTTAGAAATAGCCGAATGAATCTTAGTCCAATACTGGGAGGGTGGCGGTAATGGGAGCATAGAACTGACAAAGTTTACCCTAGGAAGCACATTCATTTTTATAATCGAAACTCTAGCCCGAAGGGAGTTTGGCAATGATGACCATCTGCTCAAGTCAAGACAAATTTTGTCCAGAGTGTCACCATAGTTATTTTTAACTATATCCTGAAGAGAAGGAAATACATCTATACAAAGATATTTAAATCTGTTGACTACTGGAATTATAGGGGGCAGAACAACAGACCTCATCCCCTCATTTAGTGGCAAAAGGGCAGATTTTGTCCAATTAATTTTGTAACCTGAAATGTCACTGAACTGGTCAAACACTTTGAGGATGTGAGTAATTGACTGTGGAGCATTCTCAATAAATAACAGGATGTCGTCTGCATATAAAGAAATATGGTGACGTGTATTATTAACCGAGATGGGAGTGATCGCTGTGGACTGTCGTATCGTTTGTGCCAACGGTTCGAGCGATAGAGCAAAAAGCAGAGGACTAAGAGGGCAACCCTGCCTAGCCGATCTACCAACTGTGAATAGTGGAGAACAGATCTTGCCCGTTAGTACCATCGCTGATGGGTTGGAATATAACACTTTAACCAACTTAATGAACGTGGGACCAAAACCCATCTTGTCAAGCACCGCCCACAAATAAGGCCATTCCAATCGGTCAAAGGCTCGCATAGCATCCAGCGCTAGCACCGCCGCTGGGGATGCAATCTCATTAGCTTTATCAATAATATGCAACAATCTTCTGACATTATCCGAGGCCAATCTGGTACCTATGAAACCTGTTTGGTCACAATGGGCCAGCTTAGTCATTAAGCCTTGTAGACGACGTGCAAGCACTTTTGCAAAGATTTTAAGATCAGCATTTAAGAGCGAGAGCGGTCTATAGCTCCCACATTCCGTGGGGTCTTTGTTTTTCTTCAGCAACAAAGATATAATGGCTATGTTAACATCTCTGGAAAAGGACCCCTCCTCAATAGCAGACAGAAACATATTGTGCATGTGCGAACCCAAATCATCCCAAAATAGAGCATATAGTTCAGGTGGAATCCCATCTATACCGGGCGATTTGCCCCTACGCATTCCCTTAACTGCTTCCTTTAGTTCTTCCATAGAAATTGGCCTGTCTAGAGTCTCTACGTCTTCCTCACTGAGTGTTGGTAACTGAATCTTAGATAGAAAGTCATTGCATTTCGCCACATTATGTACAACCTCAGAGGTGTATAGCTCATTATAAAAAGTACGAAACACAGAATTGACCTCTTTGGGTTCCGTGATTATGTCCCCATTTGTTGACTTGACACTTACAATGTCTGCAAATTGCTCATTCGATTTAAGACGTAACGCTAGTAGATGGCTAGGTCTTGCACTGTTAAAATAATAATTTTGTCTTGTGCGCCTGATTTGGAACTCCGAACGCTGTTTTAAAATGGAATTTATTTATTTCTTAACTAGCTCCCTTTGCGTTGCTGTGTGTTCATCAAAACTATTCTGAAGTGCGGAATCCAAAGTGGAAAAGCGAGTCTCTAGTTCCACCAGTCTGGCTGACCTAAGTTTTCTCATGTTAGAAGAATAAAGTGTTGAATTATTTCTGATAAAACCCTTGATTGAATCCCATAGAATTCTAGGGTCGTCAACTGAGCCCTCATTGATGCTTACAAATTCCCGTAGATCAGATTGGAATTGCTCCACAAAATTTGTATTACGCAATAATGTGGTATTAAACCGCCACCTAGGCGCTCTCTTCAACACCTGCCGTAATGATGCTACACATAAAACTGCCTTGTGATCTGAGAGTGTCATTGGAAGCAACTCGGCTTTGATAATTTTGTGAAATAAATCCCTGGAAGCAAATATATAATCGATACGGGGAAATGAGCCATGCCTTCCCGACAGAAAACTGTAATCTCTGATTGTGGGATTAATTAAACGCCAGATATCGACCATGCCGGTTGAGCCAGCCCAGGCACGAAGTTCTGCGGATGTTAGTATTTGTTCTCTACTTTCTGTTGAAGTGGATCTGTCCAAGTCATGGTTCCATGCTGCATTGAAATCAGAGCCAATTATGATTTTATATTCTGTCAAGTCCAGTAAGGTCTTAGTTAGTAGCTTGTAAAATTCTTTGTCTAGAACATTAGGAGCATAAACCGACACTAGAGCTAACATTTTACCTTCCAAGCGGATTTTAGCAATAGTTATCCTACCATCACTGTCAGACCAATCCCCTAAAAAATCTAGTCTAATTCTACGTTTTGCTAAAATAGCCACTCCTTTAGTTTTAGAATTTGCAGCAGAAAAGGCCAAAACTCGATAATGTTTATTAGCCAAATGATTGGCGTCCTGTTTTAAAAGGTGAGATTCCTGAATAAATGCAAAATCAATTGAATTGGAGCGCAAAAGCCCTAGAATACTAGTTCGCTTATGAGGCACATTCACTCCCCTTACATTGAAGCTTAAAAACTTAAATTCTGTCATAGTTGTAGTTCAAGCTCAATACAGAAAAAGCACAGTAAACAATTACAAAGATAACGCCCTTGGTCCCATCCCAAACAACCCGCCCAACTAAACACATATCCTTACAAGGCAATGATAATAGACAAATAAATAAAACAAAACAAAAAACAAAAAACAACAGTGAAGCTTGTGGTAAAACCCTTATTAGCTTCAGTAGACCAAAAAACAGTTCCCACCCCCTTCGACCTAAGTAAGCATTCACATCCCCCTGAGAGTGCTAGACAAAATAATATTGATATCCTAAATAAAATCTAAAAACAAACATGTATATACAGTATAACCATATTTACATAAACATGAACACGTAACTGCCCAACCAAAATAAGAAAAAAGATTGAAAAAACTCCTAAACTGATTAAATAAAACATCCAAAAGCTAACAAATGCATTGATCCCCCGGACCCGCGCGAGGACATGAACCACCCAGCCAGGCAATATTCCGACCCCTCAATGTCGTCGCTCTGTCTATCCCCAAAGCCCCGGCCCAACCATGCGTGACATGAGCTCGAAAACTTCCGTACACACACACTCGCGCGCACACACACACACACACGCGCGCACGCACACACACACACACACACACACACACACACACACACACACACACACACACACACACACACACACACACACACACACACACACAGAGAACAGCACTGAATGAGCGCAGGCACACAGGAAAAGTAATCCTACTATAACGAAATAAACTATAAAGGTCCGTTTAGTAAAAGAAAATGAGCATCTTAAAGCAAGAACATGTATTGCAAAGCCCAACTATAATGTTAAATGATTAAATTAAATCTCCCCCTCTCTCCCATTAAAGGCAATCGCGATAAAAGAAAATAGATAAAAGAAAGGATGGACTGGGGGTCCACGGACCCCCAGCCCATCCACAAACGTAATATGTGTTAGATAACGGGCATTAGGGTGCATATGCATATGAATGCAGTGAACGAAGTCGCTTTATCTATCATAATAAAAGTAAAACAACAGGGAAGAGGAAGAGGAGGATTACCGTGCGTAAAGATGAACTGACTTCAGAGCGCACCAGTCCATTATGCCCATAGTCCAAGCTGAATAATCACCCGATGATTATAAAAGAAAAGTGATACATCACAAAAAGGATATCGTTATTCTGGATCCTGGCGTGCGTGGTTCTTAAACTTGCCCTTGCAGAAAGCCATCGCCTCTTTCGGAGAAGAGAAGGTGGTAGTCGATCCATCCACGTTGATCCAGAACTTGCTCGGGTACCTGAGCCCATATTTCACCGACTCTCCCTCCAGAGATCTCAAAAACGCCTTTGTGGGCCCGAATGCAGCTCTTTTCTTGGACGTTTCAGCGGACAAAAAATTTCAGTCGGGGAAAATGTAGACGTTTCTTCCATTATAGGTGAGCTGATCGGCTTCTCTGGCGAGCTTTAGGATGCGTTCTTTCACTTGGTAGAAGTGGATCCTCGCCAGGAAAGCCCTCGGTTTCTCGTCAGGGGTACGTGGAGAGCCCCCAACCCTATGTGATCTGTCGACCTCTGGGGGAGAGGGGAACTCGGTGGGGAATGACTTCTGCAGAAAGTTCTGGATGAAACCCACCGGGTCAGAGCCCTCACATTTCTCTGGAAATCCGATGAATTTGATGTTGTTTCTGCGAGACCTATCCTCGAGACTGGCCACCTTCTCCAGCAAATCTTCATAGTGTTTCTCCAATCTAGAGAGGCCCATCTGCATGCTCTCCATGGCGTTACCGATGTTCTCGATGGATTCTCCTTGTTCAGCCACGGATGTTTTTAAAACTGCGACGGCTGGACGCAGTTCTTTCCCAATGTCGTCAATCTTCTTCAGTAGCTTTTTCTCGAATTCCACCATCACTGGCTGTATAGCGTCGTTCAGCATAGGCAAAAGAATGTCCTTCAAAGACTCCTGAAGAACCTCACGTAGCATGCTTTTTGTGAGTGTAGCGTCTTCCTGCTCGTCGGCCATTGCAGCGCCGGTGGCCTGTGACCGAGTAGTAACCCTCTCACCACTCTTGTTGTTAGGCATGTAAAAAAGAGCCTATATCCCAAAAATGTGCACCAGTGTCTTAGGAGGTCAGTTTAGTTAACAAAACACCGTGTAGGCAGCAAAAAAAGTATTTGAAAAATGTTAAACTAGAATGCACCTCCTCAGGGTTCAACACACACGTCTTATTCGGCCACCATCTTGCCGGAACTCCGCCTTTGATTCTTAATTGCAGAAGTGCAAGCATTTGCAGTAGATGGGGTGCAAAGCTTTAATTAACTCTAATATCACACATATTCAGTCTCGACTGTCCCCCACATCATGCATGGCATTCTATACCAATAACATCCCCAGCTCTGCTCAGCTAGAAAGATTGTGTTCCAAGTTGGTGATCACAATTTCATGCATTTCAAATGGGGAGGGGGGGGATGGGGGATGTAGTTCCCACTGTAAGCTGCGAAAAATTGACGTGAGCAAATTATCTTGATGCCTTGCTTAAAAACCTACATTAAAAATCATGCATTGATTGTGAATGACACTATGCCATTTTGAAAGTGCACACAAGGCTGGGGCCTTAGTTGTGTGCACTTTGTAATGTAGAAACTGATATTTGTCGCCATCAGGCCAAGAAACTTTGTCTTAAAACAACCACTTTCAATAAGGAACCTGTGTGTGTGTTCCAGTGGATCAAGTAGTTTGCACAGGCTCTTCATACTTTTCATTGGTTTAATATGAAACCCACAGACTTTGTTACTTTCAACCTGGTGTTCCCATTTTGGACAGGTCATTAATCTAGGCATACTTTTCAAAATCATAAGGTGCACTGCAGCCAATTCACAAGCCATGGCGCGTGGTGATGAATCAAGAGCTTGTAGATCGGCCATTTATGTGTGGCACTCCAACAAGACTATTATAAGGCCCATTCATTTGTAGGGAAAGAGAAAAAAATCAGATCCAAGTCAGACAATGATGTATTTCTGGTTGCAGCAACAGTTACCGTATTTGCGAATAATAACTGGTGATTAGTTGTGCAATGACAAGAGATCCAGTTTAGAGATGTTCAAAAGCCAAGTTAATGTGCCAAATGGAAATTGTTAAGCAAATAAAATCAACCTCTCATATGTAGTAATCTTAAGAGGATTTATTAAAGTTCATTTAAAAATGTATAAATAAATATAAAGGGTACACAAGGTAAAACACATGACCACTTTTAAAAAGATCCCACAAGCTTTTACAGTAATACACATCGCTTACAAATAGTGGGAACAGGCCTTTTCACAGATGAGTGACTATGCCGAACCCAAGTGCGCTGCGCTGTCAACTTGTTGCTGTTGGGACTTATAAAAATATACCTCCTACTGGACCTCAGCTCCTCTGTTTAGCCTATAATTTATATTTTTTGCGCCTTGCTAAATCTCATGTGGACTAAATAGGCATATGCCCGTTTATGATGGGTTTGGAACTGTCAGTTGTTTGAGTTTGTGTTGCTGTTGAGCGTTTGTTGTGATTATATATCCTGCGTGAGGATTCTGTAGGCCTATTCATTCAGCCTATATGTTCAAAACAAGTGATTTATGTAGGCCAGGCCTAATAAATATGCTATTTCACATTATAGGCATCTTGTTCATAACTTGTGTGTGGAGAAGGAAATTAAAGAGTACTTTAACACACAAAAATGCGCGTGCATGAAACGCGTGCACGCGCATTTTTTGTGCACCCCCGCTTCCATGCTCAGCCCCTGCTACTGTAAAATAGTTCCCGCGCATGCATAGTAGGCTCTTTCTGTTTCCATGGTATCAACAGCAGTGCAATGGTCCAACTGTCTGCGTGTGTGCAGTGTGTGTAATGCTCTAAGTTGAGGAGAATACAGCCATCGAGGTAAATCATTAGCCTGTTATAAGTCAGTGCCTCTGTTGACTTTAGTAAATTAACCCAGCGGTTCCCAAACACTGTGCCAAATGCACACTGCTCTTCCGTGAGACAAGTCCAGGTGTGCCTTGGGATTCGGTGACAACCACACATTAGCGGGGTTGCCATGGGGAACTTTTTATAGTGGGGTCCCACGACACACCGTCATTTACAACTCTTGTAAAAGTTTGACTTTCGCTTCTAATTTGTAGATGATGACCTATAGAACAATTTTAGTTCGAGTGGCCCATCTGTAGATGAAAAAAATATGCATTTTTTGCCTAATTTCAAAATTGACCAAAATCGGATTTTTGTTTTTCTTAAAAGTCTTTATTTTCTCACAATTGCTGTTTTTTCTTTGTTTTCTTTTGCTATATCTAGTCAATACTAACCCAGGAATTAACTGGATTTCAAATATTAATGTTTGGAATATGATATGGAAAAAATGGACGCCCATGTACATCAAATTACTTCAAATGGCACCTAATTTAAATTCTGTTGAACCTAGAAGGATGAAGTTAGTGCCTACCTATCATGAATGAGTAATGGTATAAATTGTAAATAAATAGAAACAATACAGTATTGGGGGGATTAAAGTTAGGCATACCCACTTATAGCCCAGCCTCTGTGTGAAAATTGTGCACTTTTCAATGAAAGCATGACATTTGGCACAAAGTTAAAGCCTGCCATAAGGAATTGTTTTGGCTATGGGTCTGTGATGACAGCTATGGTGGCCATCATCTGCTGTTATTTTACCAATTCAGCTCATACAACATACAATCTTGATTTTGATGACAAAACGTTTTCAAGGATTATGATTTTTTATAAAATGCTAGATAATAGTCAAATCATCAAAATGTGTAATATTGATGTAGGCAGGAAATCCATGTCTTCTACTCTATATGTGAAAATCAAGTGAGCCCATGAAATCAGCTGACATATTCTTAGTACTCACTCCAACTCAAACCAGCTCTACCCGATTGACCAGTACCCAGTGAGGTCAGAACACCAGTCTGTGTACTTCTAACCAGATCCCCATCCAGATCCAACACCAGTGTACTTCTAGCCAGATCCCCACCCAGATCCAACACCAGTCTGTATACTTCTAGCCAGATCCCCACCCAGATCCAACACCAGTCTGTATACTTCTAGCCAGATCCCCACCCAGATCCAACACCAGTCTGTATACTTCTAGCCAGATCCCCACCCAGATCCAACACCAGTCTGTGTACTTCTAGCCAGATCCCCATCCAGATCCAACACCAGTCTGTGTACTTCTAGCCAGATCCCCATCCAGATCCAACACCAGTCTGTGTACTTCTAGCCAGATCCCCACCCAGATCCAACACCAGTCTGTGTACTTCTAACCAGATCCCCACCAAGATGCAACACCAGTCTGTGTACTTCTAGCCAGATCCCCATCCAGATCCAACACCAGTCTGTGTAATTCTAGCCAGATCCCCACCCAGATCCAACACCAGTCTGTGTACTTCTAGCCAGATCCCATCCAGATCCATACAGTAAAAGCTGTCTGGTGAAAACCCCTGCTGAAGTGCTGTACCTTCACACACAAGCTAGTTGACAGGAAAATAGTCATACTCAAAGTAGTTATATTGCACCATGGTGACCATTCTTTTCGATTCTCATGTCCTTCTTGAAGATGGTTCGGAATGCATAATGCTTCTCCCCATGAAGACTCAACAACAATGTCAATTGAAGGAGCCTTCACCTCATGATACCTTCAAGGTTCAAGGTTTTTATTTGTCACTCCAGTGTAAGCTGGTGCTGGTGAGAAACTGTCTCCTGTATATAGCCTCCAAAACAAATGCAGACACTTGGCTAGACTGCCACAGTTTGAAAGGGTCAAGCCCCTAATCCTGATTGCGGGAGTCAACCCCATCTAATCACACAAACCGGGGCCTCCAGATGAGCCAGCAGCCATCTGCACAAGTCTGGGTTGGACCTTGCAGGGCTGAGCTAGAGACTTGGAAAGAAACCTTCAGCAAAGACAATGGCATTGACATAGCTGACATAGCCCCAGAACACTGAGGCCATAAGAAGTGAGGAGAAACTCTGGCTGGAAGCCCTCACCCCACGTCATCCTTTAGACCTCGTCCTTGAAAACGTAGGATTAGTTACCAGAATCAGGATCAGAGAATTTGAATTACTGTTAAAATATCAGCAGGTGGTGGCCATTATGAGAAATATCTACCATGGTCACAGGACAAATGTAAATAGTACCAATGAATTCCTCATCATTGACAATGTGGGACTATTTACTAGAATTAATATTTTAGAAAATAGCTGTCAGGATTACCAAGGGACAAATCTGTGATGGTGCCATAGCCAACAATGCTCCTAATGACATGCTCCAACTGTGTTCCAAAATTCATGCTGTTATCATCAAAATACTGCACATAGAGGCTGGACTACGTGCTATTCTTGTGGATACACACAAGGGGGTGGGGAGGGGGGCTGGGGTAATATGGTCTAAATCAGGGGTGCCCAACCTTTTTTGACCCAAGATCTACTTTTCAGCAGCCAACCCCTCCGGGATCTACCAGTCCAATATCAACATTTCAAACCACACGCATCGTTGCCAGCCTACAGTAACTTCGCAACAACAAAACTACTTTGTTTTACCACTTACTTTATGTCCATATAAGCATAAAGTACAGCAGACTTGTCATAAATAGGCCTACAACTGTACAACATAAGTACAACAGACATGGACAAACACTGCCATTGCAAATGCATCACACACTGACGAAAATCGCTCTTTTTTCTTTTCCACCCCATTTTTTTTCTTTCCCCCCCACATCTCCCGAGATCTACTTGTGATCAGGCCGAGATCTACCGGTAGATCCCGATCTACTGGTTGGGCTCCCCTGGTCTAAATGACTAAATACTACTTCTGAATGTGAATATGTTATATGTTCAGATTGGATAAGTTACGACAGTCTTATTGCATATTTTGGAAGCCCCCCCCAATAATCTTTATCTGCGTGCTGGCCACTCTAACCAAAATGGTTACCTCACCTAGGATTTAGTATTGAAAGTTAAACTTTTAAAGTTGTAAACGACAACTAAATTTAACATGGAGATGGAAAAAATATATTTTATGTGTAATTAGGTTTAGGTAGCAAATGCTACTCCTGATTGTGAATCCATAGATATCCCATATGTACAGATTGGACAATTTGATCAAAAGTTACAACAGTTTACGTGTTTGGTAGGGTTGGCACCTTGTTACGCCCCCTACAGGCCAAATATTTAATTTGTGTGCGGGCCACTCGAACCAAAATGGTTCTATAGACCCTCACCAACAAATTAGGACTGAAAGTGAAACTTTTACAAGAGTTGTAAATGACATCCACATTTAACATGGAGACGAAACCCCACTATTATAGGGAAAGCCCACTATTGTTAATGTGATGGCTATAAACTCTCTTCTGTAAACTTCAGCTAATGAGAAACCACTGTTCTAGATGAACTAAAGCATGTTGGTAGGTCATTGTGGGGTACTGTATGTATCGGCTGAGAATGTGTACGAGAATGGTTACCTTGAATTTAGATACGGTACCTAGGTTTGGTGAATGATTTACATTAATGAAGTAACCGATTTACATTATTAATGATGTAAGCAGAACATTTTTCTCGGGGAACCCCACTACTGTTGATGTGACGTCACCCTTACAACACCATTACAACATGTAATGACCTCAGTGGGGCTTTCACTTCATAAAATGGGCCGTGCTACAGACAAGATGGCAGTTCTCAAATTCCCTATCGCAGCTCCCTATTGCAGTCAATCATGTCCGGTGGCCAGCAGATACAAGAAATCTATCTCCTGCTAGAAATAGACTGGGAATACAGGTCTGACAACTTCAGCCTAAAGGTGCATAAGCGGGACTCCAAGGATGGCATCAAGGGCCTCCTGAGCCTCTTCCAATCCCCCCCTGAGGACAACAACAAAGCCATCAAGGGTGTGCAGGACTGCGTGGATCTTCTCTGGCTCCCCTTCAAATCCCCCCCTGAGAACAACAAATACTTGCTGGAGCAAAAGAGCTACAATGTGTACATTGCCTGTTCCCCATTGGCACTGACACACTTGGAGAACTCTAAGGTTGTGAACGTCGAGCATCGGCTAGTCCGTTCACGTGCCATTCTCAGTATTGACTGCGCCCAGGTAAAGGGTTCTTTTCCGGAGCTGGAGAAGGCACAGGATGAGATGCTCAGATTAGACGACCTTCGCTTCATACTCTCACAGCTCGCGGGCGCAGGCTCTCGGACCGAAAGGATGAAATACCACATGTACAAAGACATCTACAGCCTGAACGTGTACAGCCCCGTTTGGGTTTGTTCTACGACGTTGTCAGGGTTCATTTCTGGTGATTCCATTTACCTTGGCGCTGATGGCCAGGCTGATGGCCAGGTAACCCAAGGGCAAAGCAGACGGCCCTCATGCAAGATCTGGGAAGTTCTACGCCTGCCAACACTTGACGTGTATTTGGCCAGTTCAACACGAAATCGAAATCTGGCAGTGGCGCGGATTCGTGAGTTCAAAGAAGTACTTGAGAAGAAGTACACAGTAATCAATGATTATGTTCCTGATCACATTGCTGAAATTGCGCAAAAGATGCTCAGTTCAGTTGGTTCATATCTCCTTGCAATCATGATACGTGAGGGCAAACACCAGGGCCCACACCTCTGGTCTACTAGTGCCGGAAATTTTGGCCAATGCTACACAGCCGGTTCAGGCGGAAACTTTGCAATGGCTGTCCTTCAAAAACGTGACATGCTAATACAACAGAACGGTCCTGCATGGGTGCTTGTAGATTCAGTGCAGGCAGGAGTTGATTATTGTGAAAAGTCCGGGTTTGGTGTCCATTATGTGGTTTTGCAAAAGGATGTGCAAACCCCATTAGACGCCATTAAAGAGGTCACAAAAGAAGACTTTCCTCCAGGAAAAGTAAAGATACATATACGTGAGAAGGATGTGTTTGAGAAGATGGTAGATGGCATACCGCTACATCAAGGGCAATATAAAGAGCAGTGGATTCAGGAATTTCCAGAAGAGGACACAATTATTCTTCGCAAAGAGAGTGGTTTCTCCAAAGTCTTCCTTTGGGTCACTTTTGAAATATTTGCAAGCAAGTTAAACTCTGAGGTTCAGATCATCAAACTAGATAAAGAGGAACTTTTCTTCAGACTGAAGGAAAAATAATAGCACTCAGTAGAGTGTAAACTTGCACGCTGCGCACGTGTAGGCCATGGCCTACCCAAAAGTCAGATCATTGCTGTGTTGCCTAAATCCATTTTGTAAAGAAATTGCGGCACTAATCGTGTCAATACCAGTTGCTACCAGTGTAAACTTGTCGTGTCTTGCAATTAATTATACAGAAAGGAGTACTTTGATCTCTACACAGTAATGCCTCAAAAGTTGATCATATAGTTAACAATGTGTGGCTGCATTATATCAATACTATAATTAAGGAGCTGTCTGTCTGAATGTCTGAATGTCTGAATGTCTGAATGTCTGAATGTCTGAATGTCTGAATGTCTGAAGCGAGCATAACTCATCACTGGCTGCACCGATCACTATGATTTTTCACACAGTCATTGACCATAACATTAGGAAGAGACTGAGGAAGCCCTTTTTTCAAATTAACAAATTGTTGATTAATAATGAATTTATTGGTGAATTAAATTTCCCCATTCGCTTAACATTGGCAATTCCCTTTTCGGCCACAGGGGGTAATGCAAATACCAACACACACACACACACACACACACACACACACACACACACACACACACACACACACACACACACACACACACACACACACACACACACACACACACACTTTATGACTGGCCATTGCAGTGTCTGTGCCTGTGCATTAAAGCAATCCTTCATCAAATCCTTCATCACATAATGTGATGAAGGATTCACATTACCCACACAGTGAGTACATCATTTGGTGTTCGTATATTCACAACGGGTAAGGCCCTAGTTTAGCTAAAAATGGCCTGGTCAGAGGTCTATGTCCCAGGGAGGAGGCCACGGGCGACGTGGAAACATGGACTGTGATACTTACGGATCATTGAAATGGTGAATATCTATTGACATACAGTACATCATAAAACAGTCCATAAAAAACAACGTAGTGTTCTTTTTTTGTGCAACAATGATGTTTGCATCCAATGATTGCCTGCATCCCAAAACACAATTTATTCTTAATGGACGCAATTAAACAACTACCATTGTATCCTTGGGATGCAGCAAAAATAATGGTACCAAAATAATTCACCCTAAAAAAAAAAAAAAAATCACCAAAAAATGTGAGTACATTTGCCGCTGCTGTGTGCTGTCCAGCATTTCCTTCAGATATCATACATGAATATAACCACATTAAAGCTATATACAATGAAAAAAATTAAATGAGGCAAATTGTAAAACTGACAAAATATGACTCCTAATGCCGCTGGGATCATAAAATGTTCCTGGGACACCCCAAAGGCCCTCCCAGCATCCCGGGACTAGATAGAAATAGGCACAATATATGGTACATTCAGTCTGCACACGAATGGTTCATGGTTCACGAATGGAACGTGGTTCACTCGGCAACAACAACTTGCCCACTTCATTTTTTTTTAGCAAACAAACATTTAATATGTCAGCTTTTACAGACAACAATGGCTAAGTGTAAAGATCCTAATGTATGTAGGTAGGTTATGATCAATCAAAAACACATTATAGCCAAAAAAAAAGAATAAAATCTTGCAAGGCTGTATTTTTGCATTTCCATTTTTTTCTTCAAGAAAATGTGATGCTCTGTGGCAGGCCGGAAAAGTTGGTTGAATTTGGTTGAATGAAGACACTCAGACTCCTGAAATCCTGCTCACAGACCCATAGCCTTACAGTGTACACACAGTTACAGTAACTGTTCACTTCATGGGGCCAGTCCAATGGCGGCTCTTCTACAGAGACTTCTATTGAGAATATGGACATTGGACAACTAACAGACAAGTGGAAGTTACGGAATGCACTGGAGTCGACCGGTATAAATGAACTACATGACCACGGTTTTCTGCCTCTAAACTAGATCAGCACTCTGTAGAGTGCCAACTTGCGCATTGCGCACAAGAAGGCCATGGCCCACTTGTGTCCAAGCAGAGCGAGCAACAAAAAACAAAAAACAAAAAAAAATCATGCAAAATACATTTTATCTTTGTGTTAGAATTAGAATTCATGACGATACTTTTAAAGGGCCTTCAATTACGTCACCATTTGTTACGTGCCGTATAGGTTTGCTGTAGTTCTGTGTTCCTCCTCTCTATTCCTCCAGTCCCTCTTTCCCCCTCCACACACTCTCATTCTCTGCAGGTGGGAGTGTCCACAGCCATCAGTGTGTCCGGCCTCCCAAAGCCTTCTAGTGGGAGAGTTAGGATATTCGCGTTCACTCCTGTGCGTCAGGGCAATGGCGCTGCTGGAGGAGCAGCAGCGCTGATGTAGAAGCCGTTTGAGTGCACTCTGAAACCGGAAGTCGATGAATATGGATGGGATTTAATCATAGGGACCAGCAAAGAAGGCACGAAAACATCATGTATTAATGCCGGTGACCTCGTAAACAAACTATTGATGCAGGCAAATTATAGAATGCCTTCTGGAGGTTGATTTCGGATACTTTGTCACATGATTTGCAAATGATATATATATATATATATTGTCAATTTTTCGTCAATATATATATTGACGTCTTGAAAGTGTTAGTGCTGATTGAAACTGGTTTCAAAGCAGGTGATATCGCGAGAATTCATTGAAAAGCTAAGATTCTCGCGATAACAGCGGGTCCTATTGGGGGTAGGAGTATGCAGAAAGTTATTTAATCAGTTATTTAATCCAGCTTTAATGACTTTATTTTAGTTGTTCTTTAATAATAGTACAACATAAACATTACAGAGATGGTAGCCGTGACTGAACAATACTTAAACAGTTGTCTTTTTGCATACGTACCTAAAATACCTCTTATTTGCGACGTTTTCGTTGAAAACAATGTACTCCCAATGACAGTTAGGACTCGGACTGCACTCATAGACGAATCTCTGTAGTCACGTGCACGGTGCTCCGCTCTTGTTTCTGACCCCTCAATATCCTAACTCTCCCACTAGAAGGCTCTGCGGCCTCCAATCCACATCATCCACCCTCATTCGCCAGCTGAGATTTCCCGGCCCCGCCTTCCACCAATCATGTTCACCTGTGTCCTATATAAGTGCGGTGCTGGTTCACTTCTCACTCTCTTACCCAAAGCAGACCTACTCAGAGTCACTGCAGTAAACTTGCTCTGAAGTATTAAGTAGTTCTAGTGTATGCCCTGCCTTGGGACAGGCAAGACGGGGGCCCCCCTTACAACGAATCACTTAGGTTGGTTTTGTGTAAACACACTAGGTAAGGGGTGGTTGCCACTTGATGTATTTTTCCCACAGCGGCTAGTGTAGTCAGGTAGTGACTACACTAACCCTAACCCATATTTGATTTCTAGTTGGTTACATTGTGCCTAATATTAGCTGTTTTTGTTAATTATTTTTGGCAACATCCACGTCCCCTGGCAGAGGTATACATTTTATTTTCGAACTACTTAAATATTGAAGTATGTAAGACCCTACGTCTGAGTGTAAACACTCACAGACTATTGTTATCTACACCAGCAGTAACTGCTTATGTAACCGCCACCAAGTACTAAAGTAAATTTACTCTAATTAAATTTACTCTAATTTACTTTAATTACCTATATTATTGTAATCACTTGAGTACTTTGACTGTACTTTATTACTGTGCTTAACGAGCCTCTGTAAAGTATTTGTACTTAATTGACAAACAACTACTAAAGTTCTTTAGGAGGGCTGTTTGTCCACCGCTCATGGAGTCTCTTCCATGTCCGGCGCTGAGAGTCTGGTGCAACGCCTAGGTCCTGTGCCTCCTGGTGAGAGCAGGATTGGGCCTGGTGAGACGTAGGAGGGGCACGGACAGGTGTCAAACCACAGAGCCTAGTCCCTCCACGCATCAGAACCTCCCAGTTTTGGCGGAGTATTTTAGGGGCGGTGGATTGGACGGCCTTGGCCTTTCCCTTGTGGGACTGATCAGGGGTAGCTACTGGGACGTGAGTCGGGGCGTCATGAACCCTGGCTGGGTCACCTGAGGGGTATGATGTTCGAGAGACCCGAAAGCTTGGGATACATCACTGAAGACATGTCCCAGGTTGCATTCATTCGATGTATTAAAAAACTTTGATATTTTATGTTTGGTAACCCTAAAACCCCTGAACGGTCCTGACTAAGGGTTTTCGTAACACCATTTCATCACTACCTACACCAGCCATCCAAAGCCCACAGAGGACCGTGGAAGAAACCTAGAGATTTTCAGTGGTAATACTCGCAATTTACAAAACATCAGTTCTAAAGTTCGACTGACGACCGGTCAACGACCACAAACAGACTACATTTCCCTCACTCGTTTAACCCCCAGGTATTCTCCAGAGGACCGTGGCAGAACCTGTCTGACCTTCTCTCGTAAGGTCCCAGCTGCAAAGGTCTCTGAATTAGGTCATCATTACTTCACTGCCCAACCGGCCAACCGGAGTATTTAAGAGTGACAACAGACGACCAGTGACTGCCGAATTCTTAACTTGCACTAGCTCTGCTCATGCAAGCAACTAAAAATCAATTAAAAACCATAACTAAACTGAAACTGTTCACAAAACTAACTAAAGCCAACTGAAATTATAGACAAAATAACCTTGGTTCTAGTTTTTAGCAGTGTTGGGCAATATTACTCAGTAATCAAATACATTACTTATTACCCCTTTTGAAAAGTAATATTACACTGGATGCAAAAGTAATATGTAGTATATTACATGTTACTTCTTTATATTACTTTAATTTGCACCCAGATCCCTGAAAAAGGGTAAGTACAACTACACAATCTGCCAGCTTCTTTTAGAGATGAACCAGTTTTTTTGAATATGAAGAACTAGAAACCTGACTACGGATAACCACGTAAGATGGATGGATGGAGATGAATAAAGACATCAGACCCTAAAATATTTAACATTTATACTGTATGCCACACACAATTAACATACGGTAGATTACAGTTGCAGTAGGCCATTATTTAATCAGTTGGATTGTTATTTGGTTACAGTTCTTGTCATTTGGTAAGTTCTTGTGGCCCGGGTTGGGCCGAGACAAGAAAGGTTCACTTTCTTTGCAGGGCGGGTTGGGGCGGGTTATGTTTTGATTTCAGCCTAGATGGACTATGCGTTTCGACCAAATGGACCCTTGCGGGTCCATTTGGTTTCATGTTTACACTCTCAAGAGTTAAAATTCATCGTCATTTTTTATCTATGTTTGCATGTTTTGTTTCCCAAACCCAGCCTGAAATTGTGAACAAAAACAAAAGAAATCTTTAGTTTTGGCGTCTGTGGGGCTAAAATGTCATCAAATGGTGGTCCTCTGTGGCTCAAATACTAGATAAATAGAGGGCCCCAGTATCAAAAAGTTTGGTCTTACTCTTACTTTTGTCTTGAAATTAAATTAATACAATGCAGACTTTAGTTCAGCCTTTAGTCTTGGCCCTCCACAATATTTTATGTATCTCATGTGGCCCCTTGGGAAAAATAATTGCCCACCCCTGACCTAGATGGACAACTCAGTAAATTCTGACTCGAAACTCCAAAAATAAATTACCCCCCATTATAAGGGGGGGATGTGGGAGCCAAGTTGGCGTGATTATTTCAATAATTACTGCATTATTTGTGATTTGTTTGATTTGAGTTCATGTATGGCTTATGTTCACGTAAAGGTTTGAAATGGTTGATTTGTTTATTTTAATATGCTTTGGTTGAAAACAGTTATGTTGCTGTTGTGCCTTTGATGGGAGGGCTCTGGGTGGCTGGGCTTGATTGCTGCATGTGTGTGTGGGCAAGTCAGGGCCTGTCTGATAGCTTTAATAATTGATGAAGGCTTAACCGCCGAAACGTTGGATTCTTAAACCTGCTATGTCCTAAATAAAAATATTGGCACTACCGGTGTGTGCGGCCACTTTCTTGTTTTGCCAAGAAGTTTTTCCTCACATATGACTAGCATATATGTCATCTATGGATTTTAATTGGGTCGCGCCATGAGTTTGTAGATCTGCCATAAGTATGTCATTTGAGTTAGGCCTCTGCATTTTCCGTTCTGCCCTCTGAAAGATTTTACAAGGGCAAAATGTTTATTTGACTTTGTTAATATTTCACTGTCTAAAATTCTGGCGTTGTGAGAAAGTAGTTATGTTTGGATTTCAGCCTAGACGGACTTATGCGTTTCGACCTTGTTAGAGTTCCCCACTCCCACTCAGTCTTTCCTCTGCTCTCCCTCTCTTTTCATTGAGAGCATTCAAACTGAATTACAGAAGAACTACAATACCCAATGATGCATTCAGGAAATTACATCATACCGTCGTGTTCCTTTGAGTTGCCATGGTAACTGTGACGTAGATTTTGATAACTGAATAGAACAAGTGTTTCGCCATGTTCTTTGGTGGAAACTGCTGAAATTTGACTTGTCGGACGAACACTCTTTTCCCCTCATGTATAATGGAATAAGTTACTTTTTAAAACATATGCTGCTGTATCCTGTGGACACCTCTCTGCTTCACCTCCAGTGACTGTGGAAATGTTTGTGTTCCGATTGTGGAGTAAAGCATTGTGCTACTTTGCGTAGAATTACAACTGGATATTTCTAACTCTATTCCATTTCCAACTGCTCTTAAAGCTATAGTACTTTTTGGCTGAGTACTTTTACATTTCAGTACAATTACTCTGATTACATTCTGTGATTGGTTTTCAGTATGTTGCAGTTTGGCTAAAAGCCTGGTCCTATTTTGTGTTAATTCTTTTCGATTTGAGCTGTCGAGGTATTTAGAGTCCATTTTGAGATACAGTATTTCTAATTTCCTCTTAAAGGTTAAATTAGACCATCAAAAGATCTCATAAAATGTATATATTACTGAAGCTTTCCTGGACTGTATGGTGTGTGCGCAAGAGTGAAATTATTTTTAAGGAGTATTTTCCTTATCTTTGAAGTCAGACTGCCTTTCCCACTAGCGACTGTGTATGTGAGATGTAACTGTATGTCTGTGTCTATGTATGCAGTGTGCGTGCATGCATGTGTTTGTGTGTGTGACTGGAAGTAGCGCCATTTTGATTGTAGTTCTGTTGTTCCATAAAGACTCCATTTCCCAACATTATTTTGTTAGTTTCGGGTAGTAAGCTGGCTGCAGCCATGTCAGCATTAGTACAGAATAGGGACTTTTATTGAGGCCGTTTTAATTTGACACTTTATGACTAAGTTTAATCATTTAACCCGAACAGTTAGTCTGGAAGCCTCATTACAATTTGTCTTTTTGGAGTTTTACAATTTTAGTTGTGCATTGTTCCTCTTCCCAAAGTGTGTGCGTGCATGTGTGTGAGAGAAGGCCTGTCCCCACCTCCCTGTTGTACTTGTCCTGTGCGCGTGGGGTGCATGGATGGAAGAATCCAGTGTCTGTGTGCAGGAATGAGTTTGTCTCATTTTTAACCCTTTCATTACAAAAAATATTAGATTCATTCAGATTTAGATTTGTGTTGTTTTGGATCCTGAACCATCACCGCTCAGATCTCCATATACCATATTAGGGCGCGACCTTCCTTGACTGGCTAATCGAACCAACCGGCTTCACCAATAGGACAAACGTTCACACTTCTGAAATCAGAACCAATTAAACTCTATTCTGTTAAAAGCAAAGCTGCTGTTCTTATACTTTATATTTTTATTTTATGTGAAGACACCAGTGCATACAGATATACAAACAACATCAAATAATGACAATCACACAATTGACAAAGGGAAGAAAGGAAAAAAAAAGAAAAAAAAAAAAAAAAAAAAGGCTATATAACAAACCAAGAGGAAACAGAGCGACTACAATGGAGCGGCTTAAAAAAAGAAAGAAAAACAAATAAAACACTCCAACCTAAGATGCAGTGCGGGCGATGGGGCCCGGCTAAGGTCTCATTTCCGCTGTAACTATTAATTATTTCTAATATATATGTATTTTTGCCCTGCCTGTAGTCATGTGCGTACGCACAGACGCCCACACACACACACACACACACACACACACACACACACACTCACGCCCCCACACCGCACACAGTGCTAAAACCCTATTTGGTTGTTGACTTCACAAATTGAATTGTTTTATTTATTAGTTATTTATTGTGTATTTATTTGTTCATTGTTTACTTAATTAATTATTATGGTAAAACTTTGGCTTTGGTAAGGCTGGGGTATTGTAGAGTTATAAGCTATGGGCCTGCCCCTTCCTCTCTCCCACCTTCCAGGTATCTCTCCCATTTATGCCATAGGGCGGTACCCCCCTCCGGATTCCCTCTAATTTTATATGTTAACTGCTCCATTACTTTTATTTGTTCTATTAATATTTTCCAATCTTCTACCTTAGGTCTTAGTTTTTGACGCCAATTTTTAGTTATAAGTTTGAGGGCCGTTAATCTTAATATTTTAATGAGGTACTTGTCCTCTGGACTGTCTGCGCCGTTTGGGGTTTTCCCCAAAAGAATGTGCTCATAGTTGATATTCATATTAGTTTGGAAGACTTGAGATATTTCCTTTCCAATTTTTTCCCAATAATCTTTCAATATGGGACAGAACCAGAAGATGTGACTATAGTTGGCCTGGTTTTCTCCACACTCTCTCCAGCAGCTTGACGATGCTGGTCTTTGAAATTTTGCTAGTTGGACGGGTGTCAAAAAGTATCTCATTTGAATTTTCCACGCGTATTCTCGCCATAGTTGTGAAGCTGTTGTCTTATAAGATGACAGGCTCATATTTTCCCATGCAGTTTCGGAAATTATTATTTGTAATTCTTCTTGCCAATTTATTTTCTGCTTCAGTTCTTCTGTGTTTTTATGGTCTGTCAGGATATTGTATAGTGTGGCGTTTGATGCTTAATGCTTATACACTTATAGTTTTTTACGAAGAATTGTATCAGTGGATGGAAGTCTGTAATGGTCTTTTTCTGTCTGGTGTTACTTTGGAGATAGCTTCTGACTTGCAAGTATCTATAGAAATGAGAATGTGGTAGGTTAAAAACTCTTTGTAGTGACTCAAAACTCACATAACCCTTCTTGTCCACGAATTGGCCAAATATCTTCAGTCCCTTATTGTTCCAAATTTTAAAAATACTGTCCTCTTTATTTGGGGCAAAGTCAGGATCACCCTTTATTTCTCTTAATAGCACAACTTCGTTGTGGATCCCTAGCTCATTCCTGACTTTGTCCCAGACTATAAGTGTGTTTTTGAGCCATATATTTTCAATTTTTTGTTTTGGGATTTTAGTGAGGAACGGAAGAAGTTTTCCCCTTTCCCCACATTCTAATGCTTCTATGGCTCTCCATTTTACCTGTATCTCTTCGTTTAACCCCATTTGTATTGTTTGTATCTATAAAGCTGCTGTTCTTAGGCAGGTAATGTTACAAACGAGTAATCGATTAAATAATTAAATAGTCTCTGAGTATGATATTTTGAAGCCACTTAAACAGGTAATTGGTGTGCAATGTTGCGCTGGACGTTACATCTGAAAAATGGAGTTGGAGCACCCAAAGATTCAGTGAAGGTGGCTGTCGGGCACAAAGTGTACTCGTTTGGAGTGCATGAGAACAACACTATTGACGTACGCATCTTCAACACTGTGACCATGCGCTGGACGCCATTGGCCCGGGTAAAAGCTGGAAATGAGTGCAATGAGCTTCAAGAAATCTGCTGGAAATGGACACCCATGCTAATAGAAAATGTAATATATCATGTCTGGTTGGTGACTGGTAAAAGCGTTATTTATACATTCAATGTCGACACCCACACCTGGTTCAGGCCCAGCATTTCTGGAACCGGCCCAAATACCCGCAAGTACAGCTACTTCGATCGTGCGATCTGTGCTGTAAAGGATTCAATATATGTCTGTGGACACGGCAGGGGCAATAATGTAAACATCTACAAGTTCTCTACCACAACAATGACCTGGACTTTCATCGAGGCCAGAGATCTTCCCATATCGATGCCAGGCCTGTGCCCCGCCACCGTAATTGGTTCAAAAATCTTCATATTCCGAAACTTTCACGAAGTCTGCTGGACAACCAAGCGGCGCGGCTACCTCTGGATGTTTGACACAGAGACAGAGCGTTGGCAGAGCATGCCGGAGCCTCGTCCGGAAGGATATGGACCGGTAGTTGGTCGTCAGGCTTTTGCCCACAGTGGACAGCTGTACATCTTTGATGGCTTCATCGTTATGGGTTCTCAGGACTACTTCCCCAAGTATATGTGGAGATTCAATCCAGACACCTTCTCCTGGACGAAGCTTGAGCCCAGGGGGATCGCCCCGCGGTCATCAGACAGGTCTACTCAAAGAGACTGTTGCGTGTTGAGAAATTGTGTTGTGCTGTTCTGTGATAAAGAAGATGCAAATGATCTGTTTGTGTTAGACTTAAATCCCAGCCTGAAGACGTTATGTAAGCTAGCGGTTATTCATTACGGCTTGAATCAGGCCGAACTCACGCACGACATCAGGTGGGAACTGGACACCATGGCTACCAACATGTGTAAGGATGCAGGCGTACTGAAGCCTTGAAGGAACCCCTTCGATCAATATGATACAGACATTCTGGTAATATTCCATGCAGGTGACAGATGCCATGACTAGGGCTGTTTTCTGGTGACTGATATAGTCCTCCTAATATGTGAGAGGGCAGTGGAATTTCATTTACAGGTTTCATTTATTATTTTTTTAATATTCATTTGGGTGGGCATACCCAGATATGGAGGCAGTTACATTTTCCAAAACAATATTTTAAAAATAATTGAAACCTATGAATGAAATTCCACGGTCCTCTCACGTATTAGGAGGACAATATCAGTCACCAGAAAAAAGATGGGTTGTTTTTGAATAATCCATCATGGTTAAAATGGAGTTTTAAGTTATAATGGGTTTGTATAGGAGGGGGCGGGGCTATCACTCCATTGGAGCCTATATATTCTATTACTTTATGAAATTAAACATATTTGCGCAACTGGGATTTTTCAGGACTTTTAATATGTTGTTCTGGAGACCTCAAAGAAATGATCTGTGAAGAAAAATCCCATGTTACAATTTATTCCAATTTTAGGTAAAAACATGAGCTAAAATTACTGGCCTAATAATGAACAATAAATTTCTAGTCTGACAAGACAGATGAGTCAGTCCTCTTGTAAATGGTGATCTTGTGATATTCTTCTCCGTGCGTTAATGCTACTGTAAGTCAAGTCACTTGACATTTTGCCAATCCAACACTTATATACTATATCAATATAGGAATTAGACGAATAGAACATGTTTTGGTAAATTGTGCATTTATATAGTGCCTTTATCCAAGGCACTTTCCAGAGATGATGTATTACATTCACACACACACACATTCACACACATGCTCCAACCTGCACATCGGGAGAAATTAGGGGTTCAGACTTCAGAGTCTTCGACAATAACTCTATAGGGAGCCCGGTTCAAACTGACTGGCAACCTTGTGATTCCCATCCGGTCACCCTATCCCTGGGCCACTGCCTATACAGGTCCCCAAACCTCTTTGGATAATCACTTCCAAAAGCCTACAATAGTAATAGTGTGAAGTTACCAGCATCCAGCAAAAAATAAGAAAAAAGTAAGACAAGCAAACAGTCATTGTCATTGTTTCTGAGAACATCTGGGGTCTGTCTTTTCTGGAAAGCAGAGGCTGGCCAGTCTCATGTAAGTCATCTGAGGCTGTGTAATAACTATAATGTAGTAGTGTAATAATGCAATAAGTGAAATAGTGTAATAATGTAATAAGTGTAATATGGAAATTACTATAATAGTGTAATACTGTAGTAATGTAATTACTACTCTATTTACAGTTATTGCACTACACTATTACATGCACTTATTACACTACTATATAGGCTCGGGTTAGCACCCCAGCCTGTGTCCTCTGTGAGGAGAAAGCCCAACAACCCTCGGTGAGGCCTTTAGGAAGCCGCAAGCGGAGCCTGTAGCATCACCTAGCTCAGGTGAACAATTGTGGCTCAGGAATCCCCCATTCCTTAATGAAGTGTCTGGTGCTGGGAGTCTGGTGCAACGCAAAGGTTCTGTGCCTGGTGAGAGCAGGAGTGGACCTGGCGAGACGTTGGAGGGTCCTGGCTGGAAAGGAGTCAAACCCCAGATTCTGGTTCTCCCAGTCTTGGAAGAGTAGTTCCAATATTCCAATATACGGTATATCCAATGGATTTTGTGGCCTTGGTCTTGCTCTAATGAGACTGATCGAGGGTAGCTACTGGGACATAAGTCGGGACTTGATCAACCCTGGCTGGGTCGCCTGAGTAAGTCACCTGGGATACATCACTGCAGCATACGTTCCAATTGCATTCATGCAATGTATTTTTAGATTAAAATTTCACTATTACAATTACCTGCACAGTTACTTTTACGCTCTTAGTTATTACACTACACTAGTATGCTATTACACTACACTACCAGTAAGACACCCTCCGGGTGAGAAGCAACCTCGGCTTAAAGCCTGAGGTCACATGCACGTATCCGAGTGACCGGATGAGTGCTGCTCAGATCAAGATAATTCAAATCATAATTTATGTTCTGCATGGCCATATATGGAGAGAATGTGTCTTGAGTGTACAGGGTTTGATAAGGTCAATCCAGTTCAACTCTATATATGGAGATCTAAGGGTTTGAGGTAAGATGTAGAGTTGGTGGCTGGCTGGTTATGTCTACAGTAGGTGAAAGCGTGAAACAAGATCACAAAACCGTCATACAGGGCAGACAGTTGCAGCTAATTCAATGAATGAGTTAGTATAGTTTGGCTATGCCAAAGAGCAAAGTAAGCAGATTAAATCAACACATATTCAGCCTTATTCAGTCTTTGATCCATTGTTTTAATTGGCTCGAGTAGCCATGCTACTCAACTTTTCCACTTTTTCCATTTCATTGTTCAGGGTTAATTATAGGTTAGTGGATAGGACAGTGATGCATGAGCCTGGTGGATTGCATTAGCTGTCAAATCAACATTTTCTGATGTTAAAGTGATGATGCATTGCACTGGTGCTGCAGGCCTACACCAATTAGTTTGCAATAATTACAGCTATGTTATGCGTCAATCAAGTCTATCAAACCATTAATTCACAGCATTAATGAAGGAAAACAATTTTGGTATGTGGTGTTTTCTGATCATAAAAAACAAGGACCATTATTGCACTTTACCATATAGTGTATCACACTGCTAAAATACAGAAAAAAGTGAAACTGGACACTTATTGTCTCTAGACTGCCTAGACTTTTCTCCCTTCACCTCCTTACAGTATTATCATACCAGCCTAGAAATCCCATACAATATTTAAATATGGAACAGAAAACAGTTTAAAGCACTTTTTACAAGACAATATGCTACGCCACACTGCTTTCTTCGAAGATAGCTCTCCAAACAATATCCTTGTACAGCATAAAATATGTAAATATCCATACATTGTCAAAATAAGCAGTTTAGTACAAATGCATTTCAAACAAAAGTAGACAAAAATGATTTTTATTTAAAAAAATGAATAAAATGTCAGTCACGTCTGTAATTAAATTCTTCTATATGAGGACAGCATAACGAACAGGACTGTGATGTGACTAGTTGCAGGTCATCATGTCCAGGGACACAGTCACTAGGGTGGCCAGAAGCAAGACCTCAGAAAGGAGGACACTTGTGCGCGTCAGTGCATGTGCGCGTGCAAGTGATGTAATTACAATACCGTAGGCTACCCTTTCGGGTGAAAAACAGCAACACAGCCCCTCACTCATGTGTTTACACCACTCACCTTTACAGGGGTGGACTGGGAGCTCAAAACGTACCGGGCAATTTTGTCTCAGAGCGGCCCTCAGAGCGGCCCTCTGAATCTTTGTGGGGGCTCCGGGGCCTGAGCCCCCATGAGAATTTAAGACATAAGGGGCTCTGGGGCTCGGGCTAACTAAAATTAGTTAGTTGGTTTTAGTTAACTATAAAAACCCTGCAATAGGCAGTCTCATTTGAAGAGGACAGAGGGCCGCCAGCACTGATTCGTGGGCCGGTTTTGTGCAGATTTTTTTTTTTTTAATTAAAACACGACATTAACGGCCCCCCGGGGGGGTCGGCCCACCGGGAAAATGCCCTGTATGCCAGACTGTCAGTCCACCCCTGCACCCTTATAACAGCTACTTTTCACCACTATCATCATCTGACTCCAGGCCCTGACCATTTATTCTAAGGAACCAGATAGGCCATAACATTTTATAATTCATTTCTTTCCTTTTCAGGTATAGAGTTTCATGATGCGTCTTTTTCATGACATGTTTTATTTTAAACAGGCTTAAAAGCACACCCAGCATGAAAAGACACAGTGAGAGAATTTTACAACAGAAAACCAATATTATATAATAAAGCCACTATATTAGGACAATTGACAACTGTAGTCTATCAGTCACAATGTGGGACAGGGTCTCAATTTGTGGGATGACTGAGAAGGTTTTGAAATGAGGGATTGTCCCACGCAAAGAGGGACATCTGGTCACCCTGGGACTGTTCTGTATCGCTCGGGATGGGAGCTTTTAGCGAAATGTCCGGATTTTTTAATAATTCACTTAATAGTTCCTTTATTCCTTTATATGAAATAGGGTGACTTAATTGATTGACAAAAGGGCCTATGTCAGCTCAAACCTATAATAAATATGGAAATATATACATATGTCATATGGAGAGACACACGGCACAATGTCATACTGTATGTGCCATATGCCTGGAGTGTTAGTCTATAGGGCACCATTGTATGATTATTTCCAATATGAATGGAGTATATGGAAAGGATGGATGATTAATCAATGTAGGATGGAGGAATGAATGCGGCATGGATGGATGGTTTGAGCTGGATGACGTTCTTTGATATAATTTCCACTAAGGATCTTGTAACATTGTGTGGAAAAGGGCTATATATAAACTAAGTTTATGTTCTGAAATGTGTGTCTAGTGCATTATTTCTTTGCCATAACAATGCGTCTTCTTGGCAATGTCAGTTATTTTGTAGGAAAGTCTGTTTAATTCACCTTTAAATGGTGCTCCATTTGTATAAGGAATATGCATTTGGGATGGCGATGGAGCATCACAGGTGAGTAGTACCATGAAGGCCTGCAGGCCCTGCCTGGATCCAACTGGAAATTGCTGCATAACTGGGAAAGTTATATGTGGGCCTATTATTTACTTAGTGGATAAACAGAAGTGGGAGACGAATCTTTCCAGACAAGAATTATTTTGGACAACAATTGGAGAAAAGAGGTTGTTAGTTGATCCCCGGCATGCCCATGAAACATGGAGTACATAATGTAACATCCTTGTGACCAATTTGGATAGTAATTGTTTCCCATATGGAACTAATTGGAATCAGTCCATTGTCATGAGGTACAGTATTTATCCCTGCTGGAATAGAGGGTATGTTATGCAGGAGCACCTACTGAGTGTCAAAGATTACTTTTAGCCCATACATTCAAACAGAAAGTCTTACAGTATCTAATTGCATTAAACAATGTTAAACCAACTTTGCAAATGCATTTGCATAACTTTGCATAAATGCAAGTGCATAACCTCTATAGTACCAGCACAACAACAATCTATTTTAAATAAGCTACTCTATGCCGGGACAGACACACTTGGCCTTACTTGAGTGACAACCATAGTGAGGTGAGTGTCCACCACATCTTAGAATAGATCACAGCATCAACACAGTGGACACTAAAGAAGTACAAATGAGCTATTAGTGAACAAATGGTAATATTGCTGTAGAGAGAGGTGTGCATACTGTACACCTGTACATACATAGTACATTCATGACATTCTCTACTTTATTTACCACAGAAATTACCAATAGCACAAAGATGTAAGGGACATTTTGGCAGTATTCAGTGGCCAATCATCTTTTTTCTGAACAGTGCTGAGTAATTTCACAACCACAGAACACATGTTCATGTTCTGCCAACATCAAGGCTCAAAATTTGTCAACTGTGTGACAGCATTATTTAATGTGAAATACAATGTAGATAGGTAGACTGTCATAATATTATTGAACTGTTAGTTGAATCCATACATTTTGTTTCAATACACCAAACGTGTAGGGATCTATACACAGTATTTCAGTTGTTAAAACAACGAAACTAGTCTACTTCAGTGTTACATATACTTACTGTTTGTCAAACATCCCCATTTTTGTTGCTTATGGTTTTTAAGTTCCTTTACAGATATTCAAATAAAGAGGAAGGTCTTTTTGAGATGTCATACCCCTTCGACGTGCCACATTGGTAGAAAATTATCATTGTTTAATCAGTAAGTATAAGTAAAAGGCCTTATGTTCTATACACTCTTGTATACATTTTACACTCTTATATACATTTTCATATTCCACAAACTTTTTATTTTCTGATTAAGCTGTCGTTATTGTGTTGTCATTCCAGCTAAAAAACACAGACCAGCCCAGTCATGCTGTTGTCTGGAGCTGGATATGTGCTTGTGACTTGGCTCCTGTCCATCTCAGGTAGGAATTTGTTTTTGTAGTTAATTGTTCTATTATATTGCCAAATTGTTGCTGTTATGGCTGTTTATAAAGTTATGAATAGTTATAAAGGCATGATAATAGCAAGCTAATTGTAAGAGTTTTTAACATTGATATTGAATGTAAAGCAACATTTGTTCACCTTTATGAATTGTGAAGTGTTATGAAGTGAATAAATAGTGAGCCCTGATATGAAAAAGGTTGAAAAACAATGCTGTATAGCAACAACCAATATGTTAATCAATTGCTGTTCAATAACGGCAAACCATCATTGACACTTTTACTGTAGCGGTAAATGGTAAATGGTGCTCAGGGAGGGATATGTCGACACCAACTCTGGAGGAGCCCGGGTTTGAACCGGCGATCTTGCGGTTACCACCCAGTGACTCTACCCCTGAGCAACCGCCGGTATCACCATGAATTTATGTATCATCTAGGGAAGCCAACGGTATTTCAAAACTTTTGAAAATAAATTAATACAAATAAAATAAAATAATACTGGTAGGCTAATGGAGTCACATGCAGGTAACTGCAAATTATAATATAGCAAGGTCATTTTTATACAGTTTTTAATATTGAATGAATGGTGTATTCATTATACATGGCCAAATATTCAAATGTAAGTACAAGGCTAGTAAACACATACAGTCCTAAAGCAGTCTTTGTTCTCCCCTTTGAATTGGGAAATGTTACACCATAGTATAGCAACAACCAACCATCATCTCCATTACTGTAGCGCTATTAGAATGTGTCCCTTGTTGTGCTGTTCTGTTGTGACAACTGCTGTATAATAAAGCCTTGGAATAATACAGTATTATTTAATGCATTCTCTTTCAGGAATACATGGGCAAACATCACACTTGTGTGTATTGAAGGGATCAACAGTAGATCTGCCATGCCCAGGTACTCTCTCACACGCACGCACACACGCACACACTCACGGTTCAATATTAAACCGCTGTCTGATATTCTATGTTATGTAGTGAATTCTCCAGAGGGTCACTCAACTCACAGAATCGATGAAGTGCGAGAGAGTGATGCAAACATGTACCAGTGCACAAACTCCACTAATTTTTCACATTTCAGCCTCCATGTCACAGGTAAAGTAGTGCCAACAAGAAATTATATACCTGTATATATATAATTATATATTTAAATTTAATATTGAAAATGGTCATTGATGTATATTTCTAATGAACATGTCTAAACATGTGAGTGTAGAGCTCCAGGTGAAGATGATAGTCGGTCCACTGAGAGAGGGACAGGCAGTGGTTTTGAACTGCAGTACCAGCTGTCCTCTGACTGACAGCCACACCTACATGTGGTATAAGAATGGCCAGTTCCTCTATGAGGACTCGTCTCCCTGGTACCAACTCCCTGTCAACAGTGAGGAAGAAGTCATCTACTCCTGTGCTGTTAAAGGTCATGAAGCTCTGAAAGCTCCTAATGTTTCAGTCAGTGAGTAGTAACATCAGCTGTTTACAATGGAGATACTGTCAACAACTCAAACTTTAATTCTAACAAATCATATTTCGCCTCATTAAGAATTCTGGCAAATTGTTTAAAAATTTGTATTTGTGATTGTGTTTACATATTTGTTTGACTTAAATTCACTGCATGTAAATGATTTCTCCCAGATTCTGTCAATCCAAGTTGCCTTAGAGTGACCTATGCTGATGGGAGAATGTGTCCTGAGTCACTGGTGAATAAACCCTGTTCCATCACATACTATAGAGGTTAGAGTATTTGTTTATTCCTTACTAGTTGTTTAATAGTTTATTTCTCTAAGTAGGCCTTACGCCTACATTTGACAAGATCTTGGTGATTTGGTGGTCTTTTAGAGAGAGAGCGAAATCCATGTGCGACCGCGACGTAAGTCACGGCGGTTTTATAACCATCACGACTTATGTCGTGGTCGCAAATGGATTTCGCTTCGGCTGCTTTTAGAAGTCTCAGGTATCACCTGTCAGCCCAAATTTGTTGATTTTATGTTATGTTATTTGTTTGTTTGTTTATCTAACTGTTGATTTATTTATGTATTCATTTTATTTATTTATGGATGACCTACTACAGTATGTGTATTTATCTCAACAGATCTGAAAGTTGAATTGAAGACTCCCACTAGAAGTTCTGTGAGACTGACCTGTAGTACAAGGTGTCCAGACCCCCAAACCACCTACCTGTGGTACAGAAATAGAGACTACAATGGCACAGATCAGCAGTACACTGTAAATAAATCTTTTTTTAATCACAATTATTACTGTGCTGTACGAGGCCAAGAAGATCTACGCTCTTCTTCAGTGTGTGAGTACGAATCAATTGATTTACTTGAAATAACTACTGTATGTTCAGGCTAGAAAATTGATTCATCAGTATACCTTGTCAGTATATCCATATTGTCTGTATCCATATTTCAGGTGTTGAAGGTGAAAGCTGCTGGAGGGTGAATTATTACAGACAGACGATATGTGCTCTGATTGGCTCATCTGTGAACATATCATGTAATTATTCATACCCAAATGGTTATGATGTGTCAGAAAAATACTGGTATACGACATGGGAGTCTGGTAAGAATCCCATAAGACTGACTAATGACCCTAACTATAGACATCGTGTGGATTACTCTGAAGAACCAACAAAGAACCATCACACCCTAACGATCAATAACCTTACAGAGAGTGACTCAACTGAATACATGTACAGATTTTACACAAAACAGCCACAAGGAAAAGTATCTGGCCTACCTGGAGTTAAGATATACGCCACAGGTAGATTCACACCATGCCTTGTACTGTCTTCTTTCAATTGTTTAATTTAGTGTGAAAACAATGAATTGACTACTTGGACGTGCATGCCATAACACAAGATATGGTTGATTATAACTTTCAGCCCTTAGATTGAAGATAACTCCTGCTGCCGATGCAACAGAGGGACAGAGAGTGACACTGGTGTGTAGCAGCAGCTGTCCTCTGACTGACAACGCAACCTACATGTGGTACCAGAACAGTGTGATCCAGAAACAGAGCCAACAGAACTATGTGGTTCTAGACCCAGTCAGTAGTCAGCATGCAGGAGAATACTCCTGTGCTGTCAAAGGTCATGAGGAGCTCAGAAGTCCTGAAGACACTCTCACTGTCACATGTGAGTTTTAACATACTTCTCTGTTCACTGAAACTTTTTTGTCCCCACATATGAAATGTACGTTCCAAAAGTACTATTGGATAATTTTGAGTGAAAAACATGTTTGTAGTCTCCTGAGCTCTCGTCAAAATGAATGAGAAATTTGATTCTGCGAAATCTGTACAATATTTTTAATTTCATAATTATAAACTAAATTGTATAAAATATATGTTTGCATAATAACAAATGATGATTCTCTCTATATGCTGTATTTATTTGTAGCACAATCATCAGCATTTAAGAACACAGCTATAGGAATCACTGTAGTGTGCCTCAGCATTGTCTCTCTAACCTGCCTTTGGATAATAAGGTAAAGAAATACTAGTTCTTACTTCCTGCATCTACATTTATCCTTTTCTATTCCTACAAGTGGCTACTTCTGTTTTTTACTGCTAGTAATTAGTGTAACTAATTCCTCACTTACTCAATATAGGAAGAAAACTCAGGACTCCCGCACTGACCCAGCACAGAATGGCCAGGTATCTACAAAATTAGAGGACCACAAAGTGCAGCGCATGCAGATCTAAAGAAAAAGAAACCTCTTTACCCCACCAAACATGTCTGTTCTGTCTCCCCATCAGGTCAACTCTGATCCTATGTATGACAACATCTCAGCTGTGTCCAGGACACTTGTCACTGCTCCACATGGAGAGCCCACAGAACCACAGGATGAGCCTCAATACAGCAGCGTCCACTTCTCTCGTTCTACCAGCCATAGCCAGCCTCCTCAGAGACAAGAAGATGTCCAATATGCAGCCATCAAATTCAACGCTGCCCCCAACGCATCCGAGTGAGAAATGAGAGCATGCTTTTACATTATATGGAAGTACAGCTTGTGCTAATAATTCATCAACTTGAGATCATTCAGCTCATTATGTGTATATTTGTTGTCACAAGTGCCATGAGGGAAAATTCCCTGAAATGTTTCATATTTTAATTTATTGTACAGTAGTCTTTGTCCATTGTAGAAACATCTGCTATCTTACAGTCATTCTTACTATCAACTAGTGACATTACTCTGAGTTTTAGTAATGACTCCGTCTCCCTAAAATGTCAACCCGTCTGTATGTTTAAAATGGGTGTGATACAGTCAGTTCTTATTTAGTACAGAGGAGGAAAGAGTCCGTGGAGAGGGTTGCACCATGTTCTGTGGAATGACGCCCTTTAGGGCAAGATTTTATTTTCCTCAATCAAACCACATTTGCTCTTTGCAGTCTTCATATCCAGTTGTACAGCACAGTTAACAAGAACATACAGGTCACAAACCTCCCATGTGATGATCTGGATTAGAGTAGATATGTTCCAGCCCTTATATCGTAAGCCACAGCCACAGCCATAAAAACACAGCAATTCATGATAATTTAGTAAAAATATCGTGAAGGGATGCAGATCAACATCACTAATTCTTAGGATCTCAACAGTAAGCCAGTCGATTGTCCGCTACGGTCCCATTTAGAATGAATCAGAATGGGCGATTTATTCCTCGCCGTCTGTAAGCCCCCTTAGTCTTTTTCTCAAATGAAGTAGCTCAAGTCTCTCTGACTGATATATACTGAGCAGAGATGTTGCCCCTTTGTATATGGAAAGCAGCCAGTTGTTCTGGTTTTGCATCTAATAATGCCTCCTTGTTGCCAACTCAAGGATGCTTTCCAGGCCTACCCGATAGAAAGAGAACACTGGTCACAGATGCGGGAAATTACGCTGGTCACTGGTGTCACCTGGGATTCTCTGCAAACTGACAAATAAGTGGACAAGAATGGAGCATTCACCTGCTACAAATTGTTGTTACTCATAATTTAAGTTGTTTTGTAAAAAAGATAATTTTACATTGTGACCATTTTTATATATACCGTGTGTGTGTGTGTGTAAATATATTGTTTTGGAATACTGTAGTGTAGTTTTACATCATTAAGCAACCACAAATCACATGTTCAACACTGATGACCTCAAACCACTCTGTGGTGATTCTGGAATTTTGCAATTTTGCAACTTGGACACATGGCACCACTATCTGTATATTATTCAACAGTTGAATAGATGTTTTATATCATCACTGTCAAGACAGTTGAAAATTATTTTTTATATCCCCCGCAAAAAGAGTGGTAATTTATCCAGGTCGTGCTTGACAGTTACGCTGAAGTAAATAGTTCACTTAGAAAAATATTACGTAAGTGAATGCTGAGATTTAAAAATGTAAAGAGGAAGGAAGCCCTTTCCATGTTGTAACAATCCATGGTAATGGCTTTATAATGCAAACTAGAGGCTATCCAACACTCCATTGTGTCAACTGCCACAATTTCATCAAATGATCTGCTCTTTCTCAGTAAGTAATATTCTGTTAGTGCTTTGTGTGAATTCCATGAACACGCTCTCATAAATGTTATTACTCTGTCATATTGTTATGTTCAAGTAGTATATACTGTAGTTGTTTTTATAGTCTATCATGTCTATTGTTGTGTT
This sequence comes from Benthosema pterotum, assembly GCA_039105355.1. Classification (NCBI taxonomy): domain Eukaryota; kingdom Metazoa; phylum Chordata; class Actinopteri; order Myctophiformes; family Myctophidae; genus Benthosema; species Benthosema pterotum. The sequence continues at coordinate 25,636,595 of CM076973.1, read as the reverse complement.
AAAAATATGTATGGTAATTAATTGAACATGTGACCGCAGTGTAAACAAATCATCAGGAAATTATTTTATCATTATAACGTTCATGTCTGACGGCTGATTACGAATCTGACTAATAAAGACTTTTAAAAATCAATCAGTGAACAGAGTGGACCTGTCCATGCAGTCATGCTGTTGTCTGGAACTGGGGGTGTGTTTGTGACTTTGCTCCTCTCCGTTTCAGGTATGAAGTTGTAGACAAATTATTTATTAGTACTGTATGTTGTTAAATTGTTGCTGTTGTCTAATGGCATCTGTTGTCCATCAAAATGATTTACCAGCATGGAACCTAACTTCAACTTGTAGGGATTCAATGGTTTGCTAATATTCACAGTGTAGTGAGCAATTGAACTCAGTTTAAGCTCAGTAAGACTAAATAAAAAGTAAGGTCATGGGACAGTTTGAATGTGAAATGGATGAATTCATTACTTAGTAAATTGTGTCTTTACTTTTGCATAATCGGAGGACAGTAAAAGGTTAACACAGCGTTCAGTCTTCTCATAAATCACAGTCTTTATTCATTTTCTATGCATCTGCATGTCTAACTGGGTTATAATATAGGACTATATAGCACACACTCGTGGATGTGCAGAGCATGTTATAGGGCCAGGGGCTGAAATCCTGTAAGAGGTCACTTTTGGACCAAAAAGAGCGAAAGTAGCTTTCATGGAAAGGAGAGCATTTTGCATTTCTTTCAACATAGTGCTTTACTTTCACCATTCTTGCTCTGGAAAGGGCAGTACAGACAAGTAAAAGGGCAGGTGCTACAGCCCAATTTGATGTCTATGTACAGTACGTAGTGCACGTCCCTGCACATCTGCTACAATGATCCTGACTTATCACAGTGACTATAATACATTATACAATTATTATACATTACAGACATGATCTCTGCAAAATGATGTCTGAGAGTGTTCAGCAATTATTAAATATTCATAATGCTTGATATTGATATATTTTTGATATTTAAATATTTATAATACTTGAAAGTCATTATACTATGCTTTATAATGTGTTTTGGTTATTGTTAATTAGGAAACATGACTATTTTATAATTATTATATGCAGATTATAATGTGTTATATGGGATACATAGAAAGTACAACCAGAAGTAGAATACAAAATAGATTCTACTATACACTTATGATGAAAGCTGTCCTTCACTGCCACATCACCTTGAATTGTCACCCTAATGTTCTTGTAAATAATGTGTTGTGTATCAGGAATACTGGGGGAAACAAAACAAATGTGTGTTTTGAAGGGCTCCTCAGTAGATCTACCATGCTCAGGTACACATCACACATCAATTATTATTATTATTGTTGTTACTATTCAATTACGAAACTGTTTCACATTTTAAACTGTTGCCTGACATTACAGGGCATATAGAGAATACTTCAGAGAGCCAATCAACTCAAAGAATCAATGACGTGCAGAAGAGTAACGCAAATATATACCAGTGCACAGACTCTACTGATATCTCACATTTTAGCCTCCATGTCACAGGTACTGTAGTGTCAACTGCAAAACGTGTTAATTCAATAATGATGGTCATTGATGTACATTTCTAATGAACATGTCTAAACATGTGAGTGTAGAGCTACAGGTGAAGATGATAGTCGGTCCACTGAGAGAGGGACAGGCAGTGGTTTTGAACTGCAGTACCAGCTGTCCTCTGACTGACAGCCACACCTACATGTGGTATAAGAATGGCCAGTTCCTCTATGAGGACTCGTCTCCCTGGTACCAACTCCCTGTCAACAGTGAGGAAGAAGTCATCTACTCCTGTGCTGTTAAAGGTTATGAAGCTCTGAAAGCTCCTAATGTTTCAGTCAGTGAGTGACATTATAACATCTGTTTACAATGGAGATACCGTATGCAATGGCTGTAGTAAATCAAACTTTGACTGTAACATCATACTATTTCACGCTTAAGAATTCTGAATAATGGGTAACTTACAAATAAAATAACAATATATTTGTATGTATATGGGTTTATATACTGTATTTGCTTGACTTAAGTTCGGTGACTGCATGCAAATTATTTCTCCCAGATTCCGTCAATCCGAGTTGCATTAGATTTAGAATGACCTATGCTGATGGGAGAAAGTGTCCTGAGTCGTTGGTGAATAACCCCTGTTCCATCACATACTTTAGAGGTTAGAGATCTTTGTTTATTCATTATTAGTTGTTTACAATGTTGTTTCTATAAATAGGTCTACAGTTGACAAGATACGATTTTGTAGTCTTATAGAAGTCTTTGTTATCACCTGATAGCCCAACTTTACTGATTACCTGCTACATTATGTGCATTTATCTCAACAGATCTGAAAGTTGAAACTAGAAATACTATAAATACTAGAAATACTGTGACACTGACCTGTAGTACAAGCTGTAGACCTACAGACAGCAAAGCCACCTTCCTGTGGTATGGAAATAGAGACTACAAAGCTACAGAGCAGCAGTACAGTGTTGATAGAACTTCTGTTCACAGTTATTACTGTGCTGTACGAGGCCAAGAGTATCTACGCTCCCCTTCTGTGTGTGAGTATGATTGTTTAATTGAAATATCTATATGCAATGGATGTGTCAGTAAGCTTTGGAATTTCTCATAACAGCATCTGTATTGTGTGTATTTCAGGTGTTGAGGGTAAAAACTGCTGGAGGGTGAATTATATGAAACAGACAGTCTGTGCTCTGATTGGCTCATCAGTGAACATTTCCTGTGAGTTTTCATACCCTGCTGGTCATCAGCTGAAAGATGCATACTGGTTCACATCATCTGATTTACTGAAACCACTCAAACTGACTGAGGAGCCAAGCTATGAAGACCGTTTGGAATTCATACAGGAGCAGCAGAACCATCACATCCTCACCGTAAAAAACCTGACAGAGAGTGACTCTGCTGAATACAAGTTTAGAATTCACACAGATACAAATAAAATTGGTGGTTATCCTGGAGTGAACGTTTATGTAACAGGTACATATTTGATGAAGTCTTTGTACCCAATGTTTCTTTTAGCTATACAAACACTGGATGTGTATTTATTTTGACAAGCCCACCATAACAACAGGTGACTATTTGATCTTCAGCCCTTAGATTGAAGATAACTCCTGCTGCCGATGCAACAGAGGGACAGAGAGTGACACTGGTGTGTAGCAGCAGCTGTCCTCTGACTGACAACCCAACCTACATGTGGTACCAGAACAGTGTGATCCAGAAACAGAGCCAACAGAACTATGTGGTTCTAGACCCAGTCAGTAGTCAGCATGCAGGAGAATACTCCTGTGCTGTCAAAGGTCATGAGGAGCTCAGAAGTCCTGAAGAAACTCTCACTGTCACATGTGAGTAGTTTTAACATTCAATGTTTACATGGAAACCTTTTTTTTAATGTATGAATTTTTGGAGATCTGATTCATTCAACAAACATTTTAATCTTCACACAAAAAACAGGATCATCTCTCATTGTGACCATACAATAAATGACATACTACTGTTCATAACTTTATAACGGTTTTGTGATGTGTGCTGTATTTTCATGTGTTGTTACACAATCACCAGCGGCGACAAATGCAGCTATAGTACCTGCAGTAATTGCTGTTCTCTGCATAAGCCTGATTATTGTGGTACTGGCCTGCCTGTGGATCAGGTAAAAAAAAAAAAAGAGTTTATTTTCTAATTCCTGAATCTACATTTCTGATTTTCTATTACTACAAGTGATGCCTTCAACCATCATTGTTTTCTGATTTAATATAGGAAGAAGAGAAATCAGACCTCCAGCACTGATCCAGCAAAAAGCACAGAGGTATTAGGAACTGCAGTGTTGAGAGAGAGAGAGAGAGAGAGAGAGACAGAGACAGAGACAGAGACAGAGCAGCCGCTTCGACCTCTATCCATCGATTGAATAGACACTGTGCAGCGAGACAGAGAGAGAGAGAGATAGAGAGAGATAGAGATAGAGAGAGAGAGAGACCGACCCACCAGACATAACTTACACCTGTCCTGTCTCCCCATCAGACCAAGCCAGATCCTATGTATGACAACATCTCAGCTGTGTCCAGGACTGCTCCACATGGAGAACCCACAGAATCACAGGATGAGCTTCACTACAGCAGTGTCCACTTTCCTCATTCTACCAGCTCAAACAGCCGACCACCTCAGAGACATGAAGATGTCCAGTATGCAGCAGTCAGCTTCAAAACGTCCTCCAAGTGAGAATCACTGTTAATTTATTTTACCAGTAAATGAATATGTGGGTCTCCCACATAATGGAATGAGTGTTGAACTGTTCTACAGAGCTACACAAATGCATGTATTCTTCCTTACAGAATAGTTATGTTAGTTAGTTATCAGCGTATTATCTACCTTGTGTTGAATTGTTTCTAAAAATATATATAAAGGCTATAAATAAATAAACAAAGAGTGCGGCTTCATCGTAATTGATCAACTCAGGAAAAAGTCTGGCTATTTTTTTAGTTGATTTAACTTCATTATTTGGTTAGGACAAGGTGACCTTTGGGCAGGATTCATTCGTTCATTCATTTGTTCATTTCTATTTATTTTTCTTTAAAAGGGAATCCACCATGAATTTTACATTTTTCAAGATTTATGGTGTTTTTACCAGCAGTGTATTTTTACACCCCAAAAAGTTATTATTTTTTTAAACAGTCAAAACTATAGTATATAATCTGTGATTTTCTGGGTGTGTCAATGGGTGCGCACCCTTTAGGTCATTGGTATGCATGATCAATGGGACAAATCGACAAAACAAACCCACTCAGTTCAATATTCAAATACTTTAATTATATAATTAGTACTATACAGTATACACCTCATAATGTCAAATACAAGATGTAACACATTACTCCAAGTTATATAGTGCAGATAGAAGTTTGGATTAATTCCTCTATACTTCAAGTAAGTTGTTCATTCATTCAAGTTCAGTTAAAACAGTTATCCTTCACGTATTAAAACAAATTAAAGTACAGAAGACAGACACATTATTATTGAAGGCATGAAAATGGGCATATAAGGGTGGTTATGATCTGAAATTAAGCCGACTGTTAAAAAGGCAGATGTGGTTCTTTGACCATTAGCTTTGTCAACCTAAGCTACATGATTACAAGAAGTAGATGCAGTCCTTTCTCTTCTTTCAATTGTTCATTTCCTTCTGTCATATTATGACGTCACATTGATTTATTTCTGTACTTGGCAGACCTGTCGGAAGACATGTAAAACTTCATATTTGAGCAACATGTGTGGGGACATGTTCTAGCCAGCCGACCCATTCTGTGCCACAACCAGTTGAGCTTTTGCACATCCGACGTGTCTTCTCCCTCACTTTTGCCAAGTCCCCCACAGGGCTATACTAGATCTGCTGGCATTTCCCTCTACATCAAATCTCTTTAGATAGCCAATGATGTACTGTACAAGCTCACAAAGCTCGCAGATCTACCATTTTTGTTGAATGTACGCTCCCAACATAGGATTGGTGAGGAGTGGTGATCTGATTTGAAGTAATTAGTAGTTCGGGTTCAGTTAACTGGTGATGAGAACTTTTTTGTTTTTTTAACACCTTTTTCTGTTATTATAAGAAATCGATGTATATTTTATATAAGTTGATTACCGGTACATAAATAATTCAACAAATCAATGTAATCATGATTAATCAAATAATCTTATAGAAAGTCAACAGATGAATCCGTTATAAAAATCAGTTGTTTGTCACCAACCTGTACAGGAATGTGTTCATTCTCATGTGCGGTGCAGAGACCACGGCGTACAACAGTGTAGTAACACTATTGAGGTCGGATGTTGCTACATAACCTACACGTCCTCAGTGTTACAGCCATAGTCTATCCGTCACCATCCCCTTCCTGATTTTCAGAATCATATGTCATACTCAAACAGCAACTTTCACAGGTAACCCAGCAATACAATGCAACAACCTACTGTACTTGCACTTTGCTGGTAAGATTGAATACCTTGGCATACCTGACATTGTTTGTATTATCCACATTGTCACAAGGCATTTTTTGCAGTCACACAAAAACTGAGCTTTACATCAAAACACATACAGCAGCACCTCGCCTGACAGTGAGTCAAATCACTCTGTGTGGACAATACAGTAAAGAGACCCTTACGCCCCTTCTCACCGCCGCCTCATTGTCCCTCAGTGTCTCTGACGTGGGGTGTGCTGGTCAGTTCTCCACTAGCTGTCTGGCCAGTTCCTGGATGATCTCCCTCTTCTCGTACAGGTACATCTGTGTCTCCCACAGCATGTTCACCAGAACAGAGTCGCTCACCTCGTCCAACATCACCTCCTGAGACAACTGAGGGCTCAACCTGGAATGAAGGACAGGAGGGCAGGGGTGAGGGAGGAATGCAAAGGCAGACCCAGACGGAGGAGACATGATAAGATATGATAATATAAGACAGTGGTTTTCAACCTTTTTCATCCCAGGGCCCACCATTTATTCAGGATTTGAGCCACGGACCACCAATTGCGGACATTTTTAGTGCCACAGACCCCAAAACTAAAGATTTCTTTTGCTTTTGTCCACAATTCCAGGCTGGATTTGGGAGAAAACTAAACAGTCCAACATACAGATCAAAATGACCATTAATCTTCTACATTCTCTAGTTGTATAGACTTGGGATAATTCACATGATGAATATTTTAACTCTTGAGAGTGTAAAAATGAAACCAAATGGACCCGCAAGGGTCCATTTGGTTTCATTTTTACGTTCTCAAGAGTTACATCTGGTTAACCAACTTAGCTGGGGACCACCTGGAACCCTCTCAGGGACCACTGGTGGTCCCCGGACCACCTGTTGAAAACCCCTGATATAAGATATACTGTACATAGAAGTACAGATATATAGTGAAATAATAATGTAACTGTTCTGTGATTGACCAACCTGTGGTACATTGTGTCAATCATCTCACACCAAGATCTGGCCCTGTCCACCGCACAGCCATCCGAGTCCGTACACTGTAGGGGTCAGAAACCGAGATACAAAAAAAAGGTGTTAGATTCACCCTCAGTTATGGTGCTGATGTTAGAAGGAGGGAAACAATTTTAAGCACAATGTACAGTAGGTTACTCATCTTGGCATGTTGTCTAGAATGTGTGGCCTCTATTTTACGTTATTTTATGTAATTTTAACTGATTTGGTCAAGGTGAAATCATCGTTACCATTGCAAATTAGGGTCGCCCTCAATGATTTCTATAAATAAAGATTGAATGAATGAATGAACTACAGTGCTTGGTAGAGTGCGGGGTGAGCTAATACTCATTACATTAGCTGTAAAGGTCTCTTACTTATATCACCATTAGGTCATCACTTAAACCGGCCAATCGGTGTACCTCGAGGAACGACCGACCGACCGCCGACCGACTGCGCTCCATTCACGCAAGTAATGAACTAGAGCTGAACCCGACACCTTCAGGAGAGAATGCCCATGACAATACTTATAGAGATCTCTAAATTACATCATCATTATGTCATCACTTAAACCAGCCAATTGGAGTACTTCGAGGGACGGCCGACGATTGACAACCAACGGCCGACAGTCGACAACCGTGAACTGATCGCTTTACTTGTTCTCGCTCACTCTGCTCATGCAAGTATTGATTGAATAAATATATACTCACACAGTCCACCAACATCTTGCCCAGCTCCTTGGCTCCTACAAAGCTCTTGGCCAGTTCCAGAGGGTTGGAGGGTCTGAAGACATCAACCGAATTTACCACCACCTGAGGAGGCTTGCCTGGAAGTCACACATGCAATCTATGTTAACGTCAGTACATAGAGCCCTAACCAAACCCCAACCGTGACCATCTCTTACTTCTCACATTTCACTGGCCCTGGCCTCACAATCCTAACTATGGTAACAAACTAAACTTACCTGTTCCAAGAGAGACCACAATGCCTAGCTTCTTGATATCTTCACCACGACCCTGAGGATGAAGACGAGAGAGAACCAAAATTTATATGAACGTCATATAAAAACAAGAATGCGGATATCTCTGACGTTTACAACCAACCAAACCATTTGAAAGCCGATTGAAAATTGAGCAAGTTATGATTGTGACACATAGCGACGTTACTCTCCATTGGCAAGCAGCGGGTAAACCTTTATTATACGTATCTGCACAAGCTATGTGATAGTACTCAGTGAGTACACAGACTGTACCTCTGATTTCAGAGCTTTGTTGTACTGGTGGATTTCTGTCATGGTGTCTAATGTTGGGTTATTGGCCAGCAGACCTCCATCCAGAAAGCGTCCCATTGGGCGGAAGTAAGTCGGTGCGGCACCACTGGAGCGGGCAGCTCGCCATACAATTTGCTCTGATTAAACATGAAAAAGAAGTGATCAATCATGAACAAATGCATAGAAGACAGATTGGTCGTGGAAACCCCTGTGACCCGCAAAATCCAAAGTTTGGTGCGACCCCTGTGCCTTTTCCATGCTCATAGTGTCTCGTGGGCAGGACACACACACACTCACACACCTTCATCAGTCACGCTACGCTTTCGGCGGGGATGCACTGAGTATCCTACCATCAACACTTCCTCATCCTCCCATCCTGCAACAACAACACAGCTGCTGCTTAAATAACATGGACAACCTGGAGACTCAATAATACTTGTTCAAAATTGTTTTTTTGTTTTTTTTAATAGTTGTTGTGTTTTGCTTTTTGCCTTTTTTGATACTTTTAAGTGAAGATTGACAGGAAAGCACGCAAAAGAGAAGGGGAGAGACATGCAGCATTACACAACACGCTGTCAGGCCAAAGCCTGGCATGCATCCGGACCACTAGGCCAGCGGGCACAAGTGTAGCAGGTGGCTACAGCCTCTGTCGTGATGGCGTGATGTCGTATCTTCCCCCGGACCAAGAGGATGTCCTCTTGGTCTAGTGGTTAAGATGTTGGACTTTCACGCGGGAGACCCGGGTTCGAATCCCGGGCGTTACATTGGTGTCGTGACCCGGATCGGGTTTCCCCGTGGAAGGAGGTCAAAAGGGAGGTGAGTGTAGCAGGTGGCTACAGCCTCTGTCGTGATGGCCTCCAAAGTCTAGTATCTGCCCCCGGACCAAGAGGATGTCCTCTTGGTCCTCTAGTGCTTAAGATGTTGGACTTTCACACGGGAGACCCGGGTTCGAATCCCGGGCGTTACACAGGCACTGTTCAAGAGTTCTGTGTGGGAACTGTGAACTCGCATGAACTGAACTGTGAACTTTTCGTGTTGCATCCCGAGTGATGATGATTTTTGGCTGTAGATTTTTGTCTTTATTGCAAACCACTGCTGTGTATTGCGTGCAACGGATGCGTCTCTACAATTTCTGGTGAATAGCTTCTCTGTTAAAAGAAGCAGACTGTGTTCAGTTGTAGCTTAGCTCGCTCTATTGTGGGTTTTCTCACAATATTGACTTGGTATTTCTCTCAGTCTATAGAATTTCAAGTCAAGTAATAAATATGGCCATCATGATATGTACAAGTAAGTTTAGGGTATGAGCCTCAAATCGCATGAGCCCCAAGCGATTGTCAGGAGGGGTGAAGTGACCACCCAATTATCCTAGTATCCAGCCGGAATTGCAGAACACTTCATAACAAGAAACATTCCTTTGTAAGAATGACACCATGCTTGAACTAGCAATTGCTCTTGTGAGGTTTTGCAATAACACTGGTCACAAGGGAAACGTGTCACGTCGGTAATAATAGCTACAACTGATCATGCAGTAAGTCCAGCCAGACAGTACCCTGTGGGATGGTGAGGGGCTTGAACGTAGCTGTAGTGGCATAGGGGGGCTCTCGGTAGATGGAGGGGGGATCGTAGTTTCTGAAGATGTGCAGCTCCCCTGGGTGTCTGTCTGCCAGTACACTGGTCACCATTACCCTGTGCAACATGACAGAGATACAGTTAACACGAAACCACACAGACTACACCATGAAACACTTAGGGGGATTTCTACAAGTCACGTACAACCCAGAAAAACAAGGGATTAAATCAATAGGCTGCAGCTCGAACCTGTCTGGAACCAGTATGTTGTACATTTGTCTGCCATTAAACGTTTCAATGAATCCCATTGGAAACAAGCCATAGCGCTTTTTGGGTATAAAGTACCCTCTTAAGATACATTTTCTTGAACTGTAGTCTCCTGTGCTTGTTTTTGCAAACTATTAATAAAGTATTCAAGCAGTCATAGATTACCATGTACAATGTGAAAGAGAAACAGTGAACAAAACACACTGGTTGTCAATATCCTGTCCAAGATGAAAGAAAAAAACAGCAGGAAGCCACATTTTACTTTTTTTTAAAAAGTGAGAAACAAGAAATGGTAAATGAGGAACTGAAAGAAAGCTAAATAGAGACAGCAGAAATGTAGTCATGTGGGCATTCAGATAAGGCCAAGGGAGATATACATCATTTTTATGTATTCACGTACATGTAGGTACTCAAAATGTGAACTTTAACATGGTGTTCAAATAAGTAAACAAATAAAACACTGACCCACACTCCGGTGGTGTTGCAGTTACCTGGGATATCGGACGTCTGTCATCTTGGTGTTCTCTCCGAACTCTTTCTTCAGGAAGTCCTCGAGCGGCGCTGACTCATAGGGCCGGCTCCCCTTGAACACTTGCTCCTTCATTCTGAAGTACAGGCAGCGCAGATACTCCATCGACTTGCCTATATACACGCAAGGACGAAAAACAGAGCCATGGATCAGCAGTACTGAATGTTACGCAATATTGAAGTGACACAAATATAGAGACATTGATATTGACATTGATACAAACTAATGAAAATACAAAACAACTCCTTATCCCAACCATAACCTTAACGAAACCCTTAATATGACCATAACCTCAAGCACGGCACAATGCAGAACCGCGGCGGCAGTAGCAGCCGCTCCCCGCCAGCACCTTGTGGGTCCACGCACGCACACGCACACGCACACACACACACACACACACACACACACACACACACACACACACACACACACACACACACACACACACACACACACACACACACGTCTCACCATGGACGATGGCCAGTGCCAGGATGCCACCAGTGCTTGTACCAGACACCCAGTCAAACAGCTCTCTTGTGGGCCTGCCAGCCTCTCTCTCCAGGGCTATAAGCATCTGGATCAACACCAGACCCTTTATCCCTCCGCCATCCAGACACAGCACTCTGTCTATCCTGGAAGGATCAATATTATATACAGTATATTTAGGATGCATGCCTTCATTTCACCTATATATTTTTTAATTCTGCAGTGAGACAGAGCATTAGCATTTGGCCAAACATACTTATTTTTCGGTCGCTTGGGGCCGTCAACACTGGATGTTCCTATAGCGCCCACTGCAGCCGCCACGTTCATCATGTCCTCAAACCCTGTCAGCCAATGACATGATCATTACCTTTGTATCTAAAATATAATTATAATATCCACACTATGTATTCAGCAGTCTTGTTATTTACATTTTTTACAGCTAAAAATGTGGTTGGAGGAAAATACTTTCATTAGGCAAACTTGATGTGTTAACAATTAATTGTGGTTAGAACTATAGCATGAATATGATGTCATATTTACTTAAATTACCATTGCAGGGCATAGGCATAGGCAGGTAGGAGCCTTGAACACTAGTGCTGCATTATTTCATTGTAAAAAAAAAAAATCGTCATGCACTCATGCAATCCCATGATGAGGTGAAAAATCGTGCAGCACTAGTTGGCCATCCAATGCATTTTAGTTACTCTTCTGTTTTTGCTTATATATATTTTTTCATAAATATTTTCAGGGCATGCAAATGAATATGGTGTGAGAATCACAATGTCAATCATTGTAAAGGGAAATCAAGATTCACATTTGAGCAAGAATCGTGCAGCATTATTGGACACAGCAGCTGTATCCTATGTAGCAAAAAGGTAAGCCACCTTGGAAACGGGTGCCAACATTGACACGGGGGGGGGAATCACTGGCGCAATTGAATAAGTGTGAGAGTTGTTTTTTTAATTAGGTATTCAAAATAGGGATTTAATAAGCTAAATTAAGCCTCCTTGCATTTATATACGAATAACATCCTGCACAAGTACATGAAAGCAGAAAACAAACTAAACAATCTTATTAAAGAGCGGACAAGGTAACAGCCATCTGTCTTTCTGGACATTTTTTTCACTGCCTTGTTGGTTAACTAGATGTGACGTTACATCTGCTATGGATTCATTTGGCCTTTCGTTTCTCATCCAATAAATGTAAAAGTGAAACTTATATAAGGTAATGCATGATTATGTGTAATGCAAATACTGTACATGTTTCTTCATTAAAACATGCCTCTTGTTTTGATGGATATTTGATACATAGTGTACATTGAGCAAGTTCAACAGGAGAAAGTTAAGTAGATTATGGGCTCCATTCTCGTCACTATACTAAACCCCTTATCCTTAAACTTCTTGGCTTATTTACTCACAAAATGTCAATGTAGATTGGCCAGTTGGACTATTCAGAAATGATCAAAAGAGTAAATAAAAAGAAAAGAGGTTAGCGATAAGGGGTTTAACGTGTGATGAAAATGGATCCCATGTCTCAGAACAGAGTGTGATGTTTGCTACTTGGGTGTGGTACAAACCACATGCCAAGTACAAAGCAGATAAATGGCTAAAGAAGAAGGCCTGGGTGGTGCGCAAATTACATTTCTTCTTTTTTTAAATCATTACGGTTGAAAAGGAGGTTCTCTGAGGACACTCCAGCTCTCCTGGGGCTCATGAAGAAGACACTCAGCGGAGCGCCTTATTAAAATTAATAATCCAAAATATGCTTCTCATTGACTTACATTATTTGCTGAAACAGCTCTCAAGGTCATTCTTTTAGTACGTAAACAAAGACAAACAAAGTTGATTCAGACAATATAGATATCGCCAAAATGCATACTGTTCACTCCTGTTGAATTGGCCATTTTATTAGATGGATGAAATCAACAGGAAGTTAACCTTTTTATTAAAAATACAAATAGAAAGATAGAAATAGAGTTTTGGTGATGCTCTAGTGTATATTGTCTATACTGTGACTTTGACAGCTGTTTCAGCAATGTACAACGTAAATCAATAATGTGCATATTTTGAATTATCAATTTGTAATCATATGGCAAGGTAACTACAGAACCCATACCTGGTTGGCCTTAACTGTTAGGTAAGAAAAGGAAGTGAGAAGAAATGGCGTGGAAGACGGGCATTACCTATGCCTGGAGAAGTGGCCTTGGCGTTGCTGGGGGGAGGACTGTTGGGGGAAGGAGGGAGACACCGCTGTACCCCTACATGACACAGCATGTCCAGCAGTATCTTTCTGTTAGGACCTTACAGCACACACACAAACATAAGCCAATGCGGTTAGACATGCGCACACATCCAGACATGCACAGACGAAGTGTGAGAAAGAGGAAGAGAAAAAGAGAGAGGGAGAGGATGAGAGAAAGCTGAGAGAACAGGATGCATTTATGAATAAAAATAACCCAAACCACAATCTTCACATTCAAAGTGATGAGATCACACTATGGTGACAGCTTATACTGCTAGATCTACTTTGAGCATCTAACAAAGTATGTCAGGCTTAACACCCAACAAACCTGCAACAGGCATACACACGCTATAAAAGTGAATAGAGAGAAGCAGCTATGAGTGACTAAACTGTAATGTTGTCTGACTCAATACGTTGTGTTATTTTACAAATATGATGCGACATGCATGCCTGGTCTAAACATTAATGGATGAATTGTTTAAACAATAACTGCAAGAGCAGATTTAACAAATTTGTTAAATGATGTTGATGTTCACATTTTCTGTATGAACCTTGCGTATCATGTAAATTAATACATATCCATTCATTTTCATGCAAAACCAAACGATTTACAAACAATGCGCATGCTCTTCAAATGACGTAGATGTTAGTTTATGAGTCTCCCTCCAACTGGCACGTTGATATCAGGGTAAGGCCCTTTAACTTGTCCCGTATAGTTTACCTCAACCTCGGCTCACTTCTTTTATTACGTCTACCATAATTCCATAATATATCCCTACCTTTACTGGTACGTGCAGCGATGAGTCCAGGTGTCTCTCCCAAGTCATTGTGAATCTCCACATCTGCTCCGAACACAATCAGAGCCTTGATCAGCTCCATGTGGTCCAGCTACAAAGCAGAGGGTCACAGACATGGAACCGCATATTCAATACAATGACAATGAGAATACATTGCAACTGCATAGAAGACAGAAAAAAGGATAATAAAACAGATCGTGTAGGACGTTTTATGAAAACTTTCTTACAGTTGTTTCTTCAGGAGTTTTTATCATTTCCTTAGGGAATCAAAGAGTCTCTATTACACGAGTGTTGCCATCTATACACTGTAGATATCTTTCACCTGGATTACACAGACTGGTATATTTCATGGGAAGAGCTGGTGGACGGTATATTTCCAAATCCCTATGTGCACATACCTTCATTGCCAGGTGCAGGGCAGTGTTTCCGTCCTGGCCTTTGAGGTTGGCATCTCCTCCGTGAGTGAGCAGCACCATGGCTGCTTCGAAGCGGTCCTTCTTGGTCAGGATGTGGAGGGCGCTCTCCCCCGTTTTACTGAGGTAGTTCACTAAGCAGCCGCGCTCCAGCAGCATGCGGCACATCTGGCACATAGAGAGAGATTGAATGAGAGATGTGGACATGTAGACAGAGAAGAGAAAAAGAGAGAGAGAGAAACAGTATTCCTCGAGCATTGTTTCATTTGACATCTGTCTCAGCATGTGGATTCACAGTTAAAAAAACATACCTACTGTGCTACTGTATGCTATACTGAATTGTATTGTTCTTTACCTCGGCTGTCTTGACCCAGTGTAGAGGGGTTCCTCCATACAAAGGATCCTCTGCCTGCAGCTGGCCTGGGTCTGCCGTCAGGATGGCCTCAGCACAGCTAATATGAGAATAATACGTGCACATATTCATATCACACATTCATATTCATATTGCACTGTTGTGCAGAAACCCTGGGAAACAAGCCTTATTCCAATGCATAGGTACTTGATAAGTTTTTACTTTTCAACATCCATAAAACCCACTTAACCACTTTCAACCAGGAATCCTTATTTTGGGCATGTACAGTCACTATACAATCCCATGGTTTATTGATGTGGCACTGGAACCATAGGGGCGATAACAGGCAAATGATGAAAATAACATTTTTCCTACATTTTCTAGTTTGTGTAGACTTCTTGTAAAGGTGGGAATACAGATACTTCCTTCCTTTAATTAGATGATTTCCAAAAAGTCTTTTTGACGAGATTTTTTTCCCCTATGGACTGCAGTAGGCCTCGAAAGAAATCCCTATAAGTTAGCCAATCAGGAATTGCCTCGCTTTTAAAAGCTCACTGCAGTGCCTATAGCTGTCATAGTATCAGATATTTTCAGGAAGTAATCTAATAATGGAACGTTCTAAGAAAAGAAGAATTAAAGTTAATTAAAATTCTGAGATGTATTGCTTATATATATACACACTATACTTTACCATATTTATTAATAGATGCACAGCATCATTCATCTCACTCACCCTTTTTCATTGTATTTCATGGCAGTGTGAATAGGGTAGCCGCTGCCTCCGACCACGTCGCACCTGGCACCGCCGCCCAGGAGGGCCTTGACGGCCTCCACCCGGCCCAGGCGACATGCCACATGGAGCGGCGTCTCCCCAGAATT
Source organism: Benthosema pterotum (assembly GCA_039105355.1). Lineage (NCBI taxonomy): Eukaryota > Metazoa > Chordata > Actinopteri > Myctophiformes > Myctophidae > Benthosema > Benthosema pterotum. Next base: position 25,620,805 of record CM076973.1, on the reverse strand, counting down.
ATTGAGCTCATCCACCCCTGCGCATAGGCGTGAGCACAGCACCTGGTCTCATGGAGAATGGAGGTTGGGGGGTTCGAGGAGACAGGAACGGATTTAATAAGAATGATGATGTGAGGAAGGTAATAATAGACGAAGGAACACAACATGTCAATAATGTCCACTTCTGATCAGTGATGTAAAATAGGTTTTCAATAGAGGTGTAATGCCAGTACAGTAACTATATCAGAATATCCGAAAGAAGTTAAGTATATCGTAAATCGTTGGAGTATATCATTTAACTTGCACGTGTGTGCGCGTGCGCACACGCACACGCACACACACACACACACACACACACACACACACACACACTTTTTGGCTGTCATGATGTTAAGCAACCACACATGCAATTCAACATGCATCTCATCCTGCTACTATAGTAACACGACTAGCGTGTGTCGTGTTCCAACAACCAGGAAAGAGGGAGAAACAGAATAGCCTAGCTAGCCTACTCGGAGCCTACATACAGCCTACGGAACATTTTGCACTGACGAATAGAAAAAAGAAACAAGCGACACTGGCGACGGTGTTTACGGTTGATTATTCACCATGTCAGGATCAAATATCACTATCACACAGTATTGCTAAGTTTTGTAATAAATCTAATCACTTCACATGCGACCTACAACTAGTAAACAACAATGTTAACAAACTTGTAGTTTTAAAATGTGACTGGTTATCACTCACTCAATTACCTCAGCAATGCAATGCAATGTGCATCTCGGTAGATGATAGAATAGTGATATAACATGACCCATCAGTGGATGTTGTGAAGGAGGGAGGAGGGGCTAGACTCATCTCCAGCTGAAGTCACTGGAGTCGGGTTTCAGCAACCTCACATTACCAAGCCTACCACAGGACTAGTAGCTGACTGGAAACCTGGCATCTAATGCTCAGTTCTGTGATCTAGTCCCACCCACTGCATCCCGTAATTCGCACGCACGCACGCGCGCGCACATACACACAGCATCCAGAGTATCCTTAGCGGGAATCAAACCCAGGACCTTCTAGCTGTGAGCACTACCCCAGTGACACATATTTTTTGTTTGTTTGTTTTACTTAACTTTTTTTGTGAATTATTTGTATTTTGAAGATCTGTATGCCTGGTATAGTTTACAATGGTCCTTCTAGTTAATCCTGTGGTAATGTAGGACCTCTGCTGGTTGACAAGAGGTATTGTAAGTCAATATGCTATGTAGACTCTGTTACTCTGTTATTGATGGCAAAATATAATCAATAGAAATGAATATTTCACAGAGAATCAGTATACTGATGCTTTAAAGCTCTGCCCTCCTTTGATTTGGTATGGCAGTAAACGGCTCATAAACAGCTCACATCTGTTCTTGCACCATGCAGTTTTTTTTCTATTGGTTCAGGATAGGTGCACAGGATGGCAGATAATGTATGAGTACATAATCACAACTTTGTTCACATTCTTCAGTTTATAGTTTTCATTCATAGCCATACTGTATGTGGTTCTCTTCCATGAGTCCATTCAAACATATTCATACACAGAGGCGTCCTCATGTAGGCTGTGACACCTTGCAGCCTACACAAACTCTATGTGCCTGTTCATACATACAGTACTGTTAAGAGTCCTCTGAGTCTCACCTGTATGACAGCAGGAGAGTCCTGCTTGGCGGCGTAGTGCATGGGCGACTCTCCATTACGGTCCTTGATGTCGGTGCGAGCCTGGCTCTCCTCCACCAGCTGTTTCACACACACCACGTCGCCACGCTCACATGCCAAGTGCAGAGGTGTCTGTCCTGACGTGTCCCGTGCATTGATCTGGCTGCAAAAGCAAATAGGGGTTGTGTAATTTCAGCAACTGCTATCCATAGTTATCCACTGGCCATTTCACAATTAGGTATTGAGTATTTGAGGATTGAATGTGTCTTACTCAACACAAACAATTCACTGTTGGTGGACCTTTGGCTGTTGCCAGACAGCAGACCAGACTCAGAGGATTGTCATTAGTTAGAACTGTGGTTTCAGGATTTTCGTTATAAACTCAGCTCACAAGCAGCAATTATAATAATCAGCCATATATTTACTTATTTATGTAAAATACCTAACTCAAAAGAGTGTTACAATACAAGCACGCAAATCTCAAAAATATTTTACGATTGCTGAACAGAAATATGTACAGATTGGAAGGAAGGGGATCTGAAGACTGGAAGTCTGCATCAGTGTGTGGGCTTCCTTCCTTATAACAGATACCAGTAAAAGAAAACATGGAAAAAGCAGTGCCCACAGTCACTGAATGTAACCAACCGAGTGCCATATCTAGCAAAGTCAGCTCTCCAGTCCATAAAAAAGAGGCTGAGTCTAACCTCTGGACATAGTTGTGTTTCAGGCACTCCCTCAGGCCAGTGTCCACAGCGATGTGGGCAGAGCTCCAGTCAGGGTGGCTACGGAGGCAGTCTACTATCGGCTGGGTTGTTTCGGCCTTTAGCAGGAGGGTCTCATAGAATGGCCGGAGCTTGAGGGCATACTGTGGGAACCAGTTCATGGCATCCCCCTCGGTCGCCACCTGGAATAGCCTTAAAGGATGCCAGTGGATGACAGTGTCAGTGATGCAATGTCCTTTTACTTACAATTTAGGCATTTAGCAGATGATCTTAATCCAGAGCGATTTACAGCAAGCAAGAACAAAAAAACATGGTCATACAATACTACTACAATACTACGGTAAGTGCTATGGGCTAAGCCTAAAATGCAATCTGAAGAGGTGCGTTCTCAGATTGCGGCAGAGGATTCATAGTGAATCTGCAGTTCTGGTTGTAATTGGAAGTGCATTCCATAAGAAGAGTTTGGGACATATGGACCACTGTCCCGGTGTTTTTAGGCAGGTACTTACAGCTTCCCCTGCCTCAGCTGATCTGAGAGCTCGAGGAGCTTATAGAGACGTCAATCAGAATGCCTCCTCCCGCGATATAATGATTTGCTTAAATTAGAAGATGACTTGCTCAATGTACACACAATCAATCACACCAATAATGAGAAACGTACTATAGAGCAGCTTCTCAACGTGTGGTCGTGGACCCTTAAAAGTCAGACTGCACCAGGGCAGCTAGTTGTTACTCCTTGCTACAAAACCATAGCATGCAATAAAGTGCATGTGCAACCTGAAACCGCGATCCCTATTGGTAAAAGGTGCATTCATATAGTGCCATTATTCAAGGTGCTTTAAATAGTGAATTACATTCACCTATTCACACATATTCATACTGTACACAGATTGTAGCACCGCCTTGCAAGGCACACAAGCACATCAGGAGCAATTTGAGCAATTTGGGGTTAAGCATATTGCCCAAGGATACTGGGAAAGGAAGAGCCAGGATTCGAACCACCGACCCATTATTCACTGGAAAACCTACTCTACTTCCTGAGCCACACTCGTCCAATGGCATTTGTGACTAGTTGCTTTGGTTCGGTCTGGCCATAGGGTCATTAAATGGGTTCAACTAAGGGTGGCATCATTGGTAGTGTTACTCATTCAATTAAACGTGAGCCCAAGTTGTATCTCGCATAAATCTTTCATCACCATTTTGGCCATGGTTTCCTTCACCACACTGACTGACCTATATTGGATAAAATTAATTGACCTGCAAAAATAATGCATTTTAAATAATATTTGTCTTACATTTGTCTTTGTCAGTCAGTGGACACCTATCACGTTTTTGTGTGTCATCGTGTGTGCGCGCTTTCAGCTTGATTGTCTACATGGTCATCAATATATTTACCTTAGACCAATAGTTGGAGTTTCAGGACACATAAGCAGACAGTCCCATGACTGGTATGAAGGGTTTTTGTAAAGAAACATACGGCCCTCCTCTTTAAGCCGGACTTTTCCACTGTAGTCAGACAATGGTACTTCTCTGACCCGATACGGGTTTGAGAACAGGTTGGACACAGAGGAGACTGTGTCGAATATCCGGCCAATGAACTGCATCTTTATCTGGAGAAAAAAAAAGATGAAACAGTGTGTGTATATACATACAGTATGACACAGTGGATAGATAGATAGATAGATAGATAGATAGATAGATAGATAGATAGATAGATAGATAGATAGATAGATAGATAGATAGATAGATAGATAGATAGATAGAGAGAGAGAGAGAGATCAATAATATCTATTACTAATACCATGATTGCAGGGAAAGATAATTGCTTTAATTACATGTCAGCTAGCAGTCAAGCACGGCACTGAGAGCTTTTTATTATGACATATTGTAATTTTTAATTAATTACCTCCACTCGAGCTCACAGTCACAAAGAGGGTCCCGCTGAGCCGAGGGGTCACACCGTACGTCCCAGCTTCAGGAGAGGCTGACCATTAATATCACACCCTAGGCTACGAATAAAGTACACTGGTCATTCAGGAGTGTCTTACCACTTCTACTAATTCGACGCGATCATTTAACTCGAGCTAAGGGCAGCTATACAGGTATATAGCTCAATTGTTCCAACTGATCCTTATACCACTATTCGGCTATCTACCTATAATATACTGGCGGTAGTATAATCGCATTCATGAAATGAGCCTATGTGGTAACTTGTACCTGCTCCGCTCGGCTGGGATGGTTTCCGGATGACAGTTGACAGCTATGGACGACAGTCGACTTTTGATAACTACATCAACAACCGGGTCGCTGCAACCAACCCTCACTGATGTCACGGATAATACGAGCTGCTGCACCAATCACAGGCCAGGGACTGCAGATGGATAAGTCAAACAGGGCGGGCCATAGCTTATAGAAACCGGAGAGGTGGAGAATAGAAACAGAAACCATAGGCAGACCTATGAGACAGACCCACTGGTTCTGATACATCAATTCAGTTTTGGTGGTGAAATACATCTGATGACATCATCAAGATGTATTTCATCATGTAAATTATTTTTCTTTCAGACCCCTTATAAAGGGACAGAGAAAAGGGTCCTCAGAATGTCTAGTTCTCAAATTCGACTATAGGCCTACTTGAGGGACATTTGGCCCTCGCAAGTGTAGGCCTACTGTTCAGAAAGTTGCTTTTTAATTTTCCAATAGACATTCTCTAGTACAGTCAGTATTTCATTATACTGAAGACATTTCAGACATTTCAACTAGATCAGCACTCGGTAGAGTGCAAACTTGCATGTTGCGCACAAGTAGGCCATGGTCTATTGTGCATGACCGAAGCGAGCTAATACTTATAGTTATAAAGGTCTCTTCTCACTGAGAAGATAGACGTTGATTAGATGTCTAATCTAAGATTAGACCGCTAAAAAACTTTCACTTTTAGAGCTTTAGACCTCTTTAGACATTTTTTTAGATCTGTGCTCAGCGTGTTACTTATGCCATCACCCAAACCGGCCAATCGGAGTACTTTGATAGACGGTCGATCACCGACAGTTGATGACCGATGTCCACACACTGATCGCTTAACTAAGTAAATACTATGAGGGAGGGAAAAAAAGTGGAGTTTTGCCTTTTTTTAACTTTTTACTTTTGGCTGTTCAGCCCACCAATAAGACATATTCTAAGTGGGCAGGGCGCAGAATCAAAAACTTAATTGTCTTTGGAGTTTTTTGAAATTCATTTGAGTATAGTTCCCATTTTGTTATTTTTTTTTCCTTAGAAACAAAAGAAAGTGTTATCAGGAGGCATATGGGGTATGACAGGCATGGCACCTGGCAGAGATATGACCCTGTTGAATGCACAGTTTTTCTTGTTTTGTTTTAGTTTTTTGTGAGATAACCATAAGTGACCAAATGACTAGTAAAGTTTGTCTTAGCTGTGAAACCTTACATGCTGTGATCACTACTCGACACAGGCAACATTTGGGACCGTCTGTCCTGAATACAGCTCATCCCTGTTGTGGAGTTTACGACAAGGATCTTCACAAGCCTCTCTTGGTGTGCATCCATACAACTGACACATGTCGCCTCTTTGTCCATCCGGAGTCTCACCAGTAACAACCCAAGGCCCTTCTCCACTCACCCCTGGCCTGAAGCCCAGATATCTCCCTCCGCAAATAGTCTTTTAGTGTGTCAGGCAGTTTTTGCTTTCTGCACATCTTCATAGGCGGATTATGAAATGAAGGGGCCCTGGCCCACCACCAGCCAAAGGGCCCCCCTACACCGGAAGATTTTTCTGCTCGGCACGGTGGCATGATGGTTTAGGACTTTTGGGGATATTTTAGTGACAAAATTAGTAAACCCATTCTTAATAAGGACTGTATGCACCATTATTATTCACTTTTACCCCTTTTTTGGGTGGGCCCTGAGATTGAGCCTCTTAGCGATCACGCGGAGACTCAAGCTCATGGGGCCCCCCTAGCTCAGGGGCCCCTGGGCCTGGGCCCAACGTGCCCGTTGGATAATCCTTCCCTGCATATCTTGCATTGTGAGGTAGCAACTGGAGAAGCCGACACCCTGAATCTGGATGTACACCGGTCAACAATAATCACTAACAGAACTTGAGGGAGAGCTGTGGGGTCATCTTTAGGTAGAGTAAATCGAAGGTCTGAGTAGATGAAAAGGCCGTCAGTGGAGTAAGAGTCATGACAATCTGTAATTTTCCCATGGTCTGGCTCGAGTGTTCATGCAGATCAGTGGAGGGGAAGGCAGGAGCATCATGTTGGTCAACCGGCTCAGGGGCTCAGTAATGGAAACATGTAGGATTTCTGTGGTTCAATGTGGCTTAGAATGATGTCCCTTTCAACACTGTATCCTCCAAGTCCACTGTGGCTACAGTGAGAGGGGTTTAGCCATAGTTGTGTAGTGCCAGCCTGAACATGTCATTGGTGCACACCCAAGCACCATTAATGTTCTTGAGGATAAAGCTCTGGTGGAATCCCATTATGTGGTCATCATCAGCCTTTATCTGTCCTACAACCATACTCATGATGCAGCTGTCTGGGGTTGGCTGGTGGTCCTGAGCTGTTATACTGTGAGCAATGCTTCTAAAAGAGAGACTGCCAAGTTTTTGGACGATTGCTGCTTTTCCCTGAAACTGCTGTCCCTCCCATGTAAGGCACGATGAATCGATATACATTGATCCTAGTTGCGTTCTGTCAGCATCAAACAAGTGATAATAGTTTTGCACAAAACTAGATCCTACCTGCTCCCACACAGGCTTCTCACCCATATTTGACTCCAAGGACTCCAAACACCTTAATCTGTTACCTAACAAACAACAATGTTAAGTAAAAATTGGCATATTAAATGTGTGCTATATACAGAACCAGAGCATCTCTTACATCATCGATATGACATCATAATGAATAAATTGACATAGTAGGAAGTAGTGCATGTCCAATATAGCATTGAGTAGACTACCCTATAGGCGTGACCGGAGTGGGTGCAAGTTAAGCGATCGGTTCATGGTCGGAGGTCGGTCGTCCCTTGGGGTACTCCGGTTGGCGTCATGGTACTTGCTTTCTACTCACTCCGCTCAATGCACTCATGCACAAGTAGGATTTTTCATTTCTTTACTTGCGTGAGTGGAGCGGACGCAAGTTAAGCGGTTGTGCCCAGTTCGTGGTCGTCATCCCTCAGGGCGCCCCGATTGGCCAGTTGGGGTAATTGTGAGGTAAATAAGAGAGCTTAAGTCATGAGCATTAGCCCGCTCCGCTCACGCACAAGTAGGCCAGAGGTATGGGTCCCCAGCATGTAGTAACTTCCGAATACTAACTTTGCTTAGCTTATGTAGAGAATTGTTCATAATTGGCCTATAATACATTACATGACTACACCATTAACAATGGAAGGCAAAAAAGGTCTAAATTTCATCATTCTTTATTAGCATGTGCTATATATAACTAGAGGGTTTCCATACCTGATGCTGAATCCATTCCAACATTAGTTTTAACTTTTGCTCGTAAACACTCAGTGGACAATAATAAGCCATAAGTCATCACAAATGTGCTTAACACATCAGGGCAAACGATATCCGTTTTCAGTAATACAATAATACAATACAAAGTGTTTTTTTTCTTCAAAACTAATGCTTGGAATGGATTCAGCATCATGAAAACCTCTAAGGCTCATCTATTTGCTCAGCCTGCATCTGCATGGCTGCATGCAGCCCAGAGAGGATGCTTCCTCTCCGGCCAAAGCCGTTGCCGTTGCTAAGACTACCAGAAGGGGGCTGCCTGCCTGCAGCCATGTGGCAGACAGCACCCAGCAGGTTGTGTCTGGTCCTGGTTGGTGTGTATCTGTAGCGCAGCAGGGCTGATGTTGGAGAAAGTGCTCTGGTCCTCTATAAAAGATTGAGAGTGAGAAGAGCAGCTGAGCAGCTGCAGAATTATTTTAATTATTTTTTAAATACATTTTAATGTATTTTATTTGCATATACTATATTGGTAATAATATATAACTTGAATCCCTTATTTTTCAAGATAAACACATTGATCGTCCGTATAATTCCACTTTTAATTATTTATTTGGAATAATAATTATGACCCTTCCTAAAACTCCCTTTTGTAGCCTACCTCTGACATTTCTGAAGGCCTATTCATAAATCTAACTTTACATTTTTTGTATTCGTAAATCAATCACAAATGATCCTATTGTTATAAGTACCTTTTTATCTTGACATTGTAATCTTCATATTTCTCAGTCTTTGTAGATGTACAGTACAATTTAAGCAAAACTCAATACAAGACTGATAACTGAGTGGACAGCCCTTGTTTACATTGGCAGCCACCATGTTCATTTCATCAAAAACAGACATACAAATTAAAGCAGTGGAGGTAAAACAGGAAACGAAAAATATACAAGGAGGGGAAAGAAAGAGGTGGGGGAATCAAGTCCCAGTCTGAGTCAATCGTATTCTATATCAGTGGTTTTCAACCATTGGTCCAGGGACCACCAGTGGTCTTTGAGAGGGTTCCAGGTAGTCCCCAGCTAAATGATGGAAAAGTTGGTTTACCAGATGTAACTCTTTGAGAGCGTAAAAGTTTCATTTCACACTCTCAAGAGCTAAAATATTAATCATCTGAGTTAGCCCAAGTCTACACAAATAGAGAATGTAGGGAAATGGTAATTTTTGATCTGTGTGCCTTTTTGTTTCTGAAATCCCACCTGGCATTGTGGACAAAAACAAAATAAATAGGCTAGTTAGTCCTGAGTCTGTAGCACTAAAAATATCCTCAAATGGTGGTCCGTGGCTCGAATTCTGAATAAATAGTGGGGTCAGGCATCAAAAAGGTTGAAAACCACTAGCAGATATTATCAGTATTACGCGTGCGCGTGCGTTGGCGTGCGTCTGCATGCGACGTCCGTGTGTATGTGTGTGTTGAACACTAGAACAGACAGAGACAAGTCGGGCATGAAAGATGGAGCTCTCGGCGGCTGGGGATCGCGTCTTTGCCGCTGAAGCCATACTGAAACGCCGCGTCAGGAAGGTGAGAGCAGGGCAGTGAGTGAGTGCGTGCAGATGCTCCCCAGGGGTTTAACTTTCGACTCCAAATGCACGACGAACGAGCATGCATTTATTGTCGAGCAAAGGCCTTGTTGCAAATGCAATGTGTGTGTGTGCGGATGGCTTTCTTCATGGTAGCTGAAAAGCTAGCAAGCAGCCAGGCTGCTAGGAGGCTATCAGTCATGGCTCGTATATGTTGGCATTGGCAGAGCAATAAAAATAGCGACACAAAGAACTGGGGGCTAAAAGCGAGGAGGGAAAGCAAGCAGACAACAAGCCATTTAACGGAGGGGCCTTTCTCTATTTGACTGCAAGCTAATGCATGGTGGCTAGCGCAAAGCTGCACGTTTATTCGGTGTCTTTTCTTCATCGGCCGTTCCGAATTTACAGAAAAGGCGAACACAACATAACCCCTTGCAGCAGCGGGTTGTTTATTTTGTTTTGTTTTAAAGCAGTTTCTCTTGGTGAAACCATGCAGAGATAACACACTTAAAGCACAGACAGTTTGCAGACACAAGTTTAGCGACCACTGACTGGATACATTGTCATTGGGGCAAACTTGCAGAGGTCTTTTTCAAAGTTTCTAGTAATGCAGGACAGTGGTTGGTTCCCAAATCTATTCGTGGCTCGAAGACCCCAAGACTCTATACTCTCTGGAAACTAAATGTTCTATACTCTCAGAGTTGGACCTATAAGTTTCCATTTGGTTCTTATTTAGCTGGAGGCCCCCAGAAGTACTCATAGGGGTCCTAGGACCTCACTGACTTGACTTGACTGTGGGAATCACTAATGTAGAACAAACAAATCATCTGCAAACAATTAATTGTTTCGCCACGATATATCACACTAAATTAATAACTGTTATTGTATGAAACCTACCGTATTCTAATTGTTGTGTAAACTGTAAAGCAACGTACAGATTTCAAAACGGTTCATTTCAATGATAAAAGTGGAGTTTCAATGATAAAAGTGGAGGAACAATTTAATCTCACAAATATACGCTGTTGTCCGTTTATCATGAGCACTGCAATAAATTATGAATTCCTTGCTGAAATAATGAATACAAAGTGTGTGTACTACAGTATTGTGTATTGTTTCTGTTACAGGCTAGAATTGAGTACCTGGTTAAATGGAAAGGATGGGCACTGAAGTAAGTTGGTATTTCTATTTATTTTTTAAGTAACACGTGCGAAGTGAGGGGCACTCTTATCCTCGTACATGGTCGAAATCAAATCATGCATGCATCACTTCATACTGGTCAACATCTGTACACTAAAGCTGAATATAGGAGGGGGCTAGCGGCCCACAAAAAGTGTTAAGTTACATTTATCAGTGTTGAACGGGTCTGGAGTCTATGCTTGGTCTTTTCCTCCTTTTCCCTCTACAACAAAACGTTTTGCCCCAAAAAACTGATCTACAAGCTCACAATGTGCTGTGTGTTTTGTTCAGGCACAGCACCTGGGAGCCAGAAGAAAACATATTGGATGACAGGCTGATAACGGGTTTTGAACAGAAGTAAGTACAATTCTTTAGAAAACAGGGTGAAAATATTTTTTGAAGAATGCTGATGTATCACACCCCTTTACCCCGTTGATTGGTCTCTTCAATGCTACTAGTCTAGCTGTATGCTTTATGCGATTGGTTGCATTTCCCTTTCAGTCCTCATTGACTGTGCCCTTGTTAACAAGCACATTGTTACCGAAATGCCTTTTGTCTACTGCCAAGCCACTTGAAAGCATCTCACTGGAAAGAGGAGATGTTTACAGGAAACCATAATGGTCACATCAGGACAGAGTATCTGGGTCTGTTCAGACTTCAGGCTTCAAAAGCTCTTCTATGACACACACACACACACACACACACACACACACACACACACACACACACACACACACACACACACACACACACACACACACACACACACACACACACACACAGTTTCATTGTACCTTACTGTACTTAGTTATTAGCAGTGCTAATGATTATAAGCATATGTATAATAGTTAAAAATGTTTAAAATTATAAAGTCAACACATTTTTAAGCATCTATCACAACTTAGTGATGTTATGGAAACCCACGTTTCCTAGCTACTTGCTATCAGCTCTAGTGGGTCTTTTGGGTCTACTCTGTACCCCTCATCTCCTTCATCTTCCTCTTGACAATACTCCATAGAATTCTCACTAGGGTTGACTGTTTCCAGTTAAGTACTGTGATGGCATGGCCATAAAACCAGGTTGTGGTGCTTCTGATAGACTGGCGGTATGGGCAGGCACCAGGTCCTGCGGGAAGATAAAAATCTGCATCTCCTTAAGATCCGCAGCAGTAGGAATGATGAAGTCCTCTAACACATTCTGTTGTGGTAACCTTGCATTTAGGAAAGCAGAGTTTACCAACACCTGCCCTGGATATTGCACCCAAATCATAACTGTCAGTCACTGCAATCACCAAAGGTGAACAGTCTACCAGAATGTTTTAGAGGACTTGATGATTCCTTCTGCTGGGAATCTGTGTGGAGATGCTTTTTTCTTCCAGCAGGACCTACCTGCCCATAACACCAAATCTGCCATAATCACCACAACCTGGTTTGATGCCCATGCCATCACAGTGCTCGAATGGCTTGCCAACTCACTGGAGGTGTCGGGTAGTTGTTTCTCTTATCGCTCACTCTGCTCACGCACAAGTAAGGCTACTTTTGTGCAATGTGCAAGTTGGCCATCTGAGTGCAATTCTAGTTAGTTGCGCAAGCTGAGCAAGCACAACTACTGCAAGTGGTTTGCGGTCGTGAACATCTACCATCCCTCGGTGGACTCAATTGGCTGGTTTAGGTGATGATGATGTAATGGTGATGCCAGTAAGCGTATTTGTGTGTATTATCTCCTGTAGGTGTTCTACCTACTCCTGTAGGTAGGGGTACTTGCTCTCTGGTTGCCTGCTCTGCTTGTGCACAAGTGGGCCATGGCCTACTTGTGTTTAATGTGCAAGTTGGCACTCACTCTGAGTAGAGTTCTAATGGTAATGTGGCTTTCAGATTTCATGCTCTGCAAAAACTGAGGAGCAAATGGTGATTTCTTCACACACATATTTTTTTTAAATCCATCTACCATATCTCAGTGATTTTGGTGGGTTTTATGAGCTGGAAATATACCAACTTTTCCATGATTCTATTTTTATTTTATTATATTTTTTGGTGGGTGGGGGGTTGATGCATAGCAAGTGTTACCTTTTACTTTTCATCATTGAGACCAAGTTGAGAAGAATTCAAATTGGAAACTAAGTGTTTTTTTTTGATGTGCAGTCTTTTTACCTTTGCTTCTTTTTCAGGGAGCGAGAGAGGGAAATTCACGGGCCCAAGAAACGAGGGCCAAAACCCAAAAATGTTGTCACGAAGGTCCAGGTATTGTTCAGAACTCGCCTGTATTTGCATTTATAGTCTTCATCTATTCAGTGGAGCATTCACCCAATATTTTACTGCACCACCTTGCAAGACATGATATCGTTGAGGTCAGGCTAACAAACAAACAAAACTGTGAACAATGGATCTTTACAGTGACTGATTCATTATCTGTTGGTGTATAGTTTTACTGTATATACCTAACTATTTATTTATCTTATTACATGTGTGAGCGGAGCGGGTGCAACATAAGTGATAACTGCGCAGTTTATGGTTGGCGGCTGTCATCCCTAGAGGCACTCTGATTGGCTGGTTTAGGTGATTACATAATTGGGACCTCAATTACGTCATCACCCATGGACACGGGCTGGCAAGGAGCATGGGGGGAGCTTGGGGAAACGGAGATTGAAAAGGTTGGAGCGGCCAAAGGAGAGGAGGTAGACGTAGGGGACCATGACGTAATGGTGATTGAGAATAATACCATAAATTGTCTTTCAATTGAGAAATTTGATAGATGACGTAATGACGAAGTAATTACGTAAATCTTAATACCCTCTGAATATAAGACCATGTTTTTTTTCCCAATGGAAACATCCCAAAAATGGAGTCGTCTTATATTCAGGGCCTATACTGAAATTGAGCATCTGAAAAACTGATGCTCTTTGAAGATTAGGTAGGCGATGTAATTACTTTTTGTTAATTTCTTGAGTAGGCCACGGCCTACTTGTGTGCAACACTCAAGTCTGCACTCTGCCAAGTGCTGATCTAGTTTTGTTTTTAATTGTCTCCACCGAAGGTGGTGACTATAAAACGCCCTCTGTCCGTGCACGTAGCCCGTATGTGCCCTCGATGTGTCTGTGCTCCCGACTATAAAACGGCCTCTGTCCGTGCACGTAGACCGTCTGTACCCTCGATCTGTCTGTCCTCCCGACTATGACGTCATGATGACGTGTGGACGGTGGAGACCTGTGCCCCGTAGGGGCACAACTCTTGTTAATACTAGTTAACCAACCCTTTATTCCTTCTGTATCTCATCTTTTGCTTTCAATTTCAATTTTAACTGTATACCAACATCTTATTTACAGTCTTCATATACATGCAATCATATTTAATTATTTGTCCAACCTCGTGGGGGGTGATGGGGAGTGGTGCATGGGAACTGGGGTGAAAATATAAAAAGGGGTTGTATAGATTGTATCATTGTATGACTTGACTGCTAACCCATTGAATAAAAATATGTAATATGTAAAAATACTAGTTTACCTTCCCTAATTGTAAATCACTTTGTGACCTCTCCAGGCTCGTTCCCAGAAAGGAGAGAGCAGCGCTCAGTCCACAAATCCCCGTCGGACTAAAGCACGCTCCTCTTCGGCCGCATCCATCCAACCGATGCCCTCTGCCTCCTCTTCTTCCTCCTCCTCAGCTGCGGCAGCCCCTCCTAAACTCAACAACACGACCCTTTCAACCTCCCATAAGCTAAAGAAAGACATTCGTCGCTGCCACCGCATGTCCAGACGTCCTCTCCCGCGTACAGACCCCTTGGCGCCTCCCTTCACCAGCCAAGGTGGTTTTCCATCTCGACCGCATGTCTCCCCCTTCTCCGAGACCGTCCGCATCCTGAACCGTAGGGTCAAGCCCCGGGAGGTCAAGCGGGGCCGAATCATCCTCAACCTGAAGATCACCGGCAAGCCAGGAAGGGGTGGCGCAGCGAGTGGGGGCAATAGGGGTACTTCCGGAGGACGACAGAACATCCCCTCTCGCAATAGAATCATTGGAAAGAGGCAGGGCGATGCTCCATATAGGCCTTTCCAGCCCCCTGCTAAGTTGCTGGGTTTCCCCATGTATGGGAAACCCTTTGGGATGCAATGTGGAGGCCCTGGGACCTTTGGAACATGCTCCACTGGAAGCCCAGGAAGCCCTTCTGTCTCTCGGGGGAGGTTTTCCGCTGTCGAACAGCGCCGGTATGCTCCAGAAGGTCCACAGCCCAGACCCAATGCCGAGGCTTCTGTTGCGGAATCATCCTCCAGCCAAAAAACCCAGGAGACTTGTTCTTCCCAGCCAGCACCCAGCCAACCTCATTCAGAACCACAAAAGGGCAAAAGCACCCACCAGTCTGCTTCTGCATCAACTGACCAAACCTCAACAGCTTCTGCTTGTCTCCCCTCAGGCCCATCTGGCTCTGAAGAGGAGGAGGAGGCTGCCTTGGACAATTTGGGGACTTCAGATGGGGGAAGAAAGAAACTGCACAGCAACCCACCTAAATGCCAACCCTCTGCTTCCAACAACACGGTAACCCCACCACCCGTCGTTCATGGCAACCAGAATTCAACCCCCACTGAGCCCAAACGGGTTCCTGCCGAGGGGGACCCTGACTGGCACCCAGAAATGGCGCCCAGTTGTCAGGATGTGGTGGTCACGGATGTCACCACCAACCTTGTCACTGTCACCATTAAAGAGTTCCCCTCCCCTGCCTCCGGCCCTGCATCACCCTCTTCCATGCCTGAGAACGCCTCCTCCCCTCCCTCCAATAACCTTTCCGCTGCTGAAGACCCCACCCTCCCCAAGCCATAGAAAGCTGCATTTATTTTTTTATTGTCAACACGTCTTGCCAATATTGCCACGTTGGCCGTCTGCCCCCCCACCCCCCATTACTTGAAGATGTTAAATGAAAGTAGTAATGTAGTGTAACCTAACCGCCCAGCCAATGAATGCTAATGAGAACATATTTTTTTGAAACAGAGGTGTGTAAATTCTAAAGGGTCAACTAATATAGCCCTTCTTCCTTTCACATAAATTACCATATTTTGTTCACTTGCACAGCACTGACTATTGTAGACCGCTTAGGTGGAAGTGGTAATTGTTTTATTTTCACTTACTCCAGGCATGCTGACTTTAGCTTGTCTGGTGTAATAGAAATATCCCCAAAGTAAAACACACAAGCACACTTAGTGTAAATGAAAGAGATGGATACTATTTTGATACAGGATTTGCATTGAAGGCCGGAATTGAATGCCTTCAGGTGTTTTGCCAATTTCTCCCCAAGTCCATTAGAGGTCCAACTTATTATTGATAAAAAAAGGTTGTTTTTTGCACTTAGTTGGACATAGCGTACTACATAAAAACCCTCTTCTATGTTTACTTGCTATCATTTCAAGGAGTTTTCCTCTCTTTAACGCACAGGCATATACATAAGTATAGTTATTTATATGCACGCACAACAACATTAGAAGCTACAAACAAATACAACAACGAAAAAAAAACATAAGATTCAACTTATTGCTGTCCTTGTTTTCATGCCTGCCTTGTTTTTTTTTTTCCAGATTTTTCTCTCCTTTCGTTTTACAAACCCCACGCTGGAATGTCTACCAGGACTCTAAACTGGCCTGCTTTTAATTGTGATACTGATAAGGATGCCGTGTAGTCTGCCTAACTTTTTGTGTGGCGAGTAAAACTGTGCAACTCCTGAAGCACTAGAAGAGCTATGCTGGTACTCTCTGTGATTCAGATGAGTTAAATTTCATCATCTATGGGCACTGCAGTTCCATAGATTACTGCTATAGACGTTTTGTCTATGGAAGCTCAATAATATAGTATCTAACACCACTTTAACGTGGTGAACATTATGAGCAATGATGAAAGTCCTGGCACTGTGGTAGTCGGAGCAAAGCATTCGTTTTAATATTGTGCTCTGGTCATTGGTGTGTTGCTGACCAGTCCTAAAGCTAACGGTACATTCTTGGTGAAGGTTAGCCTCTGCTACACACAGGCTAGTGTAGGCTGATGATAGCTGAAGATAAACTAGAAGTGTATTGTCACTGAATGTTTAAGTAACGAAACAGGACTGGCATTTAAATCTAGAAATTCAGTTTGGACGGCGCAAACAAGTATTAAGTAGACATCTGATCCAGTGTGCACATAAGCACACATTTGATGTAATCATATTGCAGTTGTGTAATGAAGGATACTGACAATGGCAGTAATTTGTTTACAGACATAATTGCATACCCACTATTACTGTAGATCAGTTAAAACACTGACTGAATTACACTCCAGATATCAAGGTGTGTAAGATGATATGGAATGTTAGGACAGGAAGAAAAGTTTCTTAACCTTATGCATTGTAAACAACGTTGACAGAGCTTCAGCTGGTCTTTGGATCACATTTAGTGGAATATAATGTTTTTGTTGTAGCAGACTCGAGAGGGCATCCTGCACAGTTGGGGAAACTTGAATCACTTAACTGCTCTGATATAATTGAAGTGATGCATGATTTCTCATGAAGAAAAAAAGCATATTTAGCTTAAGTACAGCTGACAGATATCTTATGCACAATAACCTTGATTTGAAATGGATAAGACACCCGGCTAGCTAGTTTATGTGGTCTCCTTGGGGTGTTAGTGTGTAGTATTGGCTATTCCTTCTGATTATTATATGTAGCAGTGGTACATGGGCATTTGTTGCTAATATGGCTTCATATCCGTCCCAGTTGTGTCATTACTCATGATAGGTCTTAGTTTGTGCTTAAAAAAAAAAAAAAAACATTAAAAGCTGACTTCTTGGAGTTTAAGATTGGAGCTATGATAACAGAATTAGAATAACGTCTGGGTTTACTGCCATCCAGGAAACAGACACCAGGCATTGACCAAATGGTGGGACATTTCTTCCTGTAATCAACTTATCAGGATGGTAATCAGCAGTCATTTTTAGGTTAATGTTCTCACAACAGGTGAAATGGGGATAGGTGCTAGACGTTTCATGGGATTTATCAACTATTGTCCCCAGTAGAGAATGTTTCTTGCCATAGAACTGAGACCATGCAAGGCAGCATAGGACCCAATGTCCTCTAATCATGGGTAGAAATAGCTGTGAATTTGCTGAAAATATGCCGTGTGTGTTAATGCAGCAATACCATTAGTGTAATAATTTACCTACATGCAGATGGGTGATTTTTAATGAGTTTTAACCATGATACTTGGCAGTACAGTCGTAAATTGCTTAGAAATATCGTCCTTTAGCTGACAAGGTCAACTACTATCTCCACAATGGCTACTGTACATGAACGTGGCATGTGTAAAGTGCTCTTTGACAATATGGAGAGCACTAAATGTGCCAGTTAAAATGGCTGCAAATGTAAGATTGTCAAATGGTTTTAGATGTTAGCTTCTTGATCTAGCTGGAATCCTTTATCAAGTTCATCTGAAGTACTTGAGGTAGAAGTACTGTCGTCATTATGTAACATAAGAGGGAATAAAGTAAACCCAGACTCATGACGATCTCTGGTGCTACCCCTGACTTCCACCATGCCCCTTCGTTGGGTAATTCTCTTTTACAATATTTCAGTCCTTCCGCATGTTGCCTTACAGCTGCTCTCTTCATCCCGACTTCACACCAGTTGTCTCATTGTCCTTCTCATTTTTATACTTCCATAACTACACCATCACTTGCCATTTTAGAATGCAAAGATACATTGGCACAAACTGCAATATTGTAGGGACTTATTTGAATTTCACTTATTACTGTCTCCTCGCATGCAGGGGGCGTTCAGTAACACCTGGGTGCTTCGTGCATAATGTAGAACTTTACATACTGTAGAACTCCATGTTCCTCTGAGGACAGATGATGAAGCCGTTGTGTTCTCCTGTCATGTACTGTAGAACTGTAGTTGTTGTCACTGTATCATACTCTCAATGACTACATATGCTGTATTGTAAACATTTTGAATGGTGTAGAGGATACTCTAGACTTTCAGTTTGTAGTACCAGTGTAAGGATAATGGCGTATTAGGTTACCTGGCAATGATTTCAATAGTAAATAGTATTTTTCCCCCCTCTCTTTCCTGTTTTCCGGGGTAGCACAACTCGACTTAGTGGCCTATCTTTGTACCAAATAGGGCTCTTGATTGTTTTGTTTCCCCCTGTGATTTTAAATTTGAGGTGTAATTTCAAGGTGCTAGATACAGCACTAATTGAAAAAGGAAAAAAAATGGTCAAAAAGCTAGGATGAAGTTTCAATGAAATTAATTGATTTCTTTGTACTGTATATTATATTAATACTTTTTTGAATTGTGCATAATGTTAATGTGATGCTTTTTGAGTGCCATTGTTTTATTTGTTTATGTTTTTTTTATTAGTCCAATATGGGTTTGAACGGATGGGAAGCCCCAGTTAATGAACTTATGTGTAAGACTGCAGTTGTGTGTCATAAATGGTAATAATGAATTATGTATATGTATTGATGGCAATGATGACGACGATAATGATGACGTCTAATGTATCAGAACTTCTGAAGCATGTTTTGCAAACCCTTATTGTACAGGTTATGTATTCAGTGTCATGTTACCTGTTACAGTTGCTTTTTGTGTGTTTCTTGTACAAGGCTTTTAATTAAAAGTGCTTCAAAAAGTCATTTGCTTGTGTTTTTTGTCCTTGCAAATAAACATTTATTAACATAACATTCTGAAACCTCTGTCATGATACATCACCAAGGGCTGTTTTAATCCATGTGCCATCCATGTTGCCTGTCAGTTTGCAGGATTATTACAATTTATGCATTTACCAGACACTTTTAATCAGAGATTTACATTAAAGGTAGGGGAAGTGATTTCACTTTTGTCAGATATCACCCAAAAATATTTTTTTCTGTTAAAATGCTCTATTATAAGGTGTGGAAACCATATATAGAGTTTCCCCCTCCCCCACGTTAGCAGAGGAGCTAATAAAAGTTCCCCAGGTGGTGGGTGAATTCTCCTCCAATCAGGATCGAGCAGCAGGTTCACATAGTGTAGCTACTGTTGGGGGGCCCCTAGTGCACCAGGCTGGTACTACACAATGAATTTCAAATCACTTACCCTACCTTTAAGCAAAAGAAGCATGGCAACACACATGTAGCCCTCACTGCAGCCCGCAGATCGGGGCGGTGCTCCTCCTAGGAGGAGTGGGTGGGGTTACTCCCTATGACACCGGTTAGTGATTTATCGTAGAGCTGTGGGGTCTGAACGGCGGAGCTGGGTTGGGAAGGAGCGCTTGTTTTATCCGCCGGCTACTACTAGTAGGGCGGGGCGAAGGAAGTTTTACTGAGGTTATGGTTAGGGTTAGGTTAGGTTTAGGCATAGGTTTACTGAGGTTAAGTTTAGGGTTAGGATTAGGTTTAGGCATAGCCTAGTTTTATTGGGGTTGTGTCTTTATGGTTAGGGTTAGGTTAGGTTTAGGCATAGGTTTACTGAGGTTAAGTTTAGGGTTAGGATTAGGTTTAGGCATAGCCTAGTTTTATTGGGGTTGTGTTTAGGGTTAGGTTGGGGTTAGAGTTAGACGATGCTTTATGCGGTTACTAACCCTAACCATAACCTCAGTAAAACTATGCTTCGCCCCGCCCTACTAGTAGTAGCCGGCGGATAAAACAAGCGCTCCTTCCCAACCCAACTCCGCCGTTCAGACCCCACAGCTCTACGATAAATCACTAACCGGTGTCATAGGGAGTAACCCCACCCACTCCTCCCGCAACCCCACCCACTCCTCCTAGGAGGAGCACCGCCCCGATCTGCGGGCTGCAGTCAGGGGCTACTCGCAACACAAGCTCAAATATCATCTTCAATTCATAGCTTTGGCCTGGAAGAGTGGTCAGAAGGTGGTGCTCAAGGACACTACAACACTAACTGTGTGAGCCAGGTTCGAACTGTCAATCTTGTGGTTAGTATCCCTCCACTCTGCCCCTTAGGCCCCCCCCCCCCCCCCTTTATTTTTCTGTTCCCTGATAAGAGGACTTCTTTTTTGGTGGAGAATAGCTGCAGTTCCCTAATGATCCACATGATGGTGATGTGAGCCTGCTCAGATGGTCCAGACCAAAGGCTCAGACTGTAGAGTGTACGAGTAGGCGAATAGAGCCATAATTATATAATTTATATTGCTTAGGTTTCCTCAGCTAAGAGAACCACTGGCCTAGATAATGCCATTTCATTCAAAGTTATTCAAAGTGAAAATGTTATTTCTAAAGCTGCATGCATAACATTAGAAAAAAAAATACTTTGAGATGTGAATGACAGACAATTGATATACAGGTGTATATATATATCACTAGACTGCTATAGACGAGATATCTTAATAAACTGTGAGGTGTGTATGACAGGAAGTATAGGCAAGATGTACAGTATAATACATAATACCTGTTTGTTATTTAAGTGAATTTGTAATTGTGCGCATAGTACCGGTACCACCCAGAAAAGATTTAACATAGTAGATTGTAACAAAAAATACACACACACACACACACACACACACACACACACACACACACACACACACACACACACACACACACACACACACACACACACACACACACACACACACACACACACACACACAGGCTGCACCTGACATTGTATGTGTATCCAGAATCCATGTAATCAATACAATCTGGTGTAAAATCTGGATTATAATGGATTATCTGAGAAGTATTCCCACAAATCACGTTCTCCCCCATCACACCCTCCCCCACACGCTCTCTCTGTCGCTCTCTCACTCTCTGTTTTTAATGAACAGGGATTCAGTTTGATAATGTTGTCCTAATATGCTGTGTCTGTCTGCTGCCCCTCCCTGTTGGCTTCTCATCTCTCATGTAATATCATGTGCTGTAGAGTGAGCACCATTAACTGCACAGCATAATAACATGATGAAATGGGTGGACTAAAAAATGGCTAGTGCGGTTTTGATCTACCACTTGACCCAGTTGAGTTGGGACACGTCACATGTTTGAGCCCCGCACAGTTGTGTGTGTGCATGTGTATTCTCTGTTTTACCCTCCAAGTGAAGGAGGGAAATCAATGAGATACAGAGCACCCAAGAGAGATGGATGGAGAGACATGTATACTGCAGCCAGGAGAGGAAAGGACCAGAGGGTGAATTGAAATAAAGAATGGAAAATGGTTCAACACAGTGGTTGTGCTGGTGATACAGTAAATACCAGCTGGAATTAGAGGAATCTTAAACAGAGTTCAGAGAGAATTTGAGAGTAGCCCTTGGTGAAAGTCCGAAATAGAAAAACTGGAGCTCAATAATTGATTGAGAGAGAACATAGATGGTTTCTACCGAGGGTATGATGATACTTGACTACATATAGAGCTAGTGGATTTGTGAGACGTGATTTGGATGAATGGTTTTGATGTGCACTGCCTGCCAGTGTTTGGAGAGAGAGATAGAATGATGTGTGCATGTGGATTGGAGAGAGTTCTATCATTTGTGCCTGAGTGAAATGTTATTATGAGCTATCAATTATTCAGCAGCAGATGAAGAGAGATGGTATAGTGGCTGAGGAAGGGGATTAAGAAGACCCCATGTGATGCCGCGGCACTTCATCATGAACCAAAGGTGATTATCATGACTGATGGAAAGAGAGTGACTGAATTATTAGACTAAACTGACAAAATGGTGCCAGCATTGCTTCTATTAACAGAACAGGATCTAACACTATGGATCTTGGATCCTTGGCATGGATCTCTCTCTCTCTCTCTCACACACACACACACGCACGCACGCACGCACGCACACACGCACGCACACACACACACACACACACACACACACACACACACACACACACACACACACACACACACACACACACACACACACACACACACACACACACACTCTCACACACACACACACACACACACACACACACACACACACACACACACACACACACACACACACACACACACACACACACACACACTTGATAGCATGCACAAGCACACATAGTCTCACACACAAATATGTTTTTAATACCATTTAATAATCTTTGCCATAACATAAATGTTTTTTCCATCCACATATTTGACAATATCATAGACAATTCATGGAGTTGTAATTAAGCATTCACGTCATATAACAAAGAGCGAGAAACTGAGAGAGAGACAAAGACACAGAAGAAGAAGCAGACCACAGCTGACATTTCATGTTTGTCAGGTGAACCCAGGCAGGCACTTTACAGCAACAAGTCAATGGTTTATGGGGCCGATATGGCAAGCTACACAAGAGCACATAGCAGTGTACACAATTCTACTGAACTCCATCGACACTATGCACTTCCCCAAAGACCATTGTACATTACAGAGACCTATGAGGTATTCTGTGAGAATACAATATGCCAAGAAACTTTCCTATACTGTTGGGTACGGGCACCGTGACCACTGTCTATAAAGACTGTATGCCACTCAAGATATTTGAAAATTTGACTTATTTGACTTAAATACGTTCATGCAAACACAATTACATTCCATCAGGTTTACATTCATAACATAACAGCTCCAATATCAACCACATTTTTTACCAATCGTTAATGATTTCAACGCCTGATTTATGCTCTGATGGTTCCATAGGTCAATTCATTGGCACAAGTTTCATACGATAACAATACTGCAACTTACACCATAGAAAGTATGTGGGCTGAAGCAGGGCAGGAGGGCTGCGGCACAGAACAACAGTAGCAGAAATACATTTATACACATGACACATTTAATTGCTTTAAGAAATCAATATGATTATGCATTATATAAAACATAGAGTACACAAAACATTGCGCAACAAATGTGTCAC
Organism: Benthosema pterotum; assembly: GCA_039105355.1. Lineage (NCBI taxonomy): Eukaryota > Metazoa > Chordata > Actinopteri > Myctophiformes > Myctophidae > Benthosema > Benthosema pterotum. The sequence continues at coordinate 25,597,363 of CM076973.1, read as the reverse complement.
TTTGTTTTTCCAGTACAGTGTATTAAAACTGAAATAACATGGCACCTCAAAAATCTATTCATCTGTCAGTGACAAGACACAGGCAAACAGACAGAAACAAAGACACAAGTATATGTCACTTTCAGTTAAGAAAGTCAATTACAAAATGTCATCAATACTGATTCATTCTGTAACAACTATTTATGGCATGAAAACCGTCCATTAATAACCAAAAGATTGGTTGGTGAAAATTGTTAATTGGCCAAAGTAAAAGGCATTATGTGTGTAGTATGTATGTACTGTATGAGCAATTACATAATTCACCTTCAGGTTCCTGTCGCTTAACACATTAAATGCATGCCAGAGGTTGATCCACCCAATGCTCTCTATAGTTAAAGTGGCTGGAGCACGCACAAGCCTCACTGAATCCAATTACAGACATAAACACGAGTGTGCTGTGGACATCAAGTGAAAGAAATACATCTACACTGCTCCTAATAACCATTACTTCATCTTCCAAGGAAAGCCTTAGCCTGTCACAACTCTCTAAACAGTGTTTCCCAGGAGGACACAACCTGAACATTTTTGGCTGACCTGCCTTTTTCCCCCCATCCTTTCCCTGGTCTTCCATCACTGTTTGGGACTGGACAGGTTGGTTCTTTGCGCAGCATGGCAGGGGTCCAGGGACTCCTTAGTGGCCCCTCCAAAGACATCCACGTCATGGTCTGTCCAGGGTGCGATGTTTCCCAGCGTGGAGGCACTGCAGTCAGCCAAGGCAGCGACTTCAGCAGGCTTCAGCACCCGATCCCACAGGTTGAACTGGGAGAGCTCCCCCACCAGGGCCTGGGAAGCATCGAAGCGTCCACCTAGCGTATCCTTGGGTGAGAGGACATGGAGGGAATGAGAAGTTCCATATGGCTTCTTCACATTAAAAACAAACTCTTCTTTAAAATTTAGGAGTTGACATGAAAAAAAAAATGTTGCTAAGATTTGTACACACCCTGATTGGTTCAGTGATCTGTCCATCATTAATCAGCATTCTAACTCCCTCAAAACTGGTAAATAGTGCATTTATACAAGGCGTTTTGCATAGATTGTTTTGCTCAGAATCCTGCCACTCCTCCAAGCAGCATGATACTCCACCTCTTCTAACCTGTCATGTGCATGTCTCACCTGTTCCTGGCCCAGTATTAATACTCCCCCAGGCTTGATGGGGTGCCAGGCAGCAAGTCCCTCTCCCCTGCCCTTCATCTTCCCTCCTTGATATGCCTTCCACACGCCGTCTCTCAGGGTCCAGCTCACACAAATGTGTTGCCATTCATCCTGTGGCAAGGAGAGGGGCAGCTGTGCAACCTATAAAGGACAGAAAACACAATGGTGGCAAGGGCATCTCTGGACAGCTCATCTAACAAGTTAGTAGACTATCATTGATAATGTTAAGTTGGCCAGATGGCCTTCTATGTTCTTTCTACATTTGTTGTTTTTTTCCATTATTTAAATGCATTTCGTTATTGGCCATTTGATCCACTGATCTTTCACAGAGAATAAACTGATATTCTTGGTTTTCCGTGACCATTTTTTACCTTGTCGTTGATGAGCAGCTCCACAGGGTTATGTACGCCCTGTAGCAGCACCAGCTCATTGGGCTGTCCTGCCACTGAGTAGGAGAAAGGGGTTCCAATGCCCCCCTCCTTGGCCTTGAGCCACACGCAGGCGGTGAAGGCATACATCTCAGGCATTTCTTTCCTGACAACACCGTACATGTAGTTGGTACGGATGGGGAAGGACAGGACAAAGCCATCAGGGAACGACGGCTCCGTTGAGGCTGTGAATGTAGACAGGGAGAGGAACGTGCAAGAATATTTAATGTAGAAGTGTGTGTGTTTATAGAAGGCTTACAACGATAACAATGGCCGGGTTTTGCTAGAAAATAAACACATAATCTATTTTTATTCAAATTCAAGCAACCATAGATCTACAAGCTTACAACCTGCCACATTGTGAGCTTGAAGATCAGTTAGTATACATTCCCTCACACTCCCCACAGTCTTGAGTGAGTCATGACTCATGAGTCAGGCATGGGCCACATGCAGTCAGTGATGGTGATAGGGATGAAATCAACACCTCTAGTTTCTAACGCAAGGTCAAACTGCCTGTTAGGGATGAAATCAATGCCTCTAGTCTCTACCTCAAGGACAATATCCCTGTTTTGCTTTGCAGGGTCCACATCTATTTCCATTTCATGTTTTTTGCACATTTGTATTTTGTATGCTCTAAAATCTTACACAGTGCTTTTGTTTTCATATGTAAGCACTTGGTTTTAAAAGTCACATTACTATTTCACATTTTATTTGACACAATCATGCTCTGATCTACCCTCTTCATGAATTCCCTTCCTCTCTCAAACAAGGCCCTTCAACTACCTCCTCATCGTCCTGATGACGAGACTGTGTCTCACATTGTGAGCTTGTAGATTTTCAAGCAATTATTATACATTCGAAAACATACTTTTACTAGTCGTATTTTTAAGTACATTTTGATGCCAATGCTTTTGTAGGTTTGTATTATTTTGAAATCAGGACTTTTGCTTGTAATGGAGTATTCCTATATTGCAGAATTGAATACTTTTTACGTATAAGTAACATTTGAGTACATTTCCCACCACTGTTGGCCAGTGGAACTCACTGTGCTCGAGCTCTGTCACGCGGTGGTTGGCCACGTCGAGGCCTGGGTCGATGCTCTCATGTTGACCCTGCTGGTTCTCCTTCCTCATAGTCTGACGCTCCTTCTCTAGCATCTTGATCTTTCTCTCCAGCTCTCCCTCAAGGTCTTCCACTCGCCACGTGCCCTTGCCTCTCCCCGGGGAGCCGCCGTGGGAGGGAGGCTTGCCAGCGGGGGAGGCGGGTCGCCGCCCTGCACCTGCGGGTGCCTGCACAGCAGGGCGGGAGGGAGCGCCGCCAGATGGGGGTGCAGGTGGCTTGGCATTAGCGCCGCCTGTGCTGCTGCCACCGCTGCCGCCACTGCTGCTGACGCTGCTACCGCCACTGCTACCGCCACTGCTACCGCCACTGCTACTAGGGCTCACGGATGTGTCGGCGGTCAGGTTCAGTATAGCAGGGCCTATTTCTGCCTGCAAGTGATAAGACGGGGATAACACTATAGGTAAAAATAATATAATAAACAATATATAATAGATAAAACATAATAAAGAAGTAACGTGTGTGCGTGTGTGTGCGTGTGTGTGCGTGTGTGTGTGTGTGTGTGTGTGTGTGTGTGTGTGTGTGTGTGTGTGTGTGTGTGTGTGTGTGTGTGTGTGTGTGTGTGTGTGTGTGTGTGTGTGTGTGTGAGTGAGGGGGGGGCATGACATATGACAAGAGAATGAGACAGAGGCATGACATAGGCCTATATGACACAAGGTATGAAACAGAGACAGACTGATACAGAGACAATAGTGAACAGACAGATGGCTGATCATACTCGTGTGGGTCTAGATGAATAAAGATCGGTTTAAATTGGCAGTAACAACTGAGGAGCCCACAAGGCCACTGACCATGACAACATTCACTCCACATTTCTCAGAGAGTCGTCTATATAGATCCAATCATCAACCACATAACCTCTCCATCAAAGCCCTACTTGGTTGTGTAAACCAAACAAAAGACAGACAGCCTTCAGCTCTGGACTTGGACAAACTATCTTTTTTGAAAGACTTGTTTCTGGCTTTTGTGCCTTTATTGATTCAGTAGAGACAGACAGGAAAGAGGAACAGAGAGAAGGGGAGAGATCCAGCAAAGGTTGTCATGGGACACAAACACGTGACACGCTTTCAGGCCAGAGCCTATACTGTATGTGGCATGAGCTTGGACCATTAGGCCAGCAGACACCCCAATAACACACGCCTATTTATTTTTTATACATGGAAAAACGGAATCCATTTTCTTTGGATAGGCCTACCTCAGCAAGCTACTGTAGATGTCTTCATAGATAAGTAGGTGATAATATTATCACACAAAAACAAACTCCCGTGTGTGTGTGTGTGTGTGTGTGTGTGTGTGTGTGTGTGTGTGTGTGTGTGTGTGTGTGTGTGTGTGTGTGTGTGTGTGTGTGTGTTTGTTTGTGTGTGTAGTGCCCAGTGCTCAGGGGTGTCTTTCTTGTTCACATGGGCAGATGAAAAGATGCAATATACTTGTCAATGGAAGCCAGCGGAGGATATTCAAAGTAAATCCGACACTTGTAGCAAACACCCCGTGTACCCTTGCATCTTTTACACATGCCTGTGTGAATGCACCATCTCTCTCCCTCTCTGTCCACCAAGCTTCTTTTATTCACGCCTCTCCTCCATCGTCAGGCGGAGGTCGTTGCGGGGCAGGGAGGGTGGTGCTGAATCTGATTTCTATATACTTAATGCGTGCCGGGCGGTGTCACGGTCCAAACATTGCAAGCTCACGACTTGTGGTGGATGCGTTGTGATTTTATGATGTAGGGCAGGCTACTCATATATTTCAGCCTGAGATGCCCTACATATTGCTACAACGGTGCATTAGTCACTGCAGTCACTTCAAGTATAGGGTTTCACACTGCTTGATGTGTATGACACTGAAGAGTATGTGAGACATGCATTATGTGAAAAGAGTTTGCAGGAGCGTAATTTGGTGGGAAGACAAGTGGCATTCAAATTCAAATTCTCTATTAAGGGTAAATATTTACACTTAAGAGTAAGTTTCACATCCCCTGAATGAGCCCAAATGTATCTTAACCCAGATTTTATTAAAGTAACTTTTGTGTTTCATTTACAAATAGAATAGTCTCTAGGATATAAAGTCTATAATGTGCCTTATTTGCTAAATGTTTATCTCAGGGAAGATATCAATGATATGAATTGGTAGTGTGAAACTAGAGAAACAAAATGTTTCTGCAGAAAAACTGCAAAACTGCAGAAATAGTTGGAATGTGTGAAGTATCAAATTTCAAGTAACAGCGGGAAGGTCTAATGGGCATTGACAATCTAAGCACATCCCACCTAAAGTCCATCTTTCCTTAATTTATTTGTTCCAAACGCATTGAGAAAATAATAAGATTTTGCAGTGTAGGGATGCAATCTCAACACGATCATCAATGCTATATTGCCATTATGATGATGGCAGTATAGCCTATGTGTAGCCTATATTCAGGAAAAGGTCAAAAGACAATTTGAAGACATTTAATTTCTTTAATGCGTCCATAATTCAAGTCAAGTATAGACTATAATGACAAATTGGCCAACAGTGCTTTTGGAATTGCATGCGAGATTTGTTGGAGATAAGCTGATACCTCACAATTTTATTTTTTCGGTTAGTTTTAGAATTAAGCAGAAAATGCACTATAGAGCCCTATAGGTATACTTCAATTAAAGGGGTACTCCAAAAACATTTGGTCATTTTATGGTCTACTCAGCCTCATGTGAACACACACAGTTTATAAGTTACTCCAGTCCTTTCAGTATTTAGATATTTGATGTTCATTAGTCTGCCAGAACAGAACGTCCTTCCTATACAAACCCATTATAACTTAAAACTCCATTTTAACCATGACAGATTATTCGAAAAAAAATCCATCCTTTTTCTGGTGACTGATATTGTCCTCCTAATACGTGAGAGGTCTGTGGAATTTCATTTACAGTTTTTATTTATTTTTAAAATATTGTTTTATTCATTTGGGTAGGCTTACCCAAATATGGAGGCGGCTACATTTTACAAAACAATATTTTAAAAATAAATGAAAACTGTAGATGCAATTCCACGGCCCTCTCACATATTAGGAGGACAATATCAGTCACCAGAAAAAAGATGGGTTGTTTTCGAATAATCTGTCATGGTTAAAATGGAGTTTTAAGTTATGAACATCAAATATCTAAATACTGAAAGGAGTAACTTATAAACTGTCTGGTGTGTTCACATGAGGCTGAGTAGACCATAAAATGACCAAAAGCTTTTTTGAAAGTGGAGTACCCCTTTAAGTGACGTTAACTAAGTGGTTTAGGACAATACAGTACATAATTATCATTTCCCTACCTCAAGTTTCTCGATGCGGTCCTTCAAGTCCATGATGGCTCTTTCCAGCTCCTCTACGGCTCGCGCGGTCTGCAGCTGCGCTGCGGCCGACGAGCTGACTTCATCCCCGGCCATGAGACGACGGTTGCCGGTCCAGACTCCGACACTGCGCTCCGGGACGTTCATGTCCTCCTCGTCCAGTCCACTCTCGCACTCCGTCAGCTTCCCCGTGAGCTCCCGGATGGTCCTCTGGTCCATGAGGATCTGGTCGTTCTGCTGCAGGACCATGTGGCGGAGCTCCTCCGCAGTCGTGCGGAGGTACGTCCAGTCTTGGTCATCTCCTCCTCCCCCGCCGGCCCCATACGGGTCGTCCGCCTGCGTTTGCTGTCTCTGTCGCCGGCTGCAATCCCCGACTGGTACGGGAGTGCAGATCAGCCGGTTGAAGCTGAACTGTTTGGGTGCCGCTCCGCCACCTGTTACCTCACCCGGGCTGAAAGCGTTCAGAGTGGGGACCTCCAAGTCGATGCCCAAGCCGTTTCCTCGGTCGTAGGATTCAGCACCATGGAGAGCGCCCAGCGGCCCGGCGTGGGCTACAGACGCCGTGGCCAGAGGGTCGAGCCCGCCCAGGCTCTCCGAAGTGAGAGTGCCGTTGTCGCTCAGCAGTGCAGCGCGTTTACGAGGATAAACGCTGGCTATGATGCAGATGACCACGCCGAGGAAGGCCAGGGTGCCTGCGGCCACCAGAACTACGACGAACTTCATATCAGCGAGGCTATTGGAGGAGATCGGTTACCGTTAAAAGATGAGAATATTTTCGCTAAAAGAAAACAAAAGAGAAGCAGATAGAGTAGGTCTACAGGCTATTGTACACAGAAGTTAAAAAATATAGGCTTATTTCCTTTAGTGTTAAATCTGACTAGCCTACACGCCACGATGGTATCAATAGCCTATCCATCGCACTGAAACCACAAACCAGACATTGTTAACGTAATTAGCTCTATTGTAATAATCTTCGGATACGACTAGCATCAGGCTACCTAACATTTTCAACGAAAACAAACGAAAACAATTTGGTACTTACCTATACTAAAGACAAAACACCGTCGTATGTCAGACTCCTAACCTTGCTGTGTTTTTCCGCCCAGCATGTAAAATTGATGAGAGCACCAGTCAGAGTACCACTAGGGATGTGCTGATAGAAGGTCGCTCTCCTCTCCGTGTTGCTAAGCTGCTCTCCTCCTCCCCGCGTTACTATGGGGATGGATGGACGGGGAGAGAGGATGTGGGCATGCGCCAGTCACGAACAGTGTTATAAAGCAGGCGGTGTGCACACAGTGATGTGCTGCGCTGTGCTGTGCTGTGTGTGTGTGTGTGTGTGTGTGTGTGTGTGTGTGTGTGTGTGTGTGTGTGTGTGTGTGTGTGTGTGTGTGTGTGTGTGTGTGTGTGCGTGTGTGTGTGTGTGTGCGCGCGCGCGCGTGTGTGTGTGTGTGTGTGAGTGAGGGGGGGGGGGCATGACATATGACAAGAGAATGAGACAGAGGCATGACATAGGCCTATATGACACAAGGTATGAAACAGAGACAGACTGATACAGAGACAATAGTGAACAGACAGATGGCTGATCATACTGATCATACTCATGTGGGTCTAGATGAATAAAGATCGGTTTAAATTGGCAGTAACAACTGAGGACAGGGACAGCTGAAATTTAAAACTGCCCCCCCGCGCTGTGAAATCGGATTCCCCCACCCAATCCCCTTTCCCCTCAACGTATATTTTTCTTTTCCCTTTTACCTCCACTGTGATTTCCTACTTTTGGCAAACAAAAATATTTGTACGTATTAAAAATGTTTTGATTAAATGAACATGGTGGGCCTTAAAGGGAAATTTCACCCATTTTCAACATTTTTACAAATGCAACCTGTAGGGTTCATTTGGTTCCATCTGTATGCTCTCAGAAAAAAGAAGCATCTAAAGAAATCCATTAACATGGTGAAAATACATCTTGATGATGTCATCAAAATGTTTCACCATGTTAGTGGTTTTCTTCAGACCTCCATTTCTTGGGAACACAGAATGGGGGAGCTTTTTTTTTTATCATGCCCACCCATCACCTCTAGGGTATACTAATGACATATTAGAATCATGTTGAAAATGGGTGGACTTCCCCTTTAAACAAGTAGAAATGCTTTATGGTGTCTGCTAATAACATTTTCAATCAATCAAACCGTCAGAGGGGGCGGGACTTCCTCTTTGAGGGCGTTCTTCCATTTGTTGACAGTCGAAAATGTCTCCTTGACAACCGCGGGGCTGCTGAGGCTGGAATAAATGTCGTTTGGTTTGCAGAACATGCTGCGTGAACATACTATGTTGCTAATGATAAGATCGTAATTACAAAGACAACTTCAAACTCTTCTCCACATTCCTCCGCAGGCAGGTAGGAACGCAATACACTGTGAACAAAAACCATAAACCGGCTGTGCTGTGCTGGCGGCTAGCTGACCTGATTAGCTCATGCTAACCAGAGCCATCGAGTGGAAGAGTTGCGACATTGAGGGGTGAGAAACTGAGTGCTCGGGCGCTGTTGTTCATGCAACCTGAATAGGGACAAGTTGGTCGGAATTACAAATACATTGTTTTCAACGAGGGAGGCGCAAATAACAGCTATTTCAGGCTCGTGTGAAACATGCCACCTGTATTGTACAGTAAATGGAATATCTATGTTGTGCTATTATTACAAAATAATCTAAACAGCAGATTTAATATTGATTGGAGCTGGGCTTTTTCCTGAGTCAAGTGCATTTATGCCTCCTTCAGGGATTTGTCCCTATTATTTGTCCCCATTTGCAATAGAAGACTCTGTAGAAGAGCCGCCATTGGACTGGCCCCATGTTGTGAACGGGGTTTGCGTAACTCTGTCTATACTCTAAGGCTCTGGCTAATGTTAACTAGTTGGTGAACTGATAAGATAACTTTAATGTAACGCTAGCAAGGTGCAAACCTGGCTTACTTTTGATAACGACAGCAAGACAGTATGAACGGGTGTTGTTTGTCCTCGTCTAGTAAATCAGGCATACTTTGTTGTTTGTTATATAGGGCTATATAGGGAATGAGCTAATTGCTAACGCTAGCCTGATGATGTTTGTGGAACGAAATGCCATTACATCATAGACATGACATCACCCTGATTTTGTATTGCATGATGATGTGTATGTGTGTTGACTCTGTTGTTGTTGAGCATTTTAATTTACGTTATCTGGCTGACTTTTGCACTCCTCATGTCACTACTACACATCAGTCAGTCAGACTCTGACCAGGCCAGATTTTTTGTATGCTTTAATATTCATTTATCCTTTCATCTTTAATCTCTCATCTTCTCTAATCTATTTTTACCAGGGTCTCATTCATTCCTGTCCATGCCTACTGGTTTGCTGCTATGGCAGTAGTGCTTATCAAACATTTCAATATTTAATTTCAACATTTTATCATGTCAAGGACCTCGACGTCCAATAAGCATAGACAGATTTTGTGGTGCCAAGCAGGGAGACCCATAAGAGAAGATTTAGTAGCCTGCATAATTCAATACTGTATAGAGAGAACGTTTTTGTTCTTATACAGCACATGTTGTGATGAAATGATAAATTAATCTAACCACTTTCAAACTGGCATACTTTTATTGGTTTTCACACCCAAATTTAGCATCATATTGTCAGCTTGAGCTTTTAAATGGAGCTCAAGTGGTTTAACATTTCTTAGGGACCTGTTCCTAGAGCAAGCCCTTCGGGTCAGCTGGCCTCCCCAGAGTACAGAAGCAGAACCCTACTTTTATGATCTGGCATCTATTGGCATCTAGGTTTCCCCATGGTAAGGTTTACTCTGTCTTTCCAGGACCTTGGAGGACGAATGGCTGAGACAGGAGAGGTGAAGAAGGAAGAGGCTGACTACAAGAGACTACATAACTTCCCTCTTATCAGGGTAGGACATGGTTCAGGACGGGGACACAAATATCTAGCCACATGCAACCGTCCTCGGGTTTCCCCAGTAAAAACAAGGTTGTGTCAAACACCAGCAGTGTGCAGATCATGATATTGCTTTCTGTTTTATCTGTCAACTGCTTTTAAACTTGTAATCTATGTGTGTGAAGGTTTATTCTATGTAATCACTGCCCTAAAGGTTAGAGCAGTGCATTTGTTACCAGAAGGTCCCTGGTTAGAGTCCCTGGACATGCCTACTGCCTGTACTATTCCAAGTAGTCAGGTTTATTCTAATTAATCACTGCCCTAAAGGTTAGAGAAGCGCTTTTGCTACCCGAAGCTCCAGAGTAGAAACATTTGTTAAAGATATGTACAACATGTTGACCCCATCAGGTCTTCATCAGGTATTATATAGCACAGGCAATAGCCGTGTTTTATACAAACAGGACAGCATCGCAATAAGCTGTTGTGAATCAATAACCACTGACAGTGACACACCCACCCGATTTACAAGCTCAGGTTGCACTGGCTAATGCCACACTGAGGACTTTTAGCTCTAGGACAAAAGGTTTGATGGCAGTGAAACCAACTGTCAGTCAGAGGGAGAACAATGAGCTATTCTCTACTCCCCACCCTTTGGGGTGGGATTTGTTCACTGTCCAATGCCAATCCAAATACTTTAGCAACTGCTGCTATCCAGGTCAAGCTTTCCTTTTAGACAAGGCCGGATTTGGGAAGGGCTTAGTGAAGATCCAATTCTCAGGGTAGGGTGGTTAGTTGGTCTTAATGTCATAATACATGTCAAAGGACAATAATGGAAAAATAGAAATCATTCCTCAAAACACCTAGATGTGGTGACCGAAAAATGAAGGACAAGAACACTACAAATGCAAAAAGGCAAATGACAATAGATTCACAGGTTCACAGAAATGCCTTGACATCACATTCCTTGTTGAGTATGTTAGGAGCTATACTATGTATGAATGTATAAATGTAAAAAGGCTTGACTTTGCCTCAGGCAGTTCTGTCTAGTACTAGAGTTCTCAACACCCCTGAGAATTAAGACTCAGTCTAACTGATCAGGCCCGAGGCCTGGGTTTGGGCAGAATGTGAGAACTGTATTCTACCCCACCAGCCAAGTGAAGTAACGTCTGTGTCCAAATTTTATAAAATGCAGTGCAATTGTATTACTAATTCAAGTGCAGAGGGCTCTATTGATCTTAGCTTGATAATATGTGGAATGACTTGCTCTTAGTGGTGTTGTGTGCAATTAGAACACTTGTAGTTGCCAGGAGGAATGTCTGATAGACAAGTGGAATGGCTAGTGGGTGGTGTATAGCAATGAACAAGTTGGTCCCTGAGACCTGAGAGAATAGGGACTTTTAAGAAACCGTCTCTAGGACTTGGACAAGATGAGAATGTAGGTATGCTCCATCGCAGTTGCGCCAGAAGTCCAGCATAGTTAGGAAAGCAGGTGACGAGTCCAGCCCTTCCACTGGCATCTCTGTTTTCCATGGTGGCGCTCCTCTACAGCGTACCTCTCATTAACGTTGTTAACACGACGCCGAGAGCTGCGTTTTGCCGTCAGAGGAGAGGGTCAGACGGCTGCGAGGCTTATACATCGAGCACTGAGGCATTCTTCAGTGACGTTGTACATCGCATGTCCGAGGAATCTTAAACTGGCTGTATATAAACATAGCTGTTGTATAATGAGGGAAAAAGAACACAGTGATTTACTACATCATTGTTTTCATGACATTAGCACACAGACATGCCAGAAGAAATGAGAGTCGAGACCATGGAACTGTGCGTCACAGCCTGCGAGAAGTTCGCCACCAACAATGAGGTGTGTATTTTGTAAGATAGCAGTACTATTGATTTAGAAAATGTGTGAGCGTAGGAGCTTTGAAATAAGCTTAAGTCTCTCTCTCCCTGTCACTTTCTCTCTGTCGTGTTTTTTCAGAGTGCAGCCAAGATGATCAAAGAGTCTATGGATAAAAAGTTTGGCAGCTCGTGGCATGTGGTGATCGGTGAGGGCTTTGGCTTTGAGGTCACTCACGAGGTGAAGAATCTCCTCTATATGTTCTTTGGAGGGAGTCTGGCAGTATGCGTGTGGAAGTGTTCCTAGCATTTCTTGTTCTCCCTCTCTATCTCTCTCTCACCAGGATGGAATATCAACACCTGAATTTGTTGCTGTGGATAGTATGTTTGTGAACTCTGAGCCACTTTGACAGGGAACCAACTATAACTTGGCGGTCCTCTATTGTTTGATATTGTTCTATAAAGTGGTAACAGTGGCTGGTGAATTTGGAGGGCCATTTTGTCTGGTGGTTTAAAAAAAATCGAAAAGAATACCACTCTCTCGAGTCTTTCTCACCCTTTATCTGTAATCAATGTCATTCTTTTTCCGAGTAGGCTACACACATGTTGGCATGAACTCACCTTTTAGAAGAAATCAGCCAGCCAGGGTCTCCAATATCCATTTTCCCTCATTTATCTTCAGGGACTGCGACTGCACGTATGTGTGTGTGCTCAATGATGTGTATGCTGGACAAACACTGTTTTTTGATAAAGATTGCACTATTCACCATACTGCAGTCTGACCACGTTTTTGTTGCAACAGCAAAATGTCATCTGTATTTGTCATCTTTTGTTTTGCCTTCTCTTCGCCTCTCTTTCTCCTCTTTTTCCAAGCTCTTGGTTAGTGTTTCAGTTACGTTTTTTATATTTTATATAGTATGTAAATATTTTTATGCAACTTGTAAAAAAAACAAACAAAAAAGTGTTTTTAACACCCAATACTTCTTGTTATACTGAAGGGCTCTGATACTTGGCAGCCAAATACCACTAAATCAGATTCACTTTTTCTCCCTGAAAAGGTGTTTGTATTACCCTGTTTGTATTACCATGCTAATATCTCCATGCTCGGTGATATTAGCAATGTGGTGGTTTTTATGTTGATGCCAATTTTCACAATTCAGTAGAACGGACCTATGTGTGTGAACTGACCTGATTGTACAATAAAAATCTAAATTGTAATCCAAAAGTGAGCTGCCTGGCTCTCTGTCATTCTCAGGATTAGTCTTTTGGCAATCAAAGAAAAGAAACCTTTTGCAGCATTGTGAGAGAAGCAAGTGTGAAATGATGACAGTTTTTAGACATAATTTAGACATAATTCTATATATTATGAACTGAATTGAAGATGAGATATAAACAGTGAAGGAACATTGTTATAACAATTTTAATTGATGATTGAAATAATTAATAATTATTCTTGCAGAGAATGAGCTACATTATGCAGTAAAATAATCAAGACATTTTCAACTATGTAGTTCGGCACCGCAGATTGACAAGGTTTGTAAAAGTGTAAGTACCTACTTATTATTTTAGTGCAATAAATGATGATACAACTATTCAGTATTTTACATACTAGAATACTTGCTACAGTACTGTCTAGCATGGTTGGAGGGAGACAAACTAGTTTCAAATTAGGCCACCTCTTTTTTTTAATGCAGCAGTCTAATAATAGACTGGCCTCATTGAAGACTATTGAATCATTCTTACTCTTGGGTAGAAATAGACCAGTTTTACTTTTGAATACATAATGTAGTGTTTATTCTATAGCATTTACAGTATTTGAACTATGCAAGGAAGTCAGCCATGTTAATAATGGGGGATCGGGAGAACCAATGCTCTGTTATTTCAGGTTTCCTTCGAAGTCTTACTGAATCTCAGGACAGTTTCCTGCAAACAGTTGAGTTTGACATGCTGAACTGCTACCAATAGAAAGATAATGTTTTGATGACAAACTGCCAAATATCAGACAAGATCCTGCCAATTCTACCTGACCATGTTTACTGAAACATCACGACACCATTTCAGGTCAGACTGTACTATGGCAACAAACAAACACACCTCAGAGATATTCTCATTTACAGAGGCAATACTTTTACTCTCTGGCTCCACCTACCTCAATGTTTTTGTGAATATAAATGAACATGAAATTGATCATACTGTAAAGCGAATTGTTAAAGACATGGACCACCTTTGTGATAATGAGTTGCATCATTTCTGGTGGTTTCACTGTCACTCCCTTGTCTTCCATTCTAAATATCTTTGATGGATCAGAGCTTTTAATGGGGCTGAGCCTGGTCTATATCCATCTACGTCATGGAATAAAGAGCTGATGCAATCCTGATGTTGACAGTTTTAGTCAGTCGGTAAATGCAGGCCAACCTGTTTGATGTCATCTATTATTCACCTAAGATGCTCTTTATATATCTCTTCCAGTCCCTGTGTCGCCCTGATATCATTAAATATTCATACAAAGACACACTTTGAAGCCTTTGAAGCCTATCATTCAGGCTTAATCTCGACCCTGAAATAAGCAAATGTATCCACAGTGTTCATGTTTCATGTCATTTTATTTATCAAGAACGCTCTCCATGTTGCACTATTAAAGCTTAGGATGGTATCTTAGCAACCTTTCCTTGTCTCCTGTGGCAGAAATTGGTTTGGCCCGAGTATGTATGTATACGGCATCTGAGAGAGTGGAGGGCAACTGAACTGCATAGCTCATGTACGATATTGTGGCGAAAACATCAACATCCAGTTGCTGCAAGTGCAGTAATTAGGGTTATACCCTAATGTGTTGTCTTTTGTCCAAGTCACTCTGGAATAAGACTATCTGCTAAATGCTTAAATTGTTATCAAATGCCTGAAAAGTTATCAAAATGCATAGGCAACTCTGTCAGCTTACTGCATACAAAATAATGAACTATCGAATTGAGAAGTAAACTGCCAGTTGTTGATTGTACACACGAGTGCGCATGCACACACGCACAAAAAAGGACTCCTATCTCAGAGACATACAGTGTATCCTTAGAGAATCTCCATGGATTCTCTAGAGCATTTCTGAAAGTCTGAGCATAAATGCACACAGAACATGAAAGAGTAGTCTCTCCCTCTGTCAGGTTAGAGAGTGCAGCCGGATTTTCTGTTTGCACATTCCTGTCCAAATAGCATACCCACTTTTTTTTGTCTCCATGCTTCTCTTGTCAGACACTCTGTCTGTATTCTCTCACTTTCACTGTCTCAGTCGACCCTTAGATCCACTGATAAAACAAAACTTTGGAATAAATTGTATGATGAAATATGCCTTGAAGCAAATTCAAATTCGTAAACCAGTAAACCACATAGTGTGTGTAACACCAAGAGAATGCTATTAGTCTGTGGCAAATAATATTCCCTTGATGATACATACAGTACCATTGTAAGTGGTAAATGCAGCCTGACCTTTTTATTCAAGCTGAGATGCTCGGTGGTGTGTTTAGATGCCAAACAAAAAAAATCAATTATTTCCTCTTATAAATTATTTCAATTATTTCCTCTTATCAATTGCATTTAGATTATTCAAAGCATAGAAGTACTTGCTGTATATCAACAGTTTTTAAATAATGCACTAAATTAATTTGTCTGATTTGCAGCATTATGCATCCCTGTAGCCATTGATAGCCAGGAGCCATGTGACACTGCTTTCCCCTTTTCCCATCCTGAACAGGTGCGTGTATTCTCCCCTCACTACAGACAGTGGAAGTGGTTGTTCGACAGTTCTCCACCGGCTTGCATGTGAATGGTGGCACAGATGAGTGGACAGATAGTACCAAGGTACTTCTGGGAGGGATGAGCAAACACATTGATCTGTATGCCCACACAGTGCCAACCAGATCACCGTAACCTGGCACCTTACCCCGTTGGAGCCTGGAAAAGTGCAAAACATGAATAAAGAGTGAATGGAGGACCGGAGCAGTGTCTGGTTTCACAGAGAAATGAGAGGAGTGTGACGGATATTACAGCACGGTCATTCAAAAGCCAGGTTTGTAAATGGATATATGTGCCTTTGTTCATTTCAGTAATCGACTATCTGGTTGCCTTTTGTCTCCTTGCTTGAGTAGCTTTGTCTGATGAATGGCGTGATTGAATGACAGAAGGATAGAACAACAATGTGCAATGCATTATAAGCCTTTTAGATAATGATGGGTTGTATCATTATTCATTACATTGTCTTTAGGTCTCCAAGGCCTTACCTCCTCGGCCTCTCTGTCTTTCGCTCTCTCTATTTATCCCTCTGTGTAATGTCTTAGTTCTCTTTTTTCACCCCCCCCCCATCTGCCCATCTAATCATTTCTCTCTTCTCTCCCTGTCTGTCTATTCCTTCACTGTGTGATAACTGCAATACGCAGTATGTTGCTGCCATGCGCATGCATGCACACATGTTATGTTATTTCCTTATAATTTCAAGTGTAATGAAGTAAGGTTCAGTCCTTTACCTCTATTTCTTGAAAAAGAAAGGATAGGGAAAAAAGGATAGTCAAGAGCGGGAGAGAGAAGATGTTTATATTTAAATTTACAAAGCATTCAGTAGATACTAGCTGTATTGCTGTTGCTGTTATCCAGAGAAACTCCCCTGCTGTCTCTGGAGAGCTCTGAGGGCTTATCACCTTTATCTTTTACCTTTATCATCCCATTGTACCACTTATTTCACTATGTCCCATCTCTAGGTTTTTGCCCATGTTGACTTGAAACCCAATTCTCTAATTCTGTCTCATTGAATGTCCCAGTAGTTCCAACACCTTTTTCTGAACACTGTTCTACTTGGACAGAAAGTTGACAAAAATCAAGGTTTCCAAATCCATGACCAAATCCAAGGATTTCAGGCCTCTTTTTCTCATCGAGAATTAATCCATGGCCTCAGCTGCTTAGCCCTTATTTGTTTCGCTGTATCTCTTCTCAACCTATTAGCCAAGCCAGCAGTTTTCTGAATCTTATTACAAATCTCCATCCTCAGAAGACATAGCTCAGAATGTAATGAACTTAACTTGGACTATGTAAATGTTGCTGCGGCCAAAGCGTCCCTGTGGTTTGTACTTTGTCCCTGAGCTTATTTCATTAAGCACATGGCATTTGGGCCTTCTCTCTGACTCTTATCTGCCTTAGGATTCCTTCTTGTTTGTGTTTTCTTTTGTTGTTAACTCTTGACTTTTGTCAAACATTTTCCACCGAGTATATAAATAGAGAGAAAATGGATTTATTTGAAATGCCAGAAACGGAATTCAAAGCTGCACAGACACCATTCATAAGAGTGAAGGTCACTGGATTTGAGGTGTTTATTATTATTCTTTGTTTGTTTGTTCATCTCTCTCAGTAGGATGTGGTGGTGCATGCGTCGGCGCTCCAGGACAATCTGTCTGTCCTTGGCAGTCGTTACTGTCTGCTTTCACCTCTTCTTGGTGCTGGTGTCTGTCTATCAGCAGCCCTGTAGCCCCTGCTCCACCGCCTCCTCCTCGTTACCCAGGATACATCGGGCCTTGGAACGCGCTAACTACAGCTCAGTGGGAGTCGCTTCCCTTGTCAGGTCGCCGACTGATGCCATCCGCATGGAGTTTGCTAATGAGGATGCCAAAGGTCACTCATCTGCTACCCACAAATTGCCCGTCGAGGGCTTTGCCCTGAAAGAGGTGGAAAGTGTTTCACTTAACATTTCAGCCACAGAAAGAAGCCGTGTCGCCTACATTCCACCTGGGATGTCAAAGTTGGAGGCCCTCTTTAGCCACCCACTGTTTAATATGCCCACCCTGCCCATACCTGAAGAGGACTGGCTCCTGAGGGTCAAACCAAAGGTCAAACCTAGTGAGAAGAGCTCACAAATGTGGTGAGTTTGTGATGGTCTACTCTACACACACACACACACACACACACACACACACACACACACACACACACACACACACACACACACACACACACACACACACACACACACACACACACAATTACTATACTGTGATTGCCTTTCGGCAACCACGCTAATGAGGGAGAGAGCATTGTTTTCATTTCTGCTACAATGGAGCCGACATGCATGCGTGTGTTATTATGTTCTGAACGGGTTCATCAGACTCATTGTTATTCATATCATCCACAATCCACCTCTCTCTCATTTTCTCATATTTAATTAGAGAAGGGAATTGGAGTTTTTCCACTGAATCCACTTTTGTTTTCATTGTTTTGTTGGAAGTTCACAGCAATTCAATCCAGCCAACAGTCAAAATGGCTCTGGGAGGTCCAATTTGTGATTTATGCATACCAGGAGGTGGTCCACTCTGCTGCCAAAGTTCCAAAGTTACTTTGGAACATTTAACACTTTTCTTGGCATTATTTATTTGACCACTTGCCCTGTTCTGCAACGGTTATAGTTAAAGCTACAATCCGGAACATAAATCTAAGGCTTTATCAAATCTATATGCTGCCCTACAAAACCAAAGTCTGGTAATTATGTTTTTGAACACATTGGCTTGACAATTACAGCATGAACTGACATTATTTGTGCATTAAATCTGAGGACCTTGGAGAGTCATTCTTCCTCCTCCTTCCCCTCTCCTCTTGGTATACCTGTAGGACACCTGCTGGGTGACAGCTAGTATTGCCTGAAGCATAAATACAGTACAATAGCTTTTATATGGCCAGTGGTAGATCTGGTCTCTCACCAATCCCTGGGTTTGACAGAACACTTGCTCTGGATAGGTCCTAACAAGTGTTAATTTAAATGTTTCATGACATCAATTTTCGATTTTGATTTATTATTATTACCCTTATTATTAATATTATTATTATTATTATTATTATTATTATTATTTTTTTTTACAAAAATTGGTTTTATTATCTCAATTACACCATCACGACCACAAAAAAAAAAAACACTTGAGAGTTATGAAAAAAATCACACCTGTGTAATCACAATCGGCTTCCCCACTTTTCTGTCTTCACTTTTCATCCTTAAAGGGATATTCCACTTAAAAAAAAAAAATGAACACCCCAGACAGATTATAAGTTACTCCATGCATCAAATATCTAAATACTGAAAGGAGTAAACTGTCTGGCGTGTTCACATGAGACTGGTTAGAGTAGACCATAAAATGAGCAAAAGTTTTTTTTGAAAGTGGAATATCCCTTTAGGTCCAATTCGGCTAATCACTCAGTGTTCGGTCCTCACTTTTTATCCTCAATAAGTGCAGCCAGTTAAATTATCGCTATAAAATACATACAAACACACCCATTGCCATAGCTGGGCTTAGGGGGGGCCTGCACCCTTCCAAATAAAAGTACAAGGATTTGACTGTGCATTGCACCTCTGATTCCTTCCTCTCGCAGGATGAGCATTGGACAGGATGACTATGAAAACGTCCAGTGGAACACTAGCAGTGACAGTCACCCCCCTTGGCTGCGCTTCCATCTGGGAATCTCCCGCTGGCAGCTTTATCCCCAGCGGGACTCCAACATGGAGGCACTGATCCAACAGTTATCAACACACCGCATCGTCAGCTCTGGTCTGAACAGATTCTTAGCTGAATTGTTTACATGGTGCCTTTTTGTATTGGATTTGGAGTATATTAATCTGCTTGGTGAGGTAACAGGAGTAATGGGAAAGCACTTCGATTGGCTGGATTAGTTGATGATATAACGGTAATTGAGATACCATTTGGTGTGAGGTGGGAACTAGGTGACGCATTTAACCCATGTACAATGTATATAGCATGTTGTGTGTGTATATATTGTACTGTATATGGTATGTATGACAAAAGCAAGTTAGGTCTAGATCTAATAAGAGATTGGTCGGTCTACTACTGTAAGGTGAGTGGGTGGAAAACCTGCCCATTGATTGGCAAAATTAGATGATTAGGTGATGTAATGGTGATGATAAGTATTAGGCGTCAGGGCTACTTACTTGTGCCATGTATGGTTTACTTGTGTGCAATGTGCAAGTTGGCACTTGAGAGAGTGCAGTTCCAGTCGTTTTTTGTAAAATCTAGTCTCCAAAGGTCCGATCTGTCTAGGAGCTAGTCTGTAAATCTGGGTGTGAGTCTGTGGAACAGTCTGGGGCTAATTTCGCAGATTTGAACTGATCAGTTGTACTAGGCCAAAGAAGTAAAAATCCCTGGACCAGGCTGAAACCTTGTCCAAATATGGAGATGATGACATACTAGGTTGTTTTCTGTGGTCCCAGGTTTCCAGTGTCTGGAAAATGTGGAAGCCTGCTTCGCTTGATACAGTAATGATTTGACTTAATTCTTCCTTCATAATGTGTTAAGGGAAATCAATCAGAAATTGAATAAAAACTGGAAATGGGTATGCTCAAACCTTGGACTCTAGTTATGCATTATATGCTTAATTGCTTATATTACCAGCCTTTGACTTTCAGCTGATACTGGGACATTTAACTGGGAGAGTGAAACCCATGCATAGGTTCACTTGCACGCTATACATCTCCCCCAGTTTCCCCCCTTACTGCGTGCTGAACCGGCTAACCACCAGCAGGGTTACTGCAGTAATGTGCCCATGATGATCCCTCGCCAGCTTTCCACCCACAGTTGTCAGCCGCTGACATCTTCCAACGAAAGAGAGACCCACGGCTGTTGGAACAGAGCACAGGTCCCTGAGGCGGGACATTAACACCTGCCCTGCAGACGCCTTCTGAATGTCATATTATAGCATACTAGTTGAAACTGGTTGTGTATGTCAGGTATAATCACTTGTATGGACAGGAGAAGAGGACTGAATTAGGATTATGTTGTATACCATACACCTGGGTGTCCCAATCTATATTTACAGAGCATAAATTAAGCATTGGTGTGCTAGCCATATGGAAAATGTTACCTCATACTGTATATGTGAACTCTTGAATGTGGCACAATCATCATATAAGCCACTCTCCAAAAAGTACTACATATATGATTCTTATAAATTACAAAATTACATGTTTCACTTTACAAAAATACTATGGATCTTATATTAACTATAAGTTTCATGTAAAGCACATGAAATGTATACACATTTTTCATACTTGTATGCTAATTCACTTTCCAACAGTTTCAGATTAATGGATTGTGCTCCTTGTGTGTCTTAGTGTTTTTAAATAATTTAAAACTTCCTAGACCGGCCTTCTGACTGTATTTTGAGAGGTGCGTGCTTGACTAAGTGTGCATGTTTATGTTTTCTGAGAGAGAGCAATAGGAAGAGAGATATAGAGGAAGGGTTACAGTAGTAAAGGCCTAAAGCACTAAAGCATTAACAAAGCGAATGTGGCAGACCAATTTAATGCTAGCCTTTTACAGTGAGTGAATCATGTTTCAAGCTAGTAGATCTGTTACTGAGTCAGAGGACATGACAGCGGTCTTTGGGTTAGCATGCAGCGTACGCAGATGTTGCTATGGTAACATTCTCTGCATTGTTTTCAGTGCAGAAGTCCGGAGGGACGCAGCTGAAGCTGGTGATGTCATTTCCCAACTATGGACAAGCCATGTTCAAGCCAATGAAGTGAGTTTAATGCTCAATGAGGCAAACCCAATACACCACGCATCCAACCAACACACATACTGCATACTCGACAACAAGTACAACAACAAATACAATCCAATTAACAAGCACAATCCAAGCGAGAGCTATATGATTTAATTTAGATGTATTGACTTAAATCATGACAGGTGGTGAAGCTTAATGCACAAGGTCAATATAACAAATGTAATTTACACCAATAGGCAGGAGAGAGATGATGAATCCAACTACAACCTCTTCTACTTCTCTGATTTCGAAAGGCACAATGCTGAGATTGCTGCCTTTCATCTGGACAGGTATGGCAATACAAAACAAATGTTTTAGAGAACCCAGCTTGGACCACTGCAATGAACACATTGATTAAAGACGTTGACTAATTAATCTAATGAATATATTTACTTTTCTATCCGCTCCTGCCTTTCCCTCGCAGTCCCTCTTTAGTTGTAGCTCTTGTGGTCTGTCCATAATCATGCCCCTGTCTCTCCAGAGTCCTAGGTTACAGGAGGATCCCTCCAGTAGTGGGGAGGCTGGTGGATGTAGTCAAGGAGATAAAAGACATTACAACTGACCACAAGCTGGCCCGAACCTTCTTCACATCCCCTGGTACCTATATACACTTATTTAGTGAAAGTAATAATATCGTGCTGGATATAAATTGATCATCCTCTGTAAAAAACAAAATTCTTCTTCTCATTCTTCTCATTTTGTCATTTCTCTATTCCTCTGTCTACAACCTCCCATCTCTGTTCATGTTTACTCCTCCTTTCTATTTGCATTGCTTCACCCCATTACTTGCCTTTCGTCTGGCTCCATCTAGTGGGGAATGTATGTTTCTACGGCCAGTGTTCCTACTACTGCTCCACTGAGCATGCAGTGTGTGGTCGGCCTCGGGTCCTGGAGGCCTCTATGGCCGTGATGCTGCCAGACCTGGCTCTGGCCACCCGCAGATCTTGGAGGTCCCCGTGGAGACGCTCGTACAGCCGCAGCAAGCAGGCAAAGTGGGTGGATAATATCTGTATCTTAATTTTTTCTTCTGCTGTTTTGTCACATCACCGGCTTTAACAGTAATATGTTGTGAGAATATTGTGCAATGAAGTGCTTTGTTTTGGTGTTTTGTTTTTGTCTTACCATGGCCACATCAATATGTAGATGTAGATTCAATATTAATCTGCATTTAAATACTGCTTACCATCCCAAGAGGAAGTCCCTAATGCTTTCTCCCCTAAGACATCCCCCTGTTCTCTGACGGGGATGTCAGCCTCCTGAAGGTCCCAATAGAACCGTTTCTGAACCTAGGGTGACAGCTTTCTCTGTGACTGTCCCAAAAAAGGAGAGAGTCTTTCAAAACCGCCTATAACACCCCCCTTTTCTCAGCTTTTTATGAGCTGAGAATCTGAGATGGATCTCAACTATTGTTTTTACAGTTTTATTGCTTTTAATTGTGTAATAATGACTAATAATGACTTGATTAAATTTTATGGTCTCCTCTTATTACAACGTATGTACTGCACCCATGTTTTCAGGTGGGAGGTGGAACCACATTACTGTGATTCTGTGAAGAAGACACCTCCATACGACACGGGTACCAGACTGGTGGATGTCATGGACATGGTCATACTGGACTTCCTTATGAGTAGGTTCTTGCTGTGTGCGCTATGAACTTGAGTATTAATCTGAAAACTATTCTTATTGCACACTTGTTATGTACAATTCGACAAACCACAGTGGTATAGAAGTGTAGCCTCCCATATAAGTTAGGTAACATAACATTGGTAAAGAAACTGTGTATGTCCAACATTACACTTGTGTACAATTGTGTTTTTCATAATGAATGCTTTAATTAATAACTCTTATCATACTACAGTGTCACACAAGAGTATTCAATCAAAAATAGCAGATCTACAAGCTCAAAATGCAGCACAGGGGCTGTACAGCACAAATTTAGTATTATATAAAAATATCAAAAGCTAATCGAAAAAGTTATCAAAGTAGTTCTTAAATTGATTTGAGGTTTTACAAAAATGCATGGGATTCATCAGCAAATTAGGATCATAGAATCATCATTCCACTTCATAAAAAAGAAAAGAAAAATCTCACATTTACATACAACATGAATAGTAAAATGGGCCCCAGACCAGTTTATTTCCTATTGCTGTGTTTGGAAATAGTTGAGAGGAAATGAATTGGACCCAAGCGGTTCCCTAGCAACGTAATTACACTGCAACTCACAGGAACTGCTGAAGAGCACAACTAAAGTTATGTGGCACTATGGCAACCAGACATTGCTGTGGTTGCGTGTCTACACTTCTTCAGGTGAGAAAAAAATTACCTAAAAGTTCATTTTTTGGTTTGTTTAAAAAGTAACTTTATTAACATATACTGTATATAATCAATATATGTGAATATCTGAATTTTATATTGGTAAAATGCTTATGCAAATGAATGAAGTGCTGATAGTGTGGGTCTATAGCTAGCAACTTTGTCACAGCTGGGTGAGCTAATGATCCTAGCTACGTATCAAGTTAACCAGATCTAAGATTATATTATATATTTTATATATATATATATATATATATATATATATATATATATATATATATATATATATATATATATATATATATATATATATATATATATATATATATATATATATATATATAATAATATAACAGAGAATGACAGACAAACGAACAAATGTAAAGTTACATTTGATTTATACTGTGATGCTTCTGGTAACATTTATGAGTTTTCCAACAGAATTTGAAAAGTTCTATGTAATTTCTCTAGGATTGTGAAGAACTTAAGACTTTCCTTTTTAGCTATCACAAAGCAATGGCCACTTAAAATAAATTGTATGTATTTCTTTATTTCCATTCTGTAGCTTGACCAGACTGTATTTTTCACTCGGGATGCTGTTTGTGGAAGCTGTCCTGTTAAAGACTTGCTGATGCTATAGTAACAAAGACCCTACGGCATGTTTGCTGCCTCAAAACAGAACAAACCCCCTGATGTGATGTTAAGGGACAGAGGCAGGGGCAGCGCTATGTCGCATACCAAAGCCAAGAGAAACAACCATGGCCACACGGCCAGTGTTGTTTCTCGGCCTGTTGTGACTTTACCACCACTATGTCAGGATCAACAGCGCTTTCCTGCCTTTGCATTTAAACCCCTGTCTGGCCGTACCTCTGTCCTTGAGCATCCCCAGCCCAAGACCGCCATGTCAATGTTGGAGCTTCCTCGCCTTATAGCACAGGTGGGCCCAGAGAAGGCCATAGGTGACACAAAATGGATGCAAGGACCTCGACTCATGGCCTCTGCATTAAGCACTGACATTCCCGTCAGATCTGTGCAGAGTACTGAGGCAACAATTCAGAGGTAAGCAGAATGGTTGTTTTAGATATAATAGATGCTTGTGCCCTAAATGAGGTGAGCAGCATCCTATTGAAGCACTATTAAAATCTATAGGCTGATACCGCTATGTAAATACATAAATCAAACAATTTCTATTTAAATTCCAGTGATGGGACCAATTACCATGCTAGCATTGGTAGAATGTGAGCCTATAATATATAATATTCAATTCAAAATGAAAAGCAATAATTGGAACTTGGAAGATATATTAGCTGTATTGTATGGTTGTCTTGCTGGCCCTTTTTCAAAGTGTCCAGGGCAGGAAATTGTTTTCACAGAACATTTTCATGGTTACAAAATGTACTTAGGAAATGATTGTGCCTGATGAAGCCTTTGTCAGTGAAAATGCATTAGCCGTGTAATTAAAATTTATTTGAACTCCCTAAGTTTCCGAATGTAGTTTTTCCAATTTATGTGGCAGTTTTCTTATTTAAGATTTAGACTTTTAGAAGTCCTGGTAACTGGTTTACTGGTGCTTTAGTGCTGTTTTAGTGGTGTAGAATAGGGGCTCCATTTTCGTTACATGCTAAGCCCCTTATGCCATATCCCTTATTTCATTTTCACTACTTTGAAAAACTTTTTTGGACTATTTCAACATGTCAATCTATTAACACGTTGTGAGCTAGTAGACTGGCCATTTGAACTACTGAGAGATGTTTTTTTTTTTATAGTTTAAAAAGGCAAAGAAGTTAAGGGATAAGGGTATAGCGGTGACGAAAATCTAGGCCTATATGTCTGTAAGCAAAACACCAAGAAACTAAAAGTGTTGTATTTTTTATTGTAGAAAGAACCATTTACTAGTCACAACGTTCCACTGTGAATCTCAAGTATGTTCTTAGTACCTGCATGTGTTTGCTAATAATAATGCGTCTTGACAGTATATTGACCAAACGTCGACGAGGCAGCAGAAGCACTTCTGCAACACCACAGACTGTGACCTTTCTGGTGCCTGTGCTTTGCTCTACTGAGCGAACACATTTCATATTTATACGTACTCTATATTCTCTCCAGTCTTACAGGCCAAGATGAATCTATGCTACTCACAATTAAGAAAGACAAGAGAAAAAACGAGTGTGTGAAAGAGACCACACTACATAAAAGCTCTCTCTCTGGTACAGAAGTGGTTGAGATCCTTGCCATGAAAAGAAACCCCACAGAGTTTGATTTTTACTACCTCAAAGAAGTGGATGGGGACTCATTCAGGTACTGACTTAAGTTATCTGAAACTATGTCTATGTCCTTATCTATGTTGCTTTAAAACAGAAGAGTCACAAAAAAATCGGGTGATGCTTCAGATGCAATATACGCAAACAGGGGGCGACCACACAAATAGCGGCCACAATAAAATGTATGGAATGGGTTGGACCTACTTCAGCCCTTGTAACTACAGTTAGCCCTGTCTCCCTCATCTTCTTGTGACAGCATTTAATGTTTCCGTATCCTCTAGACCTTATGACCTACACGTGGTTCATCCCAATGAGGCTGGTGCTCAACACTACGTATTCTCCCCCAGTACCGTCCTCCATGTGACAGAGAAGGGCTATGGTGGATTTGTTACCCTGGAGGAGTGGTACAGAGAGGCCGTGTTGTGGAAGGCTTTACAAGAGCTCTCGTTCTTCAGAGACTATCCCCTGCGGAAAGCTTTCACCCGGTAAACACGGCCTCCGTCCTTGTCTGATTTGTAGAATAACATTTCCTTGTTTGACCCTGACTCTTTTCTCATTTCTAGGTGGCACAGAAATGTGGGCAAGATTGCATTCCGACGCAGATGTGAGACATTGCAGAATATGCTGCTTATGGCGGTGCCTCAGTTCAGAAATGGCCTTTTTCTCCTCTCCAGGTGCCTAGATTATCTTATCTTAAATAGAATCAGTGTTCTTTCTTTGGTGGAAACATCTTGCAGTGTCTTCAATCTGCATCTGTGGTGCTGCGATATGTTTTAATTGTTATGCACCTTTTACAGAGTCATTGAAGAAGTGAAAGGGACGCCCTGGCTGCCACAAGATGAGTCAAGGACTTACACAGTGATGGAATTCAAGAATATGCTGATGAACAAAAACAAGCAGTGGATGGCAATCATTGAAAGATTGTTGCATTATCGAACTGTCATCCTAAATATGGTACTTGTTTACATTTTAGAGATGGAGTATGACAGCACTCAAGTCTTACGAGTCAATACTGTGAAGTTATTGTGGACCGCCAACCATTATTAATTCTGTATCGATGACGGATCTGTGTGTCCAAATTTGAGCACCCATTTATTCATTTGATATACCGGTGTATATATACCGGTATAAGTTCATATAATGATTTAGATTGCTGATGTTAATATTGATACGGCCTTGTTTTTGTCTTGCCACCAGGTACAGGAGGACAGTTATAACACATGTCAAGAGCTGCAGTTGGGCGTTGAGCGGTCCACAACGCCACGTGGACACCAACCACTACATCTTCAGCTGGCTCACCACAGGGAGCGAAAGAAAGATTTGGTCCGTGCAGAGGATGTCATGCAGAGGCTGGGCAACATGGCCACCCTCGTTGATCAAATGATCATGCAGGGGCTTCTCGATGTCACTCGACGAAAGATCCTGTCGTTTCTCAGTGATGTTATGAAGGTGAGGGTACTACTGTATATGCTATGATCAAATGTTTTAATAGTGGTGTTTCCTCTGATGGCATGGGAAGGGGTCTTAGATGATATAGTAAAGTGACACTGTAAGGACTTCTAATATGTTTATTCTTGGGGGTCCTCATCAAATATGATTATTTTGAGGGGTCGTTGCCTGAAAAGGTTGAAAAACACAGCTGTAATATATATATATATATATAAATAAGAATGGGCAATGAAGATATAGCCTTCACTGCTGCATGGTATTGCAGAAGGAACACTACAGTAGATACAGTACAGGTTAAATACGGAAAGGGTATAATGAAATGAATGGTATACAGTAGTGGTTCTGTTTTGTTTTTTGCCTATAATACTACCATACCAACCCCTTTACACGACTGCAACATTTTGTTGTTTTGCACATAATTTGAGAAGAGATTTACAAAACTCCAAGGGTCATTAACTAATTGTCACTCAACAGCCATCCTCTGAGTCTTACCCCATGTGTATGCTAATGCGTCATTAATTTATATTGGCAATTTCCCGGGGGGAAAGAGCCTAATTCCTATCAATATGCAGATTGCTTTTTCCATTTTATTTGGTTAACAGATCAGATACAAACATGATCAGTGTTTTACAATTATACTTAACAATATTTATTTTCTTTCCATTTTCCACTCACCTACACAAACATTACATTACCCTGATTCAAGAAACACTGGCATGAAGCTGATTCAACATTTTTCTATTCTGCTTGCTAGAGGGAGAAACCTCTCTTCCGAGCCCAACTGATGTTCAGTGCAGATGGTCAGCTGACCGTAGATCCACCCGTGGATTTGTTTGACGGAGTAGTGCGTGAGGCTCTCCTGACTGTCGGTGGCTCTGCAGTACAGGTAACAGTGACTTCGGGTAACACCAATCTCCCTCTTGGGAATTGTCTGCAAAACAACCTCGCCATCTCCCTAGTGGCTCCTGTGAATAGATATTAATAAAACGATGCCTGAAGAACTTTGAAAAGAAGGGGAAAATAAATTAATACGTTGTATTATTCATGAAAATATGTCTGAAACATGATGCTCAGTGCTCAGACTGCTCACCTTGGTTTATGTTGTATCAATAATGACATCTCATTGAATTTATTTATGCTCACACTGTTTGGAAATGTAATATGCTATCCATGTAGATGTTGGACGCGTATGGTTTCTTCTGTGGAGCCAATGACAGTGAGGTTTGCAGCAGCTTCAGGTCCAGCTGTGTTCCAGAGCTCACCCTGGACTTCAACCTGGACGGTTGCAGTGCTTCTTTTACAGGCAAGGCCTTTTGGACTTGTGGTTGTTGGCTCTTTTTTCTTTCTTTCATTCATTCATTCATTCTTGCCTTTTCTAGTGTGTGCTTAGTGCTTACACAATGTTATCTTTTCATTCATTTAGAGGGATAGATATAGATATTTCGACTGCCTGAGGTCTGTGCATGTGGTCTCAGGACACATAAGTTATTTAACATCAAATAGTCAGATTACCATGAAACATGCTGATCCCATGACTCAGGGGCGTTTTGCCATTAGGCAGACTAGGCAGTTGCCTAGGGCGCCATGAGGGGAGAGGGGCGACCATGACAGATGGGGGGCAAGGGAGGAGGCGACCACCAGACATGCTTTGAAAGGATACCAGGCTAATAAGCCTAATATGCATAAATAAATACATTATACTAATCCTCTATAACAGAATTGAACATTTAAAAACACATATAATATTGGTGGGCGCCATTTTACAGTAGATTTTGCCGAGGCCTCCAAATTGCTTAGAAACGCCACTGACATGAATGCTGGATGATGAACTGTCTTTGACTTTATAGATTTATAGTACATACCAGGAATGTAAATGTGGAATAATGTGTTCTGCCTGTTCCCAGGGGTGGAGGAGGAAACTGAGATGACTGGTCTTGGGGGCATCATGTCGTGTTGTTACCAGTCAGACCTGCCTGAGTTGAGCCGCCTGCTGGTTCAGGGCCAGAGGCTGCGAGGGTCCTACCATCCCCTGGTTCAGGGCCAGAGGCTGCGAGGGTCCTACCATCCCCTGGTTCAGGGCCAGAGGCTGCGAGGGTCCTACCATCCCCTGGTTCAGGGCCAGAGGCTGCGAGGGTCCTACCATCCCCTGGTTCAGGGCCAGAGGCTGCGAGGGTCCTACCATCCCCTGGTTCAGGGCCAGAGGCTGCGAGGGTCCTACCATCCCCTGCACAAGAAGCAACTAGAGTGGAAGCTCAGAAATGAAGATCTTTCAGGAGAGGTTGAGAGAGAGCGTGCAAGGATCATGCAGGCAGGTCTTTTCTTAATCACCACAAAAAAAACACTGATAATGCATCAGCCCACACACACACACACGCACACACACACACACACACACACACACACACAGTATATATTCTAGTTTTTATTTGTATCCACATATTACAGTAATTTTACAGGGAAACAAATATAACGGGACTGACAGTTCATGTTCACAGGATACAGAACATGATTTAGCAAGTTGCTTAGCTTTGCTCTTTGTCATGCCAGCTATTCTTAGGCTACCCATGATCAGTTTATGCATATGGCTTCCAAATATAACGACTATCTACATCGATACCCCAGATTTGTCATAGTACCAAGTAGTAGTTCCATGTACGAATCAAAGACAGAGTCCACCTTGCGGCTAGTATCAACAAAAAAAACACACACACACACACACACACACACACACACACACACACACACACACACACACACACACACACACACACACACACACACACACACACACGCACAGTATATCTCTAAACACTATTAATTATTACACGCTGTACTGTCATTCTGTGTTCTGTCATTGATCTCTGCATGGATAGGAGCTTCAGTCAGAGATCCAGCAGTGGTGTGAGGAGAATGCCTGGTTGGCTGATATCCATTTATTCATCAGCCAAT
This sequence comes from Benthosema pterotum, assembly GCA_039105355.1. Lineage (NCBI taxonomy): Eukaryota > Metazoa > Chordata > Actinopteri > Myctophiformes > Myctophidae > Benthosema > Benthosema pterotum. The sequence continues at coordinate 25,567,015 of CM076973.1, read as the reverse complement.
GGAGCCCAGCCTGCCTGGAGTCCATGAGGGACCAACCTGCCTTACTGTATGAGAAACACATTGAGAAAGTGTGTTGTTGGACTGAAAGGATGGGAACGCTGCCCTCCTCATTCACCAGCTCCAACAAACTGTTTGTCATCCACTGTGCACACATTCAGGAGAAGCTAGGTATGAACGCACAGACTGACAAAATTAATGCATCGCTTTAAATGCTATCGTTGCACTTTTCGTGAAATGGTCTGGGTACAGCATTCGTGCCTGATATGTTTATGCCAGGGGTTTTCAACAGGTGGTCCGGGGACCACCAGTGGTCCCTGAGAGGGTTCCAGGTGGTCCCCAGCTAAGTTGTTTAACCAAATGTAACTCTTGAGAACGTAAAAATGAAACCAAATGGACCCTGGCGGGTCCATTTGGTTTCATTTTTACACTCTCAAGAGTTAGAATATCCATCATGTGAATTAGTCCAAATCTACACAACTAGAAGATTAATGGTCATGGACAGAAGCAAAAGAAATCTTTAGTGTTGGGGTCTGTGGGGCTAAAAATGTCCTCAATTGGTGGTCCGTGGCTCAAATGCTGAATAAATGGTGGGCCCTGGGATGAAAAAGGTTGAAAACCCCTGGTTTATGCAAATGTTGTGTGTGTTTTTACCCCAGGAGTACAGTTAAAGAGCTCTGTGGGGGAAGTGAAAGCACAGCTGGTGGAGGAGATGAAGCAGTGCTCTGAACGCCTGCTGTCAGACCTGAAGAGTTCCATCAGTCAACTGAACACGGAACCTTTGGATTTGTACGACTTGAACAAATATGCCTCCACGGTATGAACAAGTCAAAGCAACATACCAGGACTTATTTAAAACCCTTGAATGTCTCTCCGCCAGTGTTGCAAACTACCAAAATCCAAAATGCACTAGTGGCACTTCCAAAATGCACTAGGGCCCACTATTTATTCTGCATTTTAGCCACGGAGGACCACCATTTGATGTTGAGTTTAGTCTCTCAGACTAATTTAGGAGCGATAACAGGCAAAATGTTGGTCAAAATAGCAATTCTTCTACATTTTCTAAATATGTAGATTCTTGAAAATTAATTTTACAATCTCAAGAGTTACAGATCTATAAGGGTCCATTTGGTTACCTATGGTCCTTTCTTGGAAGGAAGGAGGACTATCATAGGAGCAAAAATGGTGAAAAATTAGGGTTTTATCTCTGGCGCCTGTCAAACAATTTCACCACAACTCACTAGCGGAAAATCTAGTGCACTAAGCACTAGACTAGGGGGGGTCTGGGGAAAATAAATACATTATATATATATATATATATATATATATATATATATATATATATATATATATATATATATATATATATATATATATATATATATATATATATATATATATATAAATAATGAGTATATAAATTCAAGTTAAGTTTATGCAGCAGATTTATTCATAGCCTTGAGAAATGTTTTGAAAGAAATCTTGCATTAATTCAGGTCAGACTACAATGATCATTATCTGCCTCTAGGTGAAGCGATGTGAGAGAAACACTGCTGACATGCAGTTACGCTTAGAGCGTGTGCATTCTCTCCAAGAGACCATTCTCAAGACCTGTAGAAAGATGACCTCACAGGAGGCGACGTTGGAAGATCAGGTCAGTGTTAAAGTTACTTTTTCAATTTCACGCATGGCTGATTTCACTCTTGTCCTACTTTGCCCTTTGTTTGTGCAAGTCTGTCTCCATCTGTCTGTCTGTGGGTTTATATTTAGATGCTAAGCCTGTGGCGACGTTACATCCCTCTCCTGAAGCAAGCACAACAGACTGTGTGCCAGCGTGTTCCCTCAGTGGCAGACACCTTGGATCGTACCTTCTCATCGCTGGCCAATGACCTTGACGAAATGGCTTCCGACGCAACTTCCGGACCCTTCCTTGACCCTGCTCAGAATGCTGATCAGATGTTCTCCAGACTCAGTGATATGTGCAGACAGGTGCCTGCTGTCAGCACCAAGCTGAAAGAGCTTAGCGGGATCAGTGAAAACCTAAGAGGTGAGGGTTCCACAGATGGTGGAACTACCAGCCAAGTGATTCTTAAGAGGGATTCATACTATGGTCTCAGATGTGCACTCACGACCACTTGCCAGATGTTTTGGTAGTGTGAATCCTGCGTGCCATTCCCATGAGCAGATCAGCCAGCCGTCTCAGTGTGTGAATCCCCTATCAAACTTTGTAACCTCAGACCCCAGTTCCATAACCATTTAATGGTAAATGGTGCATTTATATTCTACGTCTTATCCAAAGCACTTTACTTGGATTGTGCAGTCCACTCACCCATTCACACACACATTCATACACCAATAGCATAGGAAACAATGCCTAATTGTAATTGCACAGGTGCAATTAGGCATTCATTGTCTTCCTCAAGGACACTTTGACATTAACTCTGGGGGAGATCGGCATCACACTGAATCTGGTCACACGAAACTATATTTTTCTTTGTGACTCCAATGTACACCATTAAATCCTAACTCTGAGAGTGCACAAATGGCATTAATAAACTCTGAGTTACAGACTGTTACTCCTCAAGGATCCCTCAGATACCTAGACTAGGCCCCATGTTGAGAACCAGAGAAGTACTGTTGATTCAGCCTCTGAATAACTCGGGGAAAAAAAAAAAAATCTTATGTTAGACAAACCAGACAATCCACATTTTACAGCTCTGTCAACTACCTAGAATGTGTTTGTGCCTTGGTTTCTCCCTCAGGGCATCCTTTGGATCTGACAGCGGTGACTGCAGCTCTGCAGACACTTGAAGCCCGCAAGGGGTTGTGGGAGTTGATGGCAGCGTGCAAAGCTCAGACACGAGAGTGGAAGCAGTTACAGCTCAGCGAGGTGACTATTTGTGAACTTACTTGTGCATATATTTAAAAAGAAATGCTACCTATGAACAATGAACAAATTATTTCGTAAACAACCTAAAATAACTCATATTTCCTCTGGCAATTAACAGCAGATGCTCTCTTTCTCTCTCTCTCTCTCTCTCTCTCTCTCTCTCTCTCTCTCTCTCTCTCTCTCTCTCTCTCTCTCTCTCTGTCAGTTCATGGCATCAAAAGCCCTAGAGCAGGTTGATATGTGGCGACAGCAGGCCATATGTCTATCCAGTAGCATACCTAACAACGATGCAGTGCTCCAGGAGACACTACATATCGTGGAGCACCTTAGCCAACAGTTTTCTGTCATGGACAAACTGTGCCTTCCCGGACTCACACATGAACACTGGAGTGACATTTTTAAAGGTCAGACCATAGTGTGTGAATGTATTGTACAGCATTATAAGCCTTGTTGTGATAGTTTTTAGTATTCCGGCTATAACCGCAATGGAAACTTTTCCGATCTTCAGGCATGGGTCAAATGTATACCCCAGACATGAAGCTGACTGTAGATGACCTGATGTCTAAGCAGTTTGCAGAGCACCAGGAAAGCATTGACAAGGTGAGAGGAGAGCTGTCATTCACATGGAAACTGTAAGCAGAAAACATGCTGCGTATGAACTTGGAAAAAGAGTATAAGAAGAGGCCATTGCATTGAAACATACTTACTATAATTTGCAACAAGGAGTGCAACAGGCCTGGCCGGCCTAATGGTCGTTTCGACCATAGGCTGGTAATTCAGCCTGACAGCTGGTTGCAGATGTTGCAGGTTCGAGTCCCGAATCAGATCCTGATGACCATTGCTGTGTGCGTCCCCCATCTCTCTCCCCACTTCTGTTAACCTATCTATGAATATAGGTAAAAAGGTCCCAAAATTTCTTTAAAAATTAATTTAATAGAGCGAGTGCCACATAATGTTATTTCCAATCAAGTTTTTTCAGCTCCTGATAACTTTGAGTATACCATACCACAAAAGTACAATATCCAAAATCACAGACAATGTTCAGTCTAATATCATGATATGGCAGTATAATATTGATACTAGGGATGTCTGGATCACCTTACTTTGCACGATCCAGATCCAATTCCAATTATTTGAAAATGATGTGATCATCCCCAAGTTATATCCTTTTGTAAAATCGTAATTGGTGAATGATGCATGGAGAACTGCCGGCCATTTTGTATAGCTACAACGTAAAACAGGACACATTTTCATTTGATAAAATGTCAATCTTTCACCCATTCAGATATGTAGAGGAGCAACGGCAGCGTGGAACATGAAGCAGGCGCTGCTGAGGCTGCAGCAGGGCTGGGAGGCCAGACTCTTTGGACTGGCTGCATTCACAGTGGCTGTGGAGCATCACAATGACCAGCCACATGACCGCACCGGCAAAGAGTTTCCTCTAGAGGACACTGTTTCCAGTCAACAACATACAATGGAACAATCCTGTGATGGCAATACGTTCATCATCACTGGTGAGTCTACATTAACTTATTCCTTTTCATGTCAGTAGTTTTCAAGCAGTTTTATAACTCCTCCCACTATTTATTCTGCACTTAGCCAACTTTTAGTGGCATTTAGCCTCTCAGACCCCAAACAAAAGATTTCTTTTGTTTTTGTAGACAATTCCATGCTGTATTAATGTGTTTAGTTTAATAATTTAATTTACTATAGGAATGACAACACGTCACAATTATTCTACATTGTCAAAATGTTTGGACCTTCAAACTCAGTACAAATTCAGTAGAATAATTTGTTTTAGTCTTGAGAGCTTGAAAAGGAAACCAAATTTGGTTTCAATTTCTGCTCTCAATAGTTAAAGATCTATAACAGTCCATTTAGATACCAAGTGAAAACCATGTATGTTGTCATGTACAATATAATGGTGTAGCTGAATGTAAATAGCAGTCCTGCAAGCTCACAATGCATTGCAATGCACTCTGTAACTCTTGTGCAACAAAGTGGAAATCAGGCAAGCCCTATATACCGTATTGTCCCGAATATAAGACGACCCTGGTTATAAGTTAACTCCCAGTTTTCAAGACTCACTTGTGTAAAAGGAACATTGAATGTCAAATAATATAGTCCCCAAATATAAGATGACTCCATTTTATTTTTTTTTACAATATTTCCATTGGAAAAAAAATATTCAGGCCAATAGGGTACTTCATTTTTACGACAGAACAAAACTCACAGATGTACAGTACAAGTGCACAATGTAGGGCTATTTTTAAAAATGTTATATAAAATATGAATATATTACCATAATAATTATGAAAAGTAGTTACGTGTTAATGATCTCAGTTTCTCTCTAGATTAGGGTTATCATCACAATTGTTCAATTTACTGTATATTTGTAATTGTGACAGCCCTACACTAGTACATTATAAATATCCCATGTAAAAGTTGTTGCTGAAATGTGTTTTAGATGTGGAGATACTCCGTGCTGAGACAGTGGACAGTGTGAGGACTTTATCCAGTATGCTGGGGTCCTCGCATGCTGCTGAATTCAGAGCAGAGGTGGAAGACTGGGCGCATTTGCTTCACGATCTTGGTAACCTGAACAATACAGGGTCATGACTGTGGAGAGTTATGAATAAGATTATGAATATTTGCCTTAAATGCATTTTTCTATCTCATTGTCCTGATGATATTTGCAGAGGAGTTGCTTGATTTCTTTGAAAGATACCAGCAGACATGGATTTTCCTGGCCAAAATGTTCTCCAGAACAACTATTAGTAATCAGAGTGTGGAACTGGTAGGTATTTATAAACAATACATGGTACAGTACAAAAGACAAGTATTTGTTAACCACACAAACCTTGTATAAGGTTTAAAATATAAGGTTTAGTTATGTCAATTTAATGTTTCTCTTCATTTATAGCTGGAGAGGTTCCTTCCAGTGGATAAAACATTCAGGAACATCATTTGTTCGATATCAAGTGACCCTCATGTGTTGAGCATTGCACAGCCTAAGAAGACAAATGACACGTTTCATGGCAGTAGCCTTCGCCAAATCCTCATCAATGATCTGTCTACAATGGAAGCTATTTCCAACCAGATGCTATATGTACCCCGTGGAGAGTTCCCAAGACTCTGTTTCCTGAGTGACCAAGAAGTGATAAAACTGCTTTCTCTGCGCCTCACGTCTTCCACCTTGCTCCGGGCTGTGCGGAAATGCTTTCAAGGAGTGCGCTGGCTAGAGGTGGACCGTGAGATGACAAATGACGCAAACGATACTTCTGATCAACTCGTACAAATGAAGATCCAAGGAGTCTTTGGCAGCTTCAAGGAACACATTGGTTTTCAAATTCCTGTAAAACATAGTGTGAATCCTTTGGTTTGCCTCAGTACACTGGAGAAACAACTGCTGCAAACCATGATGCAACTCATGAAAGCTTGCACTGTTGCACGGATGCTACTTGAACCATTCAACCAAGATTTGAAGACTGTCTCTGGAGTTAGAGGTATGAAGTTACCTAAGAAGGATGACTTGCTTCCTATGTTGAATTTAGTGTCTGATTACCCTCTTCAGTGCCTTCTAGTGGCTGAGGAAGTGGTGTGGTGCGCTGATGTTCTAAGGATCAACCTGCAGGTTTCAGGCCCAGCGAAATGGAACCACGTCAAAGCGCACAAGTCCTCCATACTGAAAACCTTGTGCCATTTAATAAGGGAAGGAATGACTGGTGCCAAAGAGAAATCCCAGCTTTCTAACCGCACAATTCTGTTTCTCCATGCTTTGGTGCAACTTACCATGAATCATGCACAACAAATATCCAAACTTATGGATGTGAAATGTGAGCTGGCAACTTCGTTTCAGTGGCAAAGTTCACTGAAGTACCATATGACTTCACATGACCAGATTGAGACGGGGAATGCCTTCAGTTGTCCAAAGGACAACAGTGATTATGCCACTTGTTATGTGGATGTCCTTGGCTCTCAGCTGCCGTATGGTTATGAATACCTTGGTCCAGAGCACTGCATGGTAGTGAATACTCCTTCTACAGAAAGGGCAATACTCGGGGTTCTCCTTGCTTTGACCAGCTATAGATGTGGTTTTGTTACTGGACCTTCCATGTCTGGTAAGAAAATGACGGTGATTCACTTAGGAAGAGCACTGGGACGACAGATCATTGCTCTAAAGTGTTTTTTCAGTACAAGTGCTAGCATTGTGCAGCAGATGTTGCTTGGTGCGCTCCAGACTGGAGCATGGCTTGTTTTGGACGCTGTGGATTCACTGAAACAAGGAACGCTATCATTATTAGGGCAGCATTTGGAAGATATTCACCAATCCTTCTCTGCCTGCAAGACAATTTTAAAACAAAAAGTGTACAAAGAGACACAGGACAGGATGGCCAACATAAACCAGGGGTGCAAAAACCACAAAGCGCCTGAGTTTCCACTGTCATTTGCAGGGAAAGACATATTTGCCAAACTGAGCTATGGATGTGTTGTTATCTCATCAAAAGCGCACACAGCTGAGGTTGCTGAGAGCCTCCAAGCTGCAACCAGACCCATTGCATTCATGCACCCAGATTACAGGGTCATCACAGAAGTAATGCTTACTTCCAATGGTTTCTCAGAGGCCATTTCTTTGAGTCAATGCCTGATGTCCCTTTTTAGCATGGCAAAAGATTCCAACTGTTTGCCTGACTGCATGAATGAAGACCACATCGGCCTGCTTGGCATCTTGCAAAAGATCATCACAGCCTCTGTTATACATCTAGATGGCAGGTCTTCTACTTTAATGTACAACAGTCCATCTGCAGCCATTGTGCAAGGCTTAGCTGAGGAAAAGGCTGTTGTCAAAGCACTCCTCGCTGCTGTCGTGCCATACATTTGTGAACCAAAGAAAGCTTCACGGTTTTGCACCCTTCTTGATGAAACCTTTCCCATGGCAAGGTACTTTCCTTTTGTTCCACAGTGTATTGAGGGAGTAGAACAAAATTTACTTAGGGATGCTGTGACACAGGAACTGCAAAGAGTTGGATTCCACCCAGACACACAAACGATTTGCAACACCCTTGCTCTTTACCAAGCGATGAAGTTCTCACAGGCAGTTGTACTGATCGGTCCCTCAGGGAGTGGAAAGTCAACCTGTTGCCATGTTTTAGCTGGGGCACTGCATAACATGGCTACCAGAGCAGCAGAGCATGTTGGTGACAGAGATAATGCACAGACAGAGCAGCATAACCCCTTTTCAAACTGGCACTCTGTTGACACCGTAGTCTTATTTCCTAATGCCATGTATGATGACGAGATCTTTGGATGCTGCAGAGAAGAGAGAGGGTGGTGGGATGGAGCTTTCACTAAAGTAGTAAGAGACCTTGAGCGGCATGACCTCTCAGCCGCTGCCATTTCCAGCAGTGAGCTGGGGAAAGATCAGACACAAAAAGTGAAGTGGCTAGTGATGGATGGAGAGCCACTGGGTCACCCTGGATGGTTGGACTGCTTCACTACGCTCTGCAATCCTGACGATCCCTCCCTGTATCTGTCCTCAGGAGAAAAACTTCTGCCTTCCCAGTCCAAACTAAAACTACTGGCAGAGACCACAGACCTCAAGGATGCAGCCCCCTCAGCTCTATCCCGTTGCAGCCTGGTGCATTTCACTGGAGCTGATCTATGGAAGGCTGTGTGGAAGGTGGAGATGAATGCTCTTTGTAAGGAACGCTCACTTGAGGAAGGAACCCTGAAAATGTGGAATCGTTTAGCTGAAGATCTGTTTTGCAAAACACTTGATGCACTTAGGTGCAAGGCCCTCACCTCTGTATTGCACAGAGAAAGAGATGGAGATGTCAAATTTGCTAAACCCCCCACATATGGACTGCAGGAAATTATGTCATTCTTTAGGATTATAAAGGCCCTCCTAAACCATTTCATGAGGGAATCTGGATCAAAAGAATCACCAAGACAGACCTACAAAAGAGGTACAGTAAATTCCTTAATATAACAATATTTTAAGAGGTCATAACATTTCAAACAATAGGTTGCATTGCCCATTCTCCTAACAGATATGCCTCTGCTGTGTCAGACACAGATGTTTATGTCATTTCGACTCAGAAAGAGCTACAGGCCAGGGATATATTTCTGCTGGCCTATATTTGGGGCTTTGGTGGACACCTGCACCCCCGGTGAGGATATTATCTTGTGAAAGACTTGATGCAATTATTTTATAGCCCATTTTTGATATTTCTGTTTAAGCATCACTCTGTTTTTATGACTCTAAAATGAGTTATGAATGTGTTTACATTGACATACATGTTTTGTCTTTATTTTAGCCACTGGCCACAGTTTGATACACTTGCCCGCCAAGTGTTGTTTGACAGCCGATATAGAATTGAGGTTCCAGACGGAGGGACTATTTTTGAGCACTTTTTCAATCAAAGTGAGATGATTTCAGACATAATCAATGTCTTCAACTGTCCCAGGGTTAGGGATCCATGTTTGGCCAGTCCAGTTATACCCGAGGTTTGTTGTTCCAAATCTTAAACATTATTGATTTTTTATTCTGTTCTGCTTTGGTTTTCAAAACATTTACAACTGACAGTTGTACAACTTTTAATCAACAATTGCTGTTCACACAGTATGAGAAGCATGTGTACCTTCTAAAGCTCATGTTGGAGGGAGAGCAACCCATGATGCTGGTAGGAGAGGCCAGCTCAGGGAAGTCCATGTTATGCAAAACGTTGCTGAACCAGGACAGGCCACACATCAGCCTACCTGCCAGTCCACTCCTGAGTTCCCGCGATGTACACAAGGCACTATGTACCATGAGCTCCAAAACTGCTATGAGAAGACATTCAAGACTGCTGCTGTTTGTGGATGATCTGCACGAGGCTCCCTGTGGTGAGTAACATACAGTACAGTGTATAACCACATTATATTTGCAATGAATTTGATACACTAAACTGACAATATATTCCAAACAATGATCTATGTTTCTGTAACGTTCCTGTTTTTAGATGCTTTTGGAAAAACATCAATGGCTCTAGAAACGCTTCGACAAAGTATTTCCAAAGGACATACCCAAACCTATGATGGCCATCATTCCAAGTGTATTAGTTGTAGAGGCATCAGTTACATGACTACTTGCTGCACATCTAGGTCTGGTCATGACAGTGGTACCATGATCAGCTCCCGCCTCTCCCGCCTGTTCTCCATCCTTGTGCTGCCCAGCTTATCTGCTGAGGTTCTATTTTCTCTTCACTCTCCCCGACTAAAACTATGGCTCAATGACCTCCCGTGGTTGCAAAGAGGATCTGCAGATTTGGCACGCTGTATTATAGGTGCTACTCACCATCTGTTTCATGAGGTGTGTGACCATTTCCCACCCACTGCACAGAGACCCCATTACACCTTCTCTCACCATGACCTTCAAAAAGTCTTCCAAGGAATGTGTCTCTGGAAACCTTGCAGTAACACAAACCAGGAAGATGCAAGCCTTATGATGGATGTTTCCAAACCTTCACAAACTGGTTTTGCTACGTGCACAGATTATGGTGTCAGTGTCCTCAACATTATCCATCTATGGATGCATGAGTGCCTGCGCACTTTCAGTGACAGGCTGTTCTCAGTAGATGAAGGCAAAGCAGTGGTGTCACTCATAGCCAGAGTATCAGCAATATACTATGGAAGTGAATTGGTTGATAAGTCCTCATCCATGAGCCCAGAAGACCAATCCGCAGCTATGATCCTCACTACTTCTACTGCCATCACAGACAACCTCAAGTCAAGTAGTCTAGACACATCAAATAAAAGCGATGGGGTCAGTGATGCCTCATCTTCACAATTAGCTCCTGATGCTTTATTGACAGATCTAAGACAAGAGGTAGAGTGCAGAAAGTCTGATAGACCAAGAAGCATTGATTCTACAAGTTCAGATTCTAGCTCAACTAGCCATCATGGAACTAAAGAAGACGTTTTCTTTTCTAAAGAAGAGAATAAAATGAATACAGTAAAATACAGGAAAGTTGAGAGGAAAGATCGGTTGATCCTGCAAGATGCAAGCTTGTGTAAAATGTTAATCCCCTCTCCACCCAAAGGCCCCAAACCGGTTGCTCAATTAGAAAGGAGCCATAGATTAACAGAACACTCACTGCAGAATGAAGGAATTTATTCAGGAGAACCAAGCTCAGCCCCATGTCTGCTGCCATCTCAACTCATTCAAGATATGGAACAAGCAGTGACTAACATTGTATTTGGCCCGGAGATCACAGATCCATTCAATTCAAAGGCACAAAAGTACAACTTCAAACGTGATGCTTCTTATCAAGAGCGAGACTTTGATCTGCTGGTGCAGCAGCTGTCTGCTTCTGTGAAAAGGCAAGAGGAACACGGAGAGAAGTTTCAGGATAGTTGCATCATGACATCAGGTTGTGCAATACACAGACAGAGGACGCATCAGTTATTGCATATCCTCAGGGCACTGCTTATGCCTGGTGGTCATGGAGTGCTATTTGGCGCAGCAAGCGGCACAGGCCGTAAGAGCAATGTGCGTTTAGCTGCCCATCTGACAGGTTGCCAGGTGATGGAGGTACACCCCAGTAATGAGAAGAGGTTACATAAAATCCTGAAGGAGGCTGTTTTTCAGACTGAAGTGAACCGTGCTAATGTGGTGATCCTGGCCCATGAGGAAACGAGTCAGGCTGTGAGAGAAGAGTTGCTGATGGTGATGGCCAGAGGCACCTGCCCAGGGCTCCACTCAGAAGAGGAGCTGGCAAACCTGGTATCCAGTGAGAATGGTGTCAAGAATTCACAGAGATGCCACATTGATTCTCATGCGCTTGAGGGGTATACAAGAGCAGACATCTGTCTGTTTTTTCCATCTTATTCAAGTCTATCTCATCTAACTGTTTACAGTTACAGTATTTGTAATCTTTCCCCCTACTGGCAGGCATTTGAGGCAGTTCCAGAGGAATATGCATGTATTTCTTCTGCTACCTTTGGCTACCTCAGAGGGATGTGAGCTGCCTCACTACAATACTCTGGCCTGGAAGGTAACTGTGCTTTCTCAAAGATTACCATTTGTAAAATGTTACCATATGTTGCATTCATCCTTGAGGGATTTTTACGTGATGCTTTTACCGCATATTTTTAATTTGATTTATAATGTATTGATAGCTTTGGGGACATACTGTCCTCAGCAGTTCACTGTCATTCTAACTACCGGTAATGTAGTTACCGGTAGTAACTACATTACACACACGCATGCACGCGCGCGCGCACACACACACACACACACACACACACACACACACACACACACACACACACACACACACACACACACACACACACACACACACACACACACACACACACACACACACACACACACACACACATTTTACAAAAAGTAGTTTTAGTAGATTACAATAGCAGAGCCAAAATCCAAATCATGGACAGAAGAACATGTAAAAATAGACGCTGCTCTAAACTAGATAATGCCACGTAAGGTATATGTGTCTAACAAGCTACCAATTTATTTGCAGCAAACCTACCACCATGGTTTATTAGCATTTCTAACCATGGTCTGCTTCTTCCATTGTTACCATTACCGTAATGAGACAGGCACAGATAACGAAGGCCCAGAGGCTGAGCAGCTGTGTGGAAGTGTACCAACCATGGTCCACACAGTCTTTCGTGGAAACTGCTACTCACTGCCTTAAGGATAATCTCTGCATTCCTGAATTACCTGGACAATGTCAGTTGCTCTTTCTAATACATTTAATTTGGAGATTGTACAAACTGCAATACATTATTTTATTATGTTTCTGCTGTGGACAGTGTTTACATGCTTTTGTGTAAAACATTGTCCACAAAGGAAATCTGTCAAAGTGCTTCAATGACTAAATTAGTGTATTCCACAACATCAAATCTATTTTGTTTGCTTTTGATGCAGCCCAGAGACAATGCTTGGAGACCAGCATGCCTCTGGCCATGGCAAGAGTCCACAAGTCAGCATGCAGATATGCTTCAGTCCTGTTAAACACCCAACCGTTCAGCCCACAGACCTATATGGAGTTCATCTGTCACTTCTTTTACCTCATTAGCCATCTCTACAAGCAGGGACTGTGCCAAGCCAACAGGTTAGCCACAGAATCATTTGACACTGTTAACCATATGAAACAGACAGCAAGATCATTTTGTCGACTCCTGCTGAGACTCTCATATAGAAATGGCTGCAGCAGGAGACGACGTAGCAAAAGGATTTTACCCCCCTAGACTGCAAACATTAGTTAACTTTCAAATAAAATAAACATTAAACCCCCCCCCCCCCCCCAAGAATTAGAAGGACACTCTATTGATTTTTTTCAGTCTTTTTCCACTTTTGCATACCAACCCACATGCCACAAGGGAAGGAACTTCAAACTTGCTATTGTCTATCGTAGTATTAAACCATCTCCAATGAGCACATGTTTTTCAGTTAGTAACAACTATGGACAATGCATTGTTTCCACTTCTCTCTATTCAATGTCATATACACTATAGCCTACATGCAGTAGGCTATACATGTACTGTATACATGAATGTAAACTAGAGTGTTATGCTTACTTCTCAGAGTTACAACTGTTCTGGCCCGACTGGAGGCGATGACAGATACAGCTGTCCAGTACAAGCACAACGTAATCACATTGCAGGAGTATGTTGCACAAGCACAACAGGTACTGTAAAGCAATTTATCACATCACATGTGACAATAAAGTGTTGCCTGTATTTATATCAGGAATTACACTAGTAGGCATACAATGCCAGATACAGTATATGAATGCTCAAACCATGAACATATTACAATTTCTGCAACAGTCAAAACCCCCAGAAATTACTTTATTTTGTCACTTTAATACAGTGATACTCTACCCTTTTCATTTCAAGTACCCCCAGTTTGTTATGCATTAGACCACAGACCATCATTTGCTTAATAAAACCCCAATTCCGTTGAAATTGGGACGTTGTGAAAAATGTCAATAAAAACAGAATGCATTGATTTGCAAATCGTTTTCAACCTATATTCAGTTGAATACACCACAAAGACAATATATTTAATGTTCAAACTGATAAACCTTATTGTTTTTTGAAATTATACAATCTTTTGTAAATTGATCCCTGCAACACGTACCAAAAAAGTTGGGACAGGGGCAACAAAAGACTGGGAAAGGTCATGAATGCACAAATAACGCCTGTTTGGAACATTCCACTGGTAAACAGGTTAATCTTAAACAGTTTAATATCGTGATTGGGTATAACAGGACCATCCCAGTCGTTCACAATCAAAGATGGGGCGAGGTTCACCACTTTGTGAATAATTCTGGGAGAAAATCATCCAACTGTTTAAAAACAATGTTTCTCAACATTCAATTGCAAGGAATTTGGTGATTTCATCATCTACAGTCCATAATATAATCAAAACATTCAAAGAATCTGAAGAACTTGCTATACTAAAGCGACAAGGCCGAAAACCAACACTGAATACTTGTGACCTTTGATCCCTCACGTGGCTCTGCATTAAAAACTGACATCATTGTGTAAAGGATATTACTGTGTGGACTCAGGAACACTCAGAAAACCATTGTCAGTTTACATACACCTGTCGCTACACCTGCGAGTGCAAGTTAAAACTCTACCATGGAAAGCAAAGCGATACATAAGAAAGGTTGGTTTGAAAAACAACCAGAAAAACAACCAGAAATGCCTTCTCTGGGTCCACTATCATTAGAAATGTGGACTCATCAGACCACAGCACACTTTTCCACTTTGTGCCTAACCATTTCAAATGATATTGTACCCAGAGAAGGCATTTCTGGTTGTTTTTCTGGTTGTTTTTCAAACCAACCTTTCTTTGCTTTGCATGGTAGAGTTTTGACTTGCACTCGCAGGTGTAGCGACAGGTGTATGTAAACTGACAATGGTTTTCTGAGTGTTCCTGAGTCCACACAGTAATATCCTTTACACAATGATGTCAGTTTTTAATGCAGAGCCACCTGAGGGATCAAAGGTCACAAGTATTCGGTGTTGGTTTTTGGCCTTGTCGCTTTAGTATTGCAAGTTCTTCAGATTCTTTGAACGTTTTGATTATATTATGGACTGTAGATGGTGAAATCACCAAATTCCTTGCAATTGAATGTTGAGAAACATTGTTTTTAAACATTTGGATGATTTTCTCCCAGAATTATTCACAATGTGGTGAACCTCGCCCCATCTTTGATTGTGAACGACTGGGATTGTCCTGTTATACCCAATCACGATATTAAACTGTTTAAGATTAACGTGTTTACCAGTGGAATGTTCCAAACAGGCGTTATTTGTGCATTCATGACCTTTCCCAGTCTTTTGTTGCCCCTGTCCCAACTTTTTTGGTACGTGTTGCAGGGATCAATTTACAAAAGATTGTATAATTTCCAAAAACAATAAAGTTTATCAGTTTGAACATTAAATATATTGTCTTTGTGGTGTATTCAACTGAATATAGGTTGAAAACGATTTGCAAATCAATGCATTCTGTTTTTATTGACATTTTTCACAGCGTCCCAATTTCAACGGAATTGGGGTTGTACATTACCTCTGGAACCCCAGTCTTACAGTAAAATCCTCAGTTCATTGAGTGTCAACACTAACAATGTACAAATTTGATCATTTAACAATCAGTATACTCTGAGTTACAGCCTTGTATGTATAGTGGGCTGTTTGGTCTTAAAATGTTACAGTATTTGGGGAACCCTTTAAAATTAAGTGGATTCTGCTCATTCTGCAGTGGGAGAAGGAGCTCCTGAGAGCCATGGATGCTGAGAGGGTTGTCTGTGAAAGAGCTGAGCAGAACGTTGTGTTCGCCCAGATGAAACTCTTTCAGTTGGAAGAGCAGATTCATCAGACCAAACACAAGGTACCTTGTTCCAGTAGTTCTCAAACTTTTACATTTCAACGATTCCCCTTAACTCTGAGAGTATGCAAATGGTTCCATTTGTATAGAGGCAAGTTACAGACTTGTAAAAATCTTTGCTGCATGTCTTCCCCCATCTCTCTCCCCATCTCCTCTTAATCAACTGTGATATATCATTAAAAAGGCAAAAAGACTAGAGGTCACCAGATCTATTGGTAGGGAAACATAATCATCTGGCTACAATACATGTTCAGATATGATCTGATATGATATGATCGTGACGAGACGTGATCATATCCGAACATGTAGACGGATGATTCTGTTTCCCGATTTTCGTCAAAAAGGCTTGCTTGGACTCTAACTGTAGTTCATCATTATTGCCTCTCCAGGAGAGTCCTCTGTTCCAGTTGAGCCTGAAGATCTTCAAGTGTCTCAGTTCATCTGACCTGGAAGAGGTGCGTCGCTACACAAACCCTCCAGAGGGGGTGGTGAAAATCATGGAGGCCCTATGTCTGCTATTCAACCGCCCATGCAACTGGGAAAGTGCTAAACAGCTCCTTGTGCAATCTGACTTCTTCCAGGTGAGTGGGACAATATTTTATGCTTTATTGTTTACTGAGTCAAGTGTGATTCAACTGATGAAATAAACTCAATCCTGTACAGAACGTATTTTAACAATACAAAATAAATAACAGCTGTTTTGGAAGATACGCAGAATTCTGGTCTCATGCTGGAGACCTCCAGCATGAGAATCCTGGTTAGGAGAGATGACTGATTCTGAAGAATTGTAATATTGGTGCATGTTTCCAATTGCACTTTCTGTCCCTTTTCTAGGAATTGGAGTTCTTTGATCGCCGCGGTCTGAGTAAAAATCAGCTGCATGCGCTCGGCCAGATAGTTCACAGTCCTCACTTCCAGCCGGAGTCTGTGCGAGAGGTCAGTCATGCTTGTGAGTCTCTGTGCAACTGGGTGCGAGCTGTATACGAGTACAGCTGCATGGAACGCCGCATGGCCGCCCAGGGAGTTAGCCAGCAGTGCTTAGGAAATCTGGCGAAGGAGGCTCATGATGGCCTGGCTCTGGCCAAGCTGCGGAAGGATGAGGCATTTGGGGATCTGGCAGACATGGAGCGTCAGCTCCAGGCTGTGCAGAAGGAGTTAGTAGAGCTCCTCACGCAGCTAAGTAGAGCAGAGAACCTTGATAGACATGCTACAACTGTTGTCAGCCAGATGCAGAGCCACATTGCACACTGGAACGCTGCTGCTCAGGTAAAACTTGCCTAATTGACTCTCACTTCAAACTGTCCAACATATAGAAACATGTTCCACTTTCAAAGAAAATGTAAAAAGTTAAATGTATTTTGCATTTTTAATCCACATAATCTTCTAGGAGGCACATGTGAACAATCAAAACCTACCAGGGGATGCCCTTATCCTGGCTGCTGCCATGTCGTACTTGGGTCCTTTCGGAGCTGACACACGCACTGAGTTACTGCACAAATGGAGGAACCTGTGTCTGACCGGGACAATGAATATAAACCCTGAAGACCCGCGAACCTCTCTGTTTGTGGAGACAGAACGTTCCTGCTCTGAGCCCTCGCTCTGCGCTGTCATTCCTGTGGCCGAGGAGCTTCAGTGGGCTCTGGCTCGCGCACTAGACATGGAGCACTGCCATTTCCCAGGGTTGCCTGCCAGACTGGTGGTAAAACTGCTCCTGTGGGGCTACAGAAGCCCCTGGGTTCAACGCTGGCCTCTACTGGCAGACACCCAGAATCACCAAGAACTCATTACAGGTAGTAGTACTGTAGGCCGAATCAACATCAACATATAGTATAAACAGTTGTTGTTAAATAGTAGGGTATGAATGAATATGAATTGTAAGTTATGATAGAAAAGTACAAGAGAAAGAAATGTAATCATGAGTATTTGTTTGTTGTTTTTTGTTCTGCAGAGTTTGAGAAGGCGCCAGAGTATGGGATGGTGCTTTGTGCTGATGACCCAGAGCTGCTGGACAAGTTGCAGCAGGCTGCTGAGAATGGTGGGTGTTGTAGTTCTAGTAGGATTTGGCTGATGTTACGTTTCACAAAGAGACTGCATAGCCAATTACAGTAACACAGTAAAGTATTAGTATAACTATAAGAGCGTACAGCAGAAATGTAACCAAATGCACCCTGGCTCCCTACTCTTTTTTTTTATTACTTACTTCTTTTTTTCCTGTGGTGGAAATACAGTTTCAGCTTTTTCCAGCTGATGTTTGCTCAGGTGGTCATGATATGCACGTGCCGGCATATCCATTAGGGAGCAAGTGCCAATGCTCAGGGACACTTGATAGACATGTAGACTTGGATTTGGCCCTGGTGTTGAACTAGCACACAAATTTAAACCATACAGTCAAATTTTCTTATTTTTTTAATTAAAGTTATTTATTTTTCATTATCAAACTAATTCGTGCCCTGTCCCTGTGCAGGTGTGAGGGTTCTGGTCAGACACGTGGAGCGTGCTGTCCCCTGCCCACAGTTCCTGGCCATGTTGGTGCGTCCAGCAGAAGGTCATCCTCATCTCTCAGCAGGCCTGAGACCCTTCCAGCACACACACCCACAGTTCTGCCTCTTCCTCAGCACACACCTGCCTGTCCGACTGCTTAGCAGTGGTGAGTGGGCTCATCTTGTGTACTTCAAATTTCAGTGTTAATTTAAAGGTCCTTTTGATAAGACTTTTACATTTAAACGACATAATGAAATATAAATTAACACACACACAGACCTATTAAAAAGTCACCTAGGCTGCCATTGCAGGGTGTCACCCACCTGCTATGGGCAGTTGGGCACACCTAAACTTCCATGGGAGGACCAAGCCGTTGGCTGTCTTTTATACAGCTGTTGGATGGAAAATAAGCTCTTCCGGCGAACTTTTCCGGGATTCTGGCTGATGCTGGATTCTGCTGCGTGGGTGGAGCTCATTTTCCGTCCACCAGCTGTCTAAAAATCTGAGTAGCCACCCGTAAGCTCATTTTGTCTGCGAATGGAAGTTTAGATGTGCCTGCGCTGTCTCTCTCTCCCTTTTCCTGTCTACTGTTCCCTATCAATACAAAGCCCCAAAAAAGAGTGTAGAATAAATAATAATTATTGCTTTATATCTGTGTAGAATAGATATGCTGTATATGGGCAAACAAGATATGAACTGTTGTAGCCGGTTAGCCTACATGATGGAGACCAGGAAACATTGTTTTGGAATTTAATCACGTTTTTGGGAGTTTTGATGTGTGGACACCATTTGTGCATCTTGAGCTGTTCTTTGTTTTTGAATCTGGCACTCATTGAATCGAATTGTGTATGCTTTACCTATGAACCGTTTGCACACTGTGTTTGTAGGATAAGGCAAAGCCACCCCCTATTTTTTTGTGTTTATTTCTTGTAATGATTTCTCTATTACCCATTCTAATAATCCTACACAAGTTCATAATGGGAATACAAGTTAAAATAGTTAAAAACACAATAGTTAAAAAGGATAAAAGTTCATGCATATATGTATTTTGTTTTTGTCATTGTTTTATGTAATGGTTTATCTCAAATAGTAGATTTCTTGCCTGCTTGCAAATGTAGACAGTGCAGTCGCGCACTTTTCTGCCGCTAGAGGGCAATACACTCCAGTGAGAGGTGGGTTGCTGACAGTGAGTCAACGGGAAGTCAGTACATTCCTGTTGAGTGAGGGCTGGGCAAAACATGTCGTCTCATTGTGTGTGTGTATAAATCTATGTTTTGCAGGTGAGATATCAAAGTGGGTTCCTACAGACATATGAAACAGTATATTGGATTAGATGGGCGTATGTTTGGGGTGGGAAGGATGGCCATATGCGACCCCAATATGATATGATATGTACATTGTACTGCATGTTCTGCTTGGTATTCTGGTGGATTAGCTCAGCTAATGCTAATTAGAGGTCAGGCTGCAGTAGGCCCTAAAACAGTTACTGTGTGTGCGTCTGTTATGAGAATGTAATATTCCTAACTCACTGCAATGGTAATATGCCATATTGGAGAGAGAATACTATTTGAAAGACTGTAATTTTGTCATGTAAACCTAATTAGTGATATTATGATTTGCTTATGGATTATGTATTTGTCCAGTCATGTCCAGTCAGTCAGTCGGGGGAAGTCAGTACGTTCCTGTTGAGTGAGGGCTGGGCAAAACATGTCGTCTCATTGTGTGTGTATAAATCTATGTTTTGCAGAACTGTCCACTAGTAAAAGCTCAACATCCAAGCACACTGATATGGACTGATTAATTCATTGAAGTGTGTAACATGTTTCTCCTTCAGAGATCCACCCATCCATACTGGCGGAGGTACAAGTGGTAGACCTGGCTCTGAGCTCAGCAGAGACTCAGGAACTGATTCTGTCCCGTCTGCTGCTTCAGTCTGAATGTGTGGACGTGTTGACACAGCAGACTAGTGTCAGCAGAGACAAGAGGACGTTGCAGGACAAACTGCTGAAAGAGGAGGTGAATCTATTGGCTATATGCTCACACACAAGGAATTGGGCCACTTCCTACTTCCTTCTCAGGTGTTACCGATGATACTAAGGCTTTGATGACCCAAATGGAACCAAATTTGGTTGGAACCAAATTTGGTTCCATTTGTACACTCAAAGTACAGTCAAAGTTTCACACCCATATACTGTAGGGTTCATTCCAAGATGGTTTGCAGAAAGCAAATAGGTGGAATAGAAGAGTGAAAACACTATGGCGGTCTTCTATACAACCAACCAGTTCACATGGAAGCCAACCAAATATTATACAAACTATAATTGCTTGGTAAAATATGAAAGTGGCTGGTGCATTTTTTGCAACTGTGGTTTAAAATATTTTAAAATATATTTTTAAAAATGTTACTTGCATAAGGAAAAAATTAAGAGAAGCTCTGCACAATCAATGTGTTTATTTTGCATTCTTTATCTTACTTACATAAACCAACATGGAAATAACCAGGCCATGTTGCATTATAAACCTTTTCTTTTCAGGTGTCCCTGATGGACTACGTTTTGCAGTCCTCCATTCCTCTGCTGCAAGACCCTGAATTCCTCCCCCGTGTTTTGGCCTGTCAGGACGCATCTCAGAAACTGCAGACTGAAGTCGATCGGATGAACGTAGATCTGGAACTCTATGCGTCGCAACTGTCAGCCCCCAGAGACACAGCGGGGCTGGCTGCTGCCCTCTATCAGGACCTGCAGGATGTGGCCCATATGTCTCCTGTCTACCTCTTTCCACTGTGTGGATTTATCACAGCCATCCGCAAGGCCTTGGTTTCTACAGGGGATTCAAACACGTCTGATGACGGTTGGCAGGTGACTGAGGGCATGATGTCAGAGTTCACTCATAGGATGGTATCCCACCTGCTGGCGCAATACCAGCCCTGCCTCTTCCGGAGTCACGCCGCGCTTCTGAAATTGCTGATGTCGCTGACCCTCCTCCAACACCAGAGGATGTGCTCCGAGGCTGAGAGAGCAGCCTTCCTCCGGGGACTGGATATGCAGGAACCAGAAACTGAGGTTGACTCCCCGCTCTTCACTGGTTCACCCAGGGAGACACCAGCCTTGCCTGGATGGATTCCTCCTCAGATACTTCCTGAGCTGCTCCGCTTGGAGAGGATTCCATCTTTCGGGGGATTACTCTCTTCACTGGCCACCTATCCAGAGCAGTGGCAGGAGTACCTGCGCCTCCCCTCCTCCACGGTGGCAGGGGCGGTCCCCTGTTCCTCTCACTCCCATCTGTCCTTAATGCAGAGAGCTCTGCTCTGGAAGACGTTGCTTCCCCACAGCCTGGTCGCAGTGGCAGAGAGCCTGGCTGCCTGCTGCCACCTGGGCCTTTCTGGAAGCACAGCGGTGGTGGAGGCTCCTCACTGTGGCAGCCCGGAGGGCCTGTCCCGATTACTGGTCACACACGACGGACCCATAGTCCTTACATTACCTGGTCCAGGCAGTGAGAACTGGGCAAGCCTTCAGCCTCTTCACCTGATGAAACAGCTGACTACTTACCAAGCAAACAGGGTAATGAATTTTTGAACAATTTCAGTTTCTATTTTTTGACCGTTGCTTGTCTTTGCCCTGCCTACAGTATTTGATGTGTTTCCAAATGTCTGTTTTTCAGTTTCAATTGAAAGTAATTTCATTTGGAAGCGAGTGTGAGACAGAGGTCATGCTGTCAGTGCTGGACAGAGCGGTTACTGAGGGTCACTGGTTGGTTTTTAACAACTGTCACCGGTTGGAACGATGGGATGAAAAAGTAATGCTACGCCTTAATCGACTGGCTTCGTCTTCCAGAGGTAAGCTGCCCATAAGGAGTGAAGCTAAGCAGGCTCTATGCATCCATAGAGCCTGCCCTATGTCTCAAGCTTAGCCTACATACGTTGGCCATCTGCTTTTCTGCTTTTTGTTTTCTTCTTTTCTTTTGAGACCTATGGAGATTTCATAGATAAGAGCAAAGAACGGCCACATTTTCACATAAAACTAAATTGAACATGGTGCAAATATATGATGCAGACAGCATAAATTCAAGGTATAATCCACAGTACACACTAGATAAACATTAGAGAGAAAGAAATGTTTCTATGTTCATTTCAGGTCAATTCAAATTTATAATGTGTAAAATCACAACAAGTTGTCTCAAGACACTACACAAATAGAGGAGAGAACATACAAAGATCCACCCATATTCTTGTTCATATTTCTTACCACACAATGTACTACTCCCATTGTCATGTTGTTTTACCTTCCTTTACTAGGCTACCTGACAGATGTGGAGGCAGGCGAGGTGGTTCATCCAGACTTCAGACTATGGTTTATAACTAGAGGATATACCCCATGCTGCATTCCTGGTAGGTCTGTGTTCACGACAAGAATACACCATCCAGATCTGATGCTCTTGATCACCCACCACTTTTTCTGACAGGCATTTACTATGGGGAAAATTATGGATGTTTTACTGTGCATTTCAATAAGCTTCATTGCCCAACCTGTGCATACTGTACAGTTTTTTTTTGTCTGATAAGCCTTCAAACTGGCGTAACATACACAGCATGTCAACCAAGCTTGTTGCATAGCCACATGCCAGCATTCACAATGTACCAAATTGGCAAGACAAGCAACGTCTTCTTCCAGATCACTCTCCATCCATGGGTGGCGATGCCAAGTCAAAGTTGAGCTTTTGTGCGTACTGCACCTTGTCAATGTCAATGCACATCAACATGGAGGAGAAACCTGTAGCTGTTTGAAGTGAAGGCAGACCTGCCTTCACTTCTAAGAGTTGTTTGATCCTTCTTTGAGGGAGTACAAGAATGTAAATGACTGTACAGAATTCTTGGCATCTGATAAGCATTTAAACCGCCCTTTGCTGTCATCATGTCAACCAGCTTCCTCAGATGTTCATAACAGCTGATGAGGATGTTGGTTGATTATAGCAGCAGAACTCTGGACCTTATTAATATACTGTAGCTTGTACTGTCATTTTCATGCATACTGTAGTTCATGGTGAACTCCCCCTCTAGCCTTACAGGTGAACCACTTATAGTAAACAAATACACTAATACACATAGAAAGTAAAAACATTTAAGCATCTTACTTTCATTCTTGACATGTCGAACATTGTATTATGTATCTTGGGACAGATTTTGCAGATGAGTCTGTGAGAGTGTATAAGGAGTAAATTTCTCAAACTCTACCCGAACCGACCAGGCCCGACTCGACCCGACATTTTAGGGTTGGGCTCGGGCCTAAAATGTATACAGATCACTAGGGCGGGATCGGGCCTAGAGCTCCATGAAAAAAGCAATATATATTATTATATAATTAATAATAATAATAATATATAATTATTTTTATTATGATAAAAATAATAGTTCTGTTCTATCTGTCTGTGTATTTACCTCTTATGAAGATGGTATTTTCACTTTTACTCTTGCTCAAATTCTACCCAGACCCGACCAGGCCTGACCCGACATTGTAGGGCCGGCCGGGGTGGCCCTAAAAAATTATGCTAATTGGACGGGCTGGCCCAATTATGGCCGGGCCTCAATTTTCAGGCCCGTTGAGAACTCTAACAAGGGGTAAGCAAATGTGCAAATGGAAGTATTGGCATGTTCCCCTTACAGCTGCAGTGAGAACGAAGGCCCTGCATCTGGTATACGACTGTCCCTGGGATGTGAAGGAGGAGCTCAGCAGCTCCCTGTGTCAGGTGCTGTCTGCCATGCATTCTGATGCAGGGAAATCACGTGACATGGAGCCCTCCCTCCTCCGCTGTGCCATCCTTCACACTGTCTTATTGCAGAGACAGAGCTGCAGGAATGTGCAGGAATGCCAGAGCAACATCTATCACTGGTGAGGAAACAGCAACATTGTATCACGCATTCATACGCACGCACACCCCCCCCCCCCCCCCCCCCCCCCCCCCCCCCCCCACACACACACACACACACACACACACACTCACTCACTCACTCACTCACTCACTCACTCACTCACTCACTCACTCACTCACTCACTCACTCACTCACTCACTCACTCAGATTATAGAAGTAACTAAAGTGTTCAAATAATTGCAGTAGATTAAAAGTACAATTTTAAATGCTCTTACAGTAGTTACTTTCCAGTTCCACCACTGGTATTTTGTGTCTCTACTACAGTAAACTACTACTGTAACATAGTCTATATCATGTGTGTTTCTGTTTAAGGACTCAGGAGGACCTCCAGACCTTGTTAGAAGTACACACTAACATTGCCAGTCGCTGTGATAACAAATCGGTGGCGTTGGAGTACATTGCAGGTGAATCCCTATAGTTTTAGTGAAACAGACCTCAGCTGTAAAGCTATTCACCAACAGCTTATCTAAGCTCACAACACGTTGCATCATCGTGACACGTTAAATTCAACTTAAGTGGTTAAGTGAAGCATTTGATTAGGTGTACATTCAACAATAAAAGTACTTCGCTCATGTACATAATATAATTGGGTTGTGTCTCACATGAGGGATTATTTCTCGTATTGATTTGTTGATACTGTATACTTTTTAAAGAAAAGAAATAAATAGTTATCAATAAAATAAGTAAGGGATAAGAGGAAGTAAGGAAGGAAACTTCCCTACATTTTATGGAAATTTGAATATACTTAACCCAGTTCGTTTGATATGCAATTTGTTCACAGTCAATCTGGTGCATGGCGGTCATGTGTCAGACCCTACTGACCTGGAAGAGGTGGCCAGTGTTGTGAAGGCCTGTCTTAACACTGCATCTCCACCCTGTGGCAGTGGTCCACATGTTCCTGGCCAACATCATCAACATTCCTGCTGCTGGACACTTTGCTTGTGGCAAGACAGTTATGGTTTCCTAGTTATGTCATTGTGGCAAAGAATCACAAAGTGTCAATGGCACAGTCTCGATATTCTGCATGTTCCGCTTAAGCACTTTGCTATCTTTTATTTTATTTTGTCTTGTGTGGCCAGACTGTATCACTGCATAGATATTGAGGAGTTTTTTTTAAGCCCACAGCATGTCTGAACACTGTTTTTGCATGAAACTGAAATAATGACGTACTCACTGTATGAAATATGGCACTTAAGTGGTTTCAATGTTACATTTTAGATAGCAAGCATAGTGACTGAATTGTTTTCTATTCACAGATGTGTCAGGATTGGCTGCAGGGTCTGGAGCAGTATAATCGAGACTTGCCGTACATTGGTGAATCCTCAATGCTGGGCTTCGGTGCTGATCTGGCTGCTGAGATGATCAAAGTCAATGGCCACACTCTGAACAACTTGCTGCGAGATTCTCAGATACCACAAGGCAACGTCGGAGGCCACAGATACGGGCGGAACTACCATGCGATGCTTCCAGACTACGGTCAATCCAGAGAACGACTGCAGGCTCTTAAGAGCATGCTTGCAACCAAAGACACCGTAACAAGTGATGGAACCGTTCCTCATGGCCCCATGCAGGACTTTCTACTGGCCGAGTGGGAAGGTCTGTCTGACCTGGTTTCCACACTGATCTCACGCCTGGAGCAGCCCAGTCTACACAGCAGGCCAACCACTTCTTCTCTCCTCGCTTTTGCGGATCTGTTCCGATTAGAAAGGAGCGCCGCATTGCTCAGAGCTTATCTCTGGGATGATGAGATCTGCAAAGATTCACCTACCGCCTACCGTTTGTCAACCTTCAGAAATGCTAGAGGCTTTTTGGTAGCTGTGAGGAGAGAGGCTGCCCAAGCTCAACGCAAAGACATCAGTAATGTAGGCCTGCATTTCCAGGTAAATTGTGTGTCACCACCATTAATGAGGTTCAATCCCCCACTTTGCTTCTACTTTACACTTTTGACTTTGACTTTCTTGTGCCATAGCATAGGAAGTAAAGCTGACTGGAGGTAGGGTTTTAACATTGGTTCTACCAGCCACATAAGCTGACTCACACATCTAACCAGCCGCGTTGTTACAAAAACCTTTAAGGATACAAGAGCCATTCTGCTGTACAGCTAAATGTATGTTCTCATCTCCCCACCCAGGTCCTGAGTGTCTTCTCACCCCCAGCCTCTCCAGTGACTCAGGGCGGCGTGTATTTGTGTGGCCTGGAGCTACGGGGGGCTCTGTGGGACACGCAGCTCGGCGCTCTGCAGGACACACTCTCGCCTCAGCCCTGTGCGCTGCCATTGCTCTGGGTCAGGCCTGGAGCGTCCGGGGACACTCACACTACTGCCCTTCATAGTCACCAGCATGAAGCCTCACACCACGTCCACAAGACCGATGCCACCCGAGTATTAGATGCCCCTCAGCTGCCTGTCTACCACTGTCCTCTGTATCTGGAGCGGCAGGGTGAATGTGACGGTGGAGAACGGGGACAGGCATGTGCTGATGTTGTCGCCAGGGTTCCCCTCGCAGCTGAGCTGAACCCTGTGTTGTGTGGTCTGAGAAGAGTGAGGCTGGTCAGCACACTCTGACCACTGCCTAGCCCCGGAAACCCAGCAGACGTTTTATTGCAGGAAGAAGGAAGCTCCTGAGTGTTGATTTCATTTTGATCATCATTTGCAAATGATTGTAACCATTATGGACCCATTCCGTTACGTTTGCACAGTGTTGTAGTGTGCCCTCGTACCTTGTAAGATCGACTATAAACTATAGTACAGTATAGGGTTTGTATTAAATGTGATTTATATTAATATATTCTAATGCATATTGAAATGTGTCTTTTGCCACCGATTTTATTTGTGTAGTGTAAACATGAAAAAATACATTTTTTATGAGAGAAATACTGTGTTTACTTTATCATTTATAATCATGTTTTTCTTTCCACAGTGTTTTCTACTTTAAAACACATACAATCTTTATTATTTTTCTTTGGCATTTCATACAATCCAAGGATTTGCATCATTAAAATCTCTCTCTCTTTACATAGTTGTTCTCTTTGCCAGTTAAACAGTGTAAACTGTTTAACTGACTGTCATTAGTCACAAATGTGACTAATTACATTTAGTCATTAGTCATAGTTGCTGTAATTATCAGTCCAGGTCTGCCCATAAAGAGCTTGGTACTCACTCGCATGTTTACTAGTCTACACCATTTGTGAATTTGCACCACATTTTGAGCTTGTAGATTTTCAGATTTTTATTTTATTTCTTCATTACTGAAATAATTACATTTACAAAAACGGAAACAAACATTGTGTCCACAACCTACAAATGGGCCCTGACCCGGTGTTTGGGAACCACTGCCTTATGAGATGATAGCTGAGTGTGTAACAAAAGTCTTCTGGCCTGTCCTCTATAGGTAACATGGACAGGCATCACTATGAAACATTCGAGAAGTTTGGTAACGACACATTCTTGATGCACCTGGACAATGGTAGGGGGTGAGTATAATAGTTGTATAATAGTTGCATTGCACCATCCACTAAAACCATTCTGTCTGTCTCTACTGTAGTCTGTGTCAGTCAGTCAGTCAGTTTTGATTTTGTCGACTAATACTATGACATATATTGTACCAGTTTGTTTGGTGTACTGTGAGGACCACATTGTGTTTCCACTGTTATGCATAATGTTTTGTTTGTCTTCTGTGAGGAGCTGCTGTTACTCAGTACAGTACCTGCAAATGTACTGTTAGAGTTATGATTGTGTTCTCACTGTAGGTTTGGACGCCACTCTAAAGATGAGCCTTCTATCCTTGTACCTCTAAAGCAATGCTGCAGGTAAAATGCACTTGAACCCTATAGCATGCCTGTTCTGGTCTGTGTGAACATCATGGTGCGTTGTGATTTACATTTCCAGCAATTTTTGTTGAAGATATTCAGTGTTGGTTGAAAACAGGAGGGCCCCTTGTGTAACAACCCGAAGTCTAGTATAAATAAACGTAATTGACATTCCATATATAAACCACTAAGGTCAGTTCATATGACACTGAAATATCTCCCCATTGACAATGACGGAGGGGCGCAGTCTCTACCGAACTTGAGTCGCACGAGGCACCGCCGATAGAGGCCTGGGGGACTCTGGCCAGCTATGTAAAGGTTTAAGTGGTTAAGCATGAAGAATGTTCATCATAATCCTCAATGCAGACTTTGTTCAATCATGTTTTTGTCAATGCAGACTAATGTATATACAGCAAGTAAGTCTTGCTGGGCCAATAGGACAGAAGACTATCTCCTGTTTGACTTGCCTGAAGCAGCTTGATTGGCACAAGTAAATCCCATCACTCCTCCAACTTCACTGACTCCGTTTATCCCATTTCCCAGAATTCGCCGCTCTACATGGATGCGTCTCCGTCTCCTGTCGGAGCCTGAGTACCGTCTCAGTGATGTCATGCGGGAGTCATTGTCCCAAGACCCCCTGACCCACGTGGCTCCGCTGCTCTCCGAGGCCCACCTTGCCGCTCTCGACCGTCGGCTGGCAACAGTGATCCAAACTGTACGCCATTGCCAAGAGCAACGGGGCGACAAGGTCATCTACGACGATATCAAGTCCACCCAAGGCATGGTCACCCCTGCTGCGTAGCATCATGGCATGTACATGTTGCTTTGTTGTTACAAAAGTGCTTTTCAACCTTTTTCATGTCAAGGCCCATTTCATTGGGCAGTTGAGCCATGGCCCATTGCCAAATAACAATTCTTCTACGTTCCCTGTCTGTAAATGTGTAGATGTCCTGTAAATGAAGTAATGCAGATGTTTAACAATAGTATAAAATGAAACCAAATGGAATGCAATTTGATTTAATTTTACACTTTCAAGAGTTAAATATCTATAATGGTCAATTTGCGGGGCAATTCCGTTACCAATTCTCCATATTTTAGCCAGAGACCACCTCGCTGGAACCCCCTCAAGGACCACTGGTTGAAAGCCACTGACTTATGTTATCATATCCTGGAAAGACTTTAAAATGTTATCGAGATTTCAAAAAGATTTGTGATCTGCTGTACTGAAATCTGGCATCCATGTTTGATGTTAGAAATGATAATTATGTATCTAAACTGTTGTTCTATGAATTATAGATACTATCTTGTGCAGGACCTCAGACGTCATTCGGGGCCTCCTACACCCCCATATGAAACGGCCACAGACATCCCAAAAAAATCTTCTTCTAGAAGAGAATTTGAGGGACAGAGAATTCATAGATCTGTGGTTATACATGTAAGTCATTATTCGAATCTTCTCAAAATAATATCCTGATAATCTTAGTCCTTATAGGAGATAGAAGGAACAGACTGCAGGTGTTTTGGAGTATACTGGACACCCTATATACTGCAGCCATGTCGTCACATGGGTGACATTGATGGCATAATTACTCGAAGTCTAGTTAGAGGCACCAGCTATATGGCTTTCAGGAAGACTGAAATAGAACTAAAGAGTGTAGGGTGGCAGGTCATGAGCTCACATGTTTAACAATAACCGTGCTTGTATTTGACATGAATACGGGTCTTGGCAGGTCTTGTGGACATAGGCTTGTTGGCTTGAAACAACATATTTTACATCTGAATAAATGAAAATCACACTGGTGTGAAATGAGCGTTGCCATTTTGAGACAATGACGATGTCAACAACATGATGTCATGGGGGGAATTTACACAGGAAGTCACACTTTAAGTGTGGAAAAACTTAAAAACTATAACAACAATGGCCTCTGTATGTCAGTAGAGCAGGTCTCTCACATATACAGGTACAGTACAACAAATAAAATGACAATTATACGATGGCCAACTGTTGTAAAACGTATTCATGTATGTAGTGAATATTTGTGAAGGCTGAAGTGAAGGAATTTCCTGCGGCATGGTTCTACGTCACAGCTAGTTGGACAGTTGGCTGTGCATCTCCTTTCGTTTCAGTGCTACTATCAATTATTTACCTGTCCTGGCCGTATCAGTGGCACCTGCTCCCTTTTCTATTCCCTCGTTCCCTCCCTCTTTCCCTGTCTCTCTCTCTCTCTGTCTGTCTCTCTCTGTGTGAAAACAGCTGATGAAAGAAGGATAAAAAGATTCATTAACGAACGAGAGAAAGACAGAGAAGAAAGACGAAAGTCGTGCCATCAGACAGGTTGGAGCGATAGACAGTGTGGAAGGTGGAGGGGTTCTGCTGAAGAGGACTTTCACTGCCTTACTCTGTTGAAGAAAGGCCCCCAGGAGCTCAATCTATCTCCCAGGTGCTCATGGGACTACGTATCTTTTCCACAACAGTGTATTATTGTCTCTGACGGTTCAAATCCCACTTTGGACATCTTTGCTGGACAGATTTTTGTTTGTTTGCATAGTTTTTTAAAGTTTGTACTTACATTGTGGATGACAATGGCAGGAACAAACAGCGACCAGCTACACAGAACCACTTTAGGTGTCTACTCGGTGAGTTGACATATAATCTGCTAATGTTTTTCCCTCTTTACTAACATCTTGAACGTCAATTTAACTCTGTGTGTACACATTATATTTGTTCACAGTTCACACTCAATTTACAAATGATAATTAATACTGAGGATTTGACTGAGTACACCTGGATCTCATCTTATTTTATTCTTCTTGTTTATCCTTAATCCCTAAATTAGATCATTTAACTCACAGTAAGCAGGCCTGAGTGCACCAGTAAATTTACAAAAAATATATAGGTGGTGTTTCATGGACCAAATAACTCCCGAACTAGTGTTTTTATAGTTTTGACGAATTTCAGCATTTCTCTGGTGGTGGTTTCATAAACTGTGACTGTTATTCACAGCGTTGATACTAACAACATTGTTATTAGTATAGGTCTATCATCAATGTTCTTGTCCCTTTAGAACCTGATGGAGCAGTTCAACCCTGGTCTCCAGAAACTAGTTACTCTTGGAAACAGCTACATCAAGGCCTTCCAAGGTGAGTGGGTGTGTTAGTATGTGTGTGAGGGAGGGAGTGTGTAAACTCTGCAAAACAGGCTGTTAAAATGAATATTAGATTGGTTAAAAGAGCCCTCAGGTGAAAATGAGTTGTTCCACTTTCACAAAATAAATGGAGCAAAAAGGTTACAGGAATTAAAGATCACATTCGGTTGTTAAATCCCAAACTCAATTAAATCTGGCAAGTGTACAAGCTGTGTGTTAACTGCAGTACACTACAACATATTTGGGTAAAGTCATTGCAGAAATTTATGAAATGCACAGGCAAGTGTACCAATTTATTTAGTGGTTATGAATGTATGCAAGCTATTGGAAATATAAGGACAAAAAAAAATCTAGAGGCAATAACCACATATTTAACGATTGTGAATAGAACTGGCGGTGTATATGCAAAGATCGAGGCATTGGTATTCACAGTACATAGAGAGGTAATGAATATCATATGCACAGTATGGAAGAATGATTTTAGCACCTTTTCACAAAATCAAATCAATTATGTGGAATATATTAGAGCTGTTTCTCCAATATAGAACTTTGTGTTCACTCTCCTATTGACTTCACTCTTTCCTACATTACAATGTGAGCTTGTACTGTAGATCAGCTGTTTTTAAGCATAGAGATTTGCTGTTGGTGATCAACAAAAGTGTATAGTGTTGAAGGGGTTAAGACAGAGGAGAGAGGAGGAGAGGGCAAACGTAAAAGGACAAGCTTTTTTCAACTTGACACAATTGGTGCACGGATTGTCTCTGCAAAAAATGACCCAATTTCAGTAAGGTGGTACTATGATGATCACATTATACAGGATGCTCCATTTACCCATATACGATTACAACCACATGTAGAACTTCTGTGTTCTCCGTTTGGATCACTTCAGCACCTTCCTATTCTTTTGACATTCTTATGAATTGGGTTAGTAACTGGGTGAGCAGCATACAACATTAATGGCCCACTCTGCCTGATACACCCTGGACAGGCCTTCACTCACAGGGCAGCTATAGTCAGCCTGGTAAAGTGATAGTCCCTGACATGGTCTATTATTGGACCACAACCACCATATCACATGTCACTATAGTGTTGGGACCTGGAGTGTTTTTGTTGTTGTTAATGAAACAAGGAGTGATTGAAGTCAATTAAGAGTCATTTTGCTGACTTGTGTGTTGAAATCGTCCCACTCCATAACAATGGAGTGGGACGATTGCAAATTTGTGTTACTAAATGGGATATCAAGGTTATCCTGCTTATTCTTCACCTTAAATTGATTTTGCTCTTACTTGTTTATCATGTATCCTGTATGACCTCTCTCTCCTAATTGAATGAAATTAGTGTCCTGACCCTAAAATGCATTTTTGAACGAACACTATTGGTCTTTAACACTTATCTTAACAAGTAAGATGCCCCTTAGCAATGTGATCAAGTCCCTATTTAGTCCCAAGAAGACAATCTATACAGTAACTGTGTGTCTTAGAGTTAAAGATCTGATATTTTAACTTTTTTTTAATATAAACTAAATTATTAATTTGACAATTTAAATCTATTTGATCATTCAGAATCATACAAAAATTACTGGCTTTCAAAGTGTGTGTGTGTGTGTGTGTGTGTGTGTGTGTGTGTGTGTGTGTGTGTGTGTGTGTGCGTGTGCGTGTGCTGTGTCTGTGTGTGTGCGTGCGTGTGCTGTGCGTCGCACGTGTGTGTGTGTGTGTGTGTGTGTGTGTGTGTGTGCACGTGTGTGCGTGCGTGCGTTGTGCGTGCATGTGTGTACTACAGCATTAGCAGTTTGCAGTGAGGCCTACTTCAGTGCAGTGGCTAAGATGGGGGAACACGCACTTCACACGATTTCATGTCGGTCTCTCGGTAAGTGTCAGTGCATGTGAAGTGAATGTGATGAATGTGATCATTCATTGGCCATAAATCCACCATACAACCTCAGCAACCTTAAAGTCATCCTCAACCTCAAAGCAGTTTGGTACAACCCAGGAGGAACAGAAGAAGGCTATTTTTATTTAGATACCGTATGCACAAATGTAAAATTGGTCAAAATGTATGTTAACAACAAGAACATAAAACATGAAGAAAATGTAAAAACATTTTCATGTTTTGTATGTAATATTATCTGAAACCGTGCCGTATAGGCCAACGTTTCTGTTCCTCTGTGTGCAAGTAGCGTGCGAGTGTGTGCATGCATGAGTGCGTGTCTGTGTGTGTACATGCGTGCACTCATTTGTTTGTATACATGTGCGTACACGTGCATGTGTGTAGGGGTGTGTATGTGTGTGTGTGTGTGTGGGTGTTTGCCTCTGAGTCCACACACACACACACACACACACACACACACACACACACACACACACACACACAGCAGCTATTTTCCGTAAGATTCACTTTCTCTATGACCTCCGGGGACTGCGATAGCATTGTTCGCGGTAAGCATTATGCTAACATGTCTTTTGGGAGCGTGGGGCACTCATACATCAGCTCTAGCGTAGCATGACCCATGCCGATCTGCTAGGCTGACTAACCGAGAAGGTCAGGGAGCCACAGTGTGACCAGGGCCCGTATCGGGTAGCCTGCCGCTAAATAATAGATGGGGACAGTCTTTCAGGCACACTCAATTCATTAAGCTCGCCCACAAACTGTTGCCAATAGATAAGACCGGAGCAAACCTAAAAAAGATTTGGCTATTAAGGTCTACAGCACTTTGGAAACCTGGTTCATTGATTCAAATAAAGGGCAGAATGGACTGGGAAATAAATTACTTTTACTTTGAGAGTAAAAGATACATAAGTATTATTTTGTCATTTAAATGAAATTATAATTGTGTATATTCAAAATCATTTTCACAATGCGACACATATTTTGGGGCAGCGAAAGTAAAATAGACAAACTTTAATTCTGCCTCTGAGGGCGAATTCTGAAAAAAAAAAAAAAAAAAAACAGTTTGTTGCCACTTGTGCATTTCCACTAAAACAAAAGACATACTGTATAAACTGAAATTGCATTGCTTTATCCCCACATAATCATGTTATGAATGGATATACTTTTTTGTTTTGTAAGGTGTTTGATTGGCTTGCCACAATGTTAATGAAAAACACTGTATACAGCAACAGGATTATATTGGAAGTTAATCCAAATGAAAGCCTATATATGTCACAAACTTTATTTTTTCAATTACAAGTTGAGAGTGCTTTTTGTTTGTTTAATCTCTGCCTCTCTATCTGTTTTAACAGGGGATGTTCTGATGCAGATATCAGAGACACAGCGGAGACTCACTGCAGAGATGGAGGGAGTCGTGAGTGGGTTTATTCACTCTAAATTAGCTTCTCCATAAGGGTTGTATCACAGGGAAAATCTGTGTGTGTTATAGAATTTGTATTCCAAAGCCAATAGAAAAGTGACATTGAAATATGTTGTTGTTTAAGCTTTCTATTTCTTCTACCAGGCCGCAATCCGGCCGCAATGTAGTTGTGACTGCAGATTTAAAAACTCAAATAATGCATTCCTCTATCGCATCAGTCTACCCCTAAAATAATCCAAACACAGAAAAAATGCTCTGTGGTTAAAAGTAGTGCTCATAGGCTCCTAATAGTGAAGATAGATAATGTGAATGAGTTAAGCTGAATTTCAGATGCATGTGCTACGATTCATACATTCACTATAGGGTGAATGCCAACTATTTGGGAAGATCTAACAATCTGAAGGGCAGAGCAAGTGGATCCTGTCAAATGTTCATGCTGGTTTATTTTTCACACACATACACACACACACACACGGCCACAACAAAAGCTGGATTCACTGTGGCCATCAGCTTTCAGGCTGAATACCGGGCATTTTACGGAGACTACCCATGTTCCTGAAGGTCTGTTATTCTGAACATGCTCTGCTCTGTTCCCGTGCTTGCGGGTATGTTGAGAATTAGGTTTAGAGAATAGAGAATAATTTAGGAACAATGAACCTTCGGATTAATGACATTGCACCATTTTTACTTCCGGAGCGACTCACTGTGTGTTCTCCCAGTTCTCCCAAGAACACAGGCGTTATGCCATTCCCCGATGGAAGAACCTTCTGAAAAGGGCCGAGAGCCGAGAGACAGCAAGATCAAACACTGACTAGTGACCAGGTCTCTACCTCATTGGCGACCAGTTTCTTACTGGTCGCAACTACTTTACTGGTCATGTTTGGGCTATACCGGTATAGGTGCTTGCAGTTGCGACTAGTTTATAAGTCGGGATTATTAAACTCTATCTCTAACCCTAACACAAAACATAACCGCAAGCACGGAGTAGTGCGTTCACCAACCTGGTCGTCCCACAAAGCCCAGAAGGTAAAGGCAAAGTCCCCCCTCCCTGCCCTTGTGCGTCTATAGAAGCTACAGTCCAAACGTAACCAGGTCGACCTGGTCACGACAAGTAAGCAAGTGGTTTTAGACGTGTGCGCCGTGGTTCAAACGCGGCCAGGATGACTTGGTCATGATTAAAGCGACGAGGCTGCAATCTCGTCTACTGTATAGTCACTATAGTCCTGCAAGAACCCAGTGGCATCACAAGTGGTTCAATGCTTACACCAGCTACACCACATATGGTCTGCAAGTCCCTCAAGGTCTCAAACTCTCAATTATAGTGTCTTCTCATTTGTTTTGTTATTGTGGTGAAAGCTTTCCCCACAATATGGATGCTGGGGTTTAAGTGGTTAAACTTCATAGTGTCACTTGAGCCCATGCACTTGACCGCGTTGGCTGCTGTTCAAACAAAACATGACTGCTCTGCTGGCTCTAGTGTAAACAAGTGATCGTCCAAGCATCGTTTGTCCAGAGAGGAGTCGCTAACCGGGAATGGCAACCTCACAGTGACAGTGACATTGTTTTGCTTTTCTCTCTGCTACAGTTTCAGTGGTTCCAGATAGAAGTCATACAGTCCATGGAAAAGAATGTGAAGTTAGATGAAGAGTACATCGCTGTGAGTGTTCCACAAAGTTTAAGTGTGTTGATGTGTCCGACGCTGTTCTGGCTATAGGACCCAATGAGTATTTGTGAAATCGACATAAATTACACACTAAACGACATTAAAACTACATGGGCACGGGTCCATTTGCTTCCATTTTATCCACTCTCAGAGCTCAATTAACACTGATTTTGATGTGCAAGCATGTGAACACACATACAGTAGACATCAAAGGGGCCTTCAACATTCTCTGCACGTTGACCGCTGTTGCTGTGTGTACACAAATGTTGTTGAACTGTACCAAGCATGGCAACTGATGTATGAGGGCTCTGGTGTGTGTGTGTGTGTGTGTGTGTGTGTGTGTGCGTGTGCGTGTGTGCGTGTGCGCGTGCGTGCATTTATTTGAGATCCAGGGGAGTCGCAGGGTGTATGAGATGGAGGTGAGGAACCAGGCAGAGCTCCTGGAGAAGCAAATGAGACGAGGGGTTTATAGAGACTCACTGGTAAACAGATGGAAACACACACACACACACACACACACACACACACACACACACACACACACACACACACACACACACACACACACACACACACACACATATGGGACTGGCTGTTTGTTTATGAAAAGGAATAATTGATGTATCATGTGTTCCAAATTATTGATGTTTCGTCTCATAAGGGTGTGTGTGTGTGTGTGTGCGTGTGCGTGCGTGCGTGTGTCAGGAGAGCAGTGATTACATGGTATACCTGCGTCAGAGTCATCAGGAGATCCTGAAAGAGGAGGAGAGGAGGTATCGCTTCTTGGCCGAGAAACACTGTGGCCTCACCCAGTCACTGCTCTTCCTCATCAACAAGGTCTAACACACACACACACACACACACACACACACACACACACGTGCGCGCGTGCGTGCATGCATGCGTCGATTTGGTTACATTTGCGCTGTCTCTGAGCTGAATTAACACTGAGGATTTCAGTGTGTGGGGAAACTGGACCTGCTCTGCACCGTGTGCTCTTTGATCACATTCTCTGTCTCTCTGTCTCCTCCACTTTCTCTGTTTCTCTGTCAACACGACTCTGGTACAAGCACACAAAAACTGAGAGTCACACACCAACACATACACATCAGACTTCAACAAGAAAGTACAACATTGGTTTTCACACCTTTGTTTTCTTTCCCCCCCGAGGCACTCCAAAGGGCAAATCAAAATGTCAAGACGCACACGTATTCCTGCCTGTGAAATAGCCTCTATAACAGGTTATACTGTAGTTATCACTCTGTAGCTGCTCAGTGGCCTTGCGGTTAGAGTGTCCTAACCCTGATACTGTGACGAGGTTGGGGTTCAATTCCCCGGGTGATTCATAACAAACACTTACTAATACCTCCCTGCTTGGCAGTATTAAGGGTGGAATTGGAGGTTAAGCTCCATCCAGCCAAGTCCGTCATGTCCAGGAGGTGTGCATGACTGGATGGCAGGGGGCTGTACTTATTCTTAACTGCCTGCTACTGCAGGAACAGGAGACCTATGGCCCACGTGGCTCAGGAACCGTGGCTCTGGAACCGGTTTCCAAGGCTACCATAATTTTTTTTCCTTTGAGGTTTTATCGACTCGTTATTTTCACCCAAACAACCTGAACTGAGGTTCTCTTCTTTGAGCTGCAATGACAAAAAATAACAATTTGCCAGCAGATGTCACTGTTGAGGGATTTTCCCTGTCAATCACTGGCTCTTCTCTGGAGAAGGATTGGGAATTGTGGACTACTAGTGGACAGGATTATTATTCAGTGACATTCAGTGACCTCACCGTCCCGACCGTCCCACATCCATTAAAAGTTCCGTTTTTTTGTGTGCAACTGAGGTCAGAAAACCTAAAAATTTATCCACTGTGAGCCCAATTTCACAAATTTTCTTAAAGGGTGAAACTGAAAATAGCTGATCTGCAAGCACACAATGCAAGCTCACATTAAGTCATTATTGAGGGGTTCTATGCCCAGCTTTGAGCGTTTTTTGGACACAAAAATTGACTTAATTATTAAATATTGTCTTAATACAAACACTAGCTTTGAGTGTTTGTGTAAACACAAACATTGAATGCCATTGACAATTAACAGCCAGCTTTGAGAGTTTGTGAGAAATTGGAATTAATTAGGTAAAGTAGAAATACCTCAAAGGTGTACTTTAAGGACCACTTCACCACTTTTCAACCTATCTCCATATGATTGGTCCTCACTCAGGTTCATTATGTTTTACTCAGTCTGTGTCTCATAGGAGGGCTGTGGGTAGTTCAGAATTAGAACACTGAACATGGGTGCTTTTCACCCAGATGATTATATTTTTGCAATTTTCATAATGTTGTTGATGTCTGAGGTGGGTGGGTCTTTCAGTACCTTCATGATGGTCAGTGATATCATAGCATGTGTGTTTTCTCCATGAAGGTTTCGGGTGAATTTCACCCGTGTTTATTGATAGTGTGATAGACAAAAAACAAAAATCATTATTAACCCGCAATGGACCCTTTTATTTTCTTTAATTGATTTATTCACTGGACCAATCTCATGGGTCTTAGGCATGTTTGGACCAAAGGAGAACTTCCCAACTCAATTCCACTTTTTTAAGGAATATTTAATATTTGGTTTTCACCGAGTTTGTACCTCCATTTTGTGAAAAGTCATGAGGAAATGTTAAAGAAGAGCACCCCAAGTTGTATTGCTGTACTTTGTTATATTGTGATGGGAAATATTTTTTATTAAATATTTTACATTGGGTAAAATATATCCGTCTTTAGTGATGGTGTAAAAAAAAAAAAAAAAAGTTAAGTTCTAGGATATATTGGTGAGGACCAATTATATGAAGGCAGGTTGAAAAGCGGTTCTTCAAGTACAGTACTTAGTTACTTTGGTCCTCTGTGCTTCCAGACAGGCGGGTCTCTCCAGCAGAGGGCAGACGGGTGGAAGGAGAAAGTGAACGAGGCCAAGGCATCCCGACCTCGAACGCCCACCCATCCAGATCAAGAGGCACAGGTATAGCACAGTGGTATAACACACCATCCCTCTAAATGCTCCATTGCAGCTGTTTGATGTGTCTACTTTAACTCTGTGATTGGCTCCTGACCAGTTGCGTGGCTCTGTGAGCTCCCTCCTGCAGACGGTGGCTAAAGATGAAGACATGTCCTGGGCTAGGAGAGAGCAGCTGGCCCTGGGCAGCCTGCCCTCCAGAGGTGGGAGAGACCGTGACTATTCTTCATTCATCACTTCCATTCCTTTTCCTTATCTCTGTTTTTGTCTTCATACAATGGTTTGAGTTTAACCCTTTAAGGCTCACAGTGAAGTGATTTAACTTGCAGTGAATCCTGAAAGCTCTTGCAAAAACCTTTTCATATGAGCGTCATAATGTACTCTTATCATTTTGAGGGCCTTTGGCATGAAAATTTCAGAGAACCACTGGTTTAGAAAGCAATTATAGAATTTCCTTACGGGATTAAACATGCTATAAGCAATCATTTGTAAATTGTTGGCATTCAGAAAGCCAGCAATGAGTAAAATGGTCCTGAAAACAAGATAGCAGTGACACATCTAGGAGGCCACAATCTGCATTTAAAGATTTTCTTCAAAGCTTTGTCATTGATTGATTTGCTTTGCTTTGACTGGTCACTGATTAGTCATTACAATCATTTATGTTTGTCTGTTCGTTTGTTTGGTGGTTTTCCGACCAATGACAAAGCTTCTATGTCTAGGATTTTTTTTTTTTTTAATACAGATTGCTGCCACTGGATGGGTCAGATGGGAGTGGATGGGAGACTTTGCTTGTTGTTTATTGCTACATTAAAGCATATGTATTTAGTCTACATTAATGAGTTACCAGAAAGGCACAATTCTGAGTAACTTTATGTGTATTTGCACCAATTTCAAGCTTTGAGAGTCTTGCAAAGGTACAGCATGATGAGGATGATGATGTATTGACCCACATGATAGTGCACTCATCATCTCAGGGACACAAAAAAAGTTATGCGGATAAAGTCGGGCAATTACTGGCCTCTGGCAAGCATACTATTTATAGCAACTGTGCACACTCTTATTAGTCTAAAACACACTTTAAGAAAGAGACCTGCTGCCTCTCAGACAGGGACCACTGCAGCATAATAAAAAAATGAAAAAGCTGGAGCACATCACAGATAATTACTGACGGCACAGTGCCTTGAAGAACACACTATCCTGTCAAAATGTCAGTAATTATAGCACTTAATGGGCTTTTCACTCCAGTTTTATGACAGGTCTCTGTAGGCGGCTATAGTCTATAAAAGGGTGTGTGTGTGTGTGTGTGTGTGTGTGTGTGTGTGTGTGTGTGTGTGCGCGTGTGTGCACTCATGTGTGTTTGTCTGTAACTAATCTTGCAAGCTTCTGTTCAATCCACATTACACGCTAGTAGTAATTAGTAACCTAACCACGCTCATTTTGGTGCTCATACTGTAGGTATACAATTTTGCAATATCCAAATGGGCTCCGATCAGGTGGAAACCTTAATAGGCATTCATTATATACAGTATTATGTCATCGGACAGATAGACAGGAGACATCACAGGCTGGCCCAGGTCCACACTACCCATGCCATTTATGTTTTTGTTCAGTATTTAAGAACCTCACGTTGTAAGTAATGTAGACAAATGGTAAAGTGAATTTTATCCAAAGCACTTGGGCGATGCTTTACATTCACCCATTCACACTCGCATTCAGGAAAGCACCAAGGTCAAAGAACCTGTTATTGGAGGTTCATATTCTTGCTCAAGCCTCAAGGAGCCCAGGATCAAACTAGGAACCTGTTCCCTTCCGGCTGAGAATAAAGCATAATAGCCTGACGTACTATATGTTCTATGCAAGTTAACACAACCAAACGTAAATCAGGCATGCACCACACATCCTTATACAACACCACTCCTTCCCCTTTTCCCCAACAATACTTTATCACTCCATCGCTCCATCCCAATTTTCTATCTTGTTTCACCTCTTCTGCTACTATGCTCCCTATATGAATTGATACCAACTGCTTTCTCAAATATGCTGACATCTGTGGGCAATTATATGAGATGTATGTTCTATTCCTGCCATTCATCATGTTCTTGTCCTCTACTGTATGTTGTGTAATTCTGTGCGCACTGAATTGATACCTTTACTTAAGTCTTTGACAGATCAGCAGAAAAGCTAGGCTCGCTCCCATTAGGCTCAATATTAACACAATAATTTATAGAAAATCCTCTGTTGTGAATTTGTACAAATGAATGATATCCAAAGACAGTTTAAGGTGTCTACTTTAAGGGAAAAAATAAAATGAGTTGATCAAGTGTTTCGGCTTTTTTAAATACATTTGGCAAAACAAGCTGTATTTTCACATTTCACTGTTTCCAGGGCTCATTCAGAGATAAATGCATTTAAAGTTATATAATTTATCATTTATCAATGATAGTTGTAAAGTGTGTGAGGTGTTTTCTGGGTTTTGTAGTGTAATCACCACTCAAAGGACTTCATGAGGTGGTATGCAGTGAGTTAATGAGCTTATTAATAAAACAAAACCCAAAACGACTTTTGGAGTGATAAACAGACAACAGAATAACCAATCACTCCAAAAGTCATGGTAAAACAGTTAAGGACTTAAGACGTGAGAGTTCTTCCGTCACTGCCCATGTGTTCCTCCTTCTCTTTCCCTCTGACAGCACCGTCTCCCTTGCCCAGTCGCTCTCGCTCCAGCTCTGTGGGGGAGTCACTGGGGCTGGCTGCAGGCAGGACCATGAAGGCCCTGGTGTCTCACCCCTCCTCCTCCAACCCCAAGCTGTTGCCCTTCACCAGGGGAGAAACCATCACTGTGTTGGTCCTGGAGCCACGCAACGGCTGGCTGTATGGACGCACGGACAGCAACCTGCGGTACTTAAACTTCAATACAACAAAAAAAAAATCCCACCAAATTTCAAATCCGACACACATTCCACCCC
Organism: Benthosema pterotum; assembly: GCA_039105355.1. Classification (NCBI taxonomy): domain Eukaryota; kingdom Metazoa; phylum Chordata; class Actinopteri; order Myctophiformes; family Myctophidae; genus Benthosema; species Benthosema pterotum. The sequence continues at coordinate 25,524,918 of CM076973.1, read as the reverse complement.
ATCACAGAGCTAGTGAGTGGCCGGTGTTGAATAGGTTGTCCAGAAACACCCCCAAAAAGGCAACAGGAACCGCTGTAGAGGCTCCAACGGTCACCTCTCTAGTATATTAAAATAACAATAATAATAATAATTTAATTATTATCCAATGAACAAACAAGTGAATATTCGCAAGAACTTTTTTGTCTTTAATCACTTAAGCCACAGATACTGATATATATCAGCGACTGATGATATATACTAGCAGTCAAGTTCTGGTTGCTGCTGCGTTGATTTGTGTGCGTTTGTCTAATTGTGTGTCTCTGTTGTGTTTTTTATCTCAGCCAGGGCTGGTTCCCTGCAGCCTATGTGGCTTCTTCAGAGGACTTCTCCAACACCTTAGGGACCAGGTACCATATGGACAACCTTATAATCCATCTTATAAACCCTTAACAACACATATTCGCTGCGTTTCCATGATTTGTTTTATCTCTCTGGAGAGACAAAACATATAATATATAATATATAAACATATATAAAAAAATGTTGCACAAGATCAGTCTTGGCTGACCTTCTGTCTACCACTATGAAATGTGTGTTTTAAAAGGTTAAAACTTTATATTTGTATAATTATAATTGTATAATTACAAGCACATTTGCATAATGTTGTATAAGAACAATAATCATATGGTTTCATTACTACAAGCACAACTGCACAATCTTATGTTTATTATGTTCATTATTTGTCTTCTGTGTCTCTGTGTACACATTGGAGTGTTAATATTATGACATTATTCTGATTTGACCTTTTTTCTGTTGTCATCATAGTGGCACCTCCGTGAGAAGCCACAGCATGAACAACCTGTTGGATCCTACGGACACGTCCGGCGACCAATCAGAGAAGCAGGACAGCAGCAGGAGTCACGGGGACGTCCCGTCCCCGGCCACGCCCACTCGCAGAGCTTCAGTGGACATTCGCTCGGCCTCTCCTCAGCCCGAGAGGAAGACGGAGCCAGTGGCCGAGACCAAGACGGCCCCGCCACCTCCTCCCCCGCCTCCCCCACCTCCTCCTCCCCCGCAGAACGTCAGGCGCGCCTCAGAGTCCGTCTCACCACTCCCAAAAAGGAAAGAGGAAGCGCCTAACGATGGCAAGGTACAGTAGAAGCTACTTAACCCTACTGTAGAGGGTATGTGCATGCACAAGTGAGTGGCAAATCTAGTGGCAAAGTGAGTTTAACATTGTTTTATGCAGTCAAATAGGACTTTTCTGTTTGGATGTATGGGCTGTCAAGGCCAGAAATAAAGCAATAATTCACAAGAGGTGCAAGATTATTGTCTATATGCTGTGAGGCATGGTGAGTATCTATGAGTGTCTCCAACCCTCTCAGCCATTATAAAATAGATGGTAGTCTTGGACTTCGCGTAGCTTATAATTATTGCTTTTCTAAAATGGTTACAAACATTAGCAATAATAATACCATAAAATTGTTTCTAATTCACAAAAGTAGCTACTATGCGCTCACTAGAGTTAACCACACACCACGGTGTTTTCACTTTGACGTTGTTTTTGACAGGGAAATAGCGCTTGGTGTCTTTATGATGCCACTCGGAGTCACACATTCACAAGTGCAGGTGGTGCTTAAGCAATCAAGGCAATCAAGTGATCACCTTTCCCAGTTACAGAGCTGCGGGATCAATCCAACACAGCTGGGAACGATATAAAGTGATTGAAGGTGTAGATCGGATTTTACAAGGGCAACCAGCCAATCAGAATCAAGTATTGAACTAACCGTTTTTTTGCCCCTCAATAGGCGTTCCCAACCATGACGATGATGTCACACACATACCCTCTAGTCTACCGTATACTTTGTTGATTGGAGTTCCCCAGGTTCTGTAGTAGAACTGTTCCTTTTCACCTCTAGGTGATCAACAGGATTGAAACATTTTGCAAGCATGTAGATCTGCTAATGTCACAAAATGTTCCCCCTACAACAGGGGAGCTAGAGTTTACGTGGTTGACATATTCTCAATGTGTGTTTCATAGCGTCTCACTGTGTGTAACATGCTTTTGTCCATGCTGAGTATACAAAACAAAAACAACCTGCTAATGACATCTCTGTGCTCATGTTTTTAGACACTATCCCCCCATGGCCCTGGAAAACCTGAGAATCCACTCTTTCCCAGGTAAATGTGCATTTTTAGTACATACAGTACATCTATGTGTAAGCATGGCATGACTCACGTTGCCAGTAAATAGTATATAATATGACGGTACTTAGCACTTACTCATGTTGTTCATTTTCAGAGGCACGAACCCATTTGCCACAGTGAAACTGAAACCTACAACGACCAATGACAGATCCGCCCCTCAGATTCATTGACCAATCAGCTCTTTGCAGTTTGAAGTCTGCCAGGTCAAATTTAGATATAGGTACATATATGTTCAGGGTAATGCTGGTAAGCTAACTAACCTTTTATGGAAGATAAGGGCAAGAGGGATAACTATCCCTGTTTTCTTTTCTTTTGAAATTACAACAGCAAGGATATTTAGGGAATATAAAATGTCCAATGTTCATCAGCTTGTAAGCTTATTTTGAAACTACCAACACTTGATTTAGCCATTTTCTTTTTTTCCTCTCCATAGTATAATGTTATCCTGCAAATGATTTAATGAATCCATTTGTTGATGTTATAGACTTAGCATTAATGTTTGTTTGCATTGGATCTGCACACTAATAATGACAACTCTTGTGACATTTTAATTAATAGTCCTTGACTTTGATATTAGTGAAAACAGCAAACCATAATGCAATGATCATAATGTAAATATGTGCAGTACAATATCTAGGACTTTTACCAACACACAGGATCTGATGTAAATATCACCTTTTGCTTTTCTGATCACATACTGTATGTACAGTAGAAGCCTGTATGTGAGAGGTCACAATGTGGAAACCTGCCATTACAGAAATTACAATATATTTTATTCTCAGTCTTCCACTTCAAACATGTATTCCAGTCATTGTAAATCCATAACCTACTGTTGTTGTATAATGCAGATGTACTTTCTTCTAAACACGTTTTTGTTCCAACACTATTTGCGCAGCAGCCTTTGAATTAATCAATTTTCCTTTTAATTATGAGTTCCGTGTAATTTTATCCGCCGTGGTTGACAACAAGTAAAGAGGCATATTTAACTCAAGGCATTTTTTATTGTTTCTCATTTGGATCAATTTTCTCTGTTCATATAGAGCTTGTTTTTCCTATCAGCTTATCTTCTACATCATCTCATCAGAGAGAGGGAGCAAGGAGGAAGGAATGGAGGAGAGGAGACAAGGAAGGACGAGGCTGAATCATACGATGTGTAAGAAGGGCCCCCGCCAAAAAAAAAGGTGAAAAAAAAACAAACTAACAAAAAAAAAAAACATAAACAATGGGGATAGCACAGTATAAAACACAGAAGGTAAACAGGAAAAAGTGAGTTATAAGCAGGTAAAGCACATGTGGTAAATGATTCCATTATGAGACAATATAATACATTCAAATTATCCAAAAACAATCAAGCATGTTTGTATATTATTCACAAAAAGTAAGACAATGAAATATTGTAATTGTGACGGTGGTGGTGCCAGCAGCAGGCTTGCCTGTGAGTGCTTGGTTCGTCTCTGCTCTGCTCAACCCCCCTGTTGGCCTGCCCTGGTAGCAGCGTGTCAGTAAGAGCAAGGCCTGGTGTGACAAGCATAAAGGGTCCCAAGGCAGGCGACGAGAAGAGGGGTGGTAGTGGTGGTGGTGTGTGTGTGTGTGTGTGGGGAGGAGGGGGTGCAGCAGTTACAAAATATGAGCGCTGGGAGGTGGGAGGTGGTGAGTGTGCAGGCGTCCATTACTCATGCACCAAAGCCTCAAATTCTGGAAGAAGGAAAGAAAAACAAGCAAAGAGTGATTGAATTAGGAACGCCCTGATCCGATCATGTGATCAGAAACAGGATCTTCACATGATCGAATCGGTTCGGGAGCATGATCGGAACATGCTACATGATCTCCCGTAAAATAACCGTAGATAAACTACTGTAGAACCAAATATCCGTTCATCATATGACACTGAAATACCTCCCCATTGACAATGACGAAGGGCCGCAGTCTCTACCCAACTTGAGTTACCGTGCTGATCATTGCAAAGTTATTAAATAGACTGAAACAGCCACAGTAAAATTGCACTTCCGGGTTGTTAAAAACACACTTTTGACTCTATTAATAGTTTATCTATGGAATGTCAATTCTGTTATTTTAGACTATGTATATCATGTGTGTTCAGGCTGCCTGGAAATGAATAGAATTCTGTTGTCTCCATCAGGTACCCTCAGTCACTCATTCTATAGGCCTGTATGTTGTTGCTGCCAGGTGGAGACAATGGTGGTTCAAAACAATTATTTTTCAGGATACAGAAAAAGCGACTTACTGTATTGATTTCAAATCATTGAATCATATCGTATCGTATTGCCATAGTAAACCAATATAGTCCATGTCAACCATGTATCGTGAATGATACGTATCGCTTCACTATTAAAATGTATCAGCTATTTCCACTACAATGGAGCAATGTTTTTTATGACAAAACAGGGCATTCATTTTACACACCCATAGAAAGAAACTGAAATATGGAAGAAAGAAATATTTTTATCCGAGAGCAACAATATACTCCTCCTCTTGTCTCTGCGTTATTTAATGCCAGCACCCACCTTCAATGCCGATCTTTCCGTCTCCGTCCTTGTCTGCGGCGTCGATGAATGCTTTGGTCTCAGCGTCCGTCAGGTCTCTGCCGTCTGGAGAGAAACCCTTCAGGACAAACCTTAAAGATAGCACACAGTGCAGCACAGTGTTAGTGCACTGTGCAGCCTGTTGATCGTGCTGCAGTGGTGCGTTCACACTTTTTAAACTGGGGTGGCCCAAGTGGGGCACTGAATGATGCTGCGGTGGCTTGGCGTGGAGAAAATAGCATCGATTTAACTGTTCTCTGTCTCTGCTCTATACTTTACTTTTGTATTTCCACTACCAACATCATAGAGACATAATTATATGCTAGCGGGCCTATTCTTTCTTTCTTTTTTTCTGGGCAGAAAACCCAGAAATCATTTTTTGTGCATTATTTGATTTATAAAAGAAATAACTCAAAATCAAACATTTATTGCAATTTCCAAACTAGGGCTGCAATCATAAAGTGCCCACTTGTGAGCAGAGCGAGCGACCAGAGAGCAAGTACCCTGCTACCTCCAGGAGATAATACTATGGTCAACCATCAATACTTATCGACATCTCTTAATTACATCACCATGATCACCTAAACCTGCCAATCGGAGCACATCGAGGTTGATTGTTTGTTGATTGTTCGTTCGATGATTATGAACCAGTCTTTACTTGCACCTGCTCGTTCTGCTCGCGCAAGTAATGACAGAGACAGCAATTAATCACATTATATTATACATAGGTTGTGGTCCAAACGAACAAGATATTATTGTAGTTCTACATTACTCACTTAAGCTCCTCCTCCTCTATGAAGCCGCTTGCGTCTGCGTCAAGAGTCTGAAAGACTTTCTTCACGTTTTCCGCCGTCATGGCCTTCATTCCCACCATGTCAAAGAACTTCTTATGGTCAAAGGTCGTGGCTACAGAGAGGGTATATGAGGATGGGAAACTTTGATTTTTGTATTCATAATATTATAGCAGATGTCCTATATCCCAACCTTGAATTCAGCAGGAGCGAGGTGTAATGACCAAATTCTTAATTAACTGTTGGATATTTCCACAGAAAAACAGCATTTTACCACATGCACTGCAAACTAATGATCATTACTTAAGAGGGAATAGGACTGTAGCACAGACTCTTAAATACCACAAGGATAATTTACAAAGACTGACATTGATAAAGCAGTTGTGGTCATGTTTTATGATCTTTTATGATGCAGCGTGAGTGTGGTTGATATTAAAGTGCCATAGCTGTCTCTCTAGGGGACAAATATGTTTCTATTTTTAGCAAACAGACTATTAATTAAAGGACTTTAACTGTACGAAATGTAACTGAAAATTGACCAATAATCCACACTTAGCCTAATGCATACTGTTCCAAACATTATTGAACATTTGAAAGGTTCCTATGAATGCCCACACTGAACTCTGCTACAGTAGTTGTCTGTACCTTTACCATACCTGCAAAAGCCTCAAGTGCCTTCTTGATATCTTCAACTTTCAATAGATCTTCCATTTTGGTAACTGGAATGAGAAGAGAGAAACGGTAGAAAGTGAGAATTCATGGATAGTTGAGTCAGACATGAGACCTTTATGGCATCATATTGCCATAAAGATTGTGTGATGTAACATTAGTAACACAGTTAATTTTTGACACAGACTGACAGCTGAATAAAAATCTAAATCACATCACAACTTATGGCTGATGTGAAATTGGATACTGTTGTTGGATGTGAGCCTGAGATGCATATGTACTTAACAGAACTCATTGTGAAATGCACCACAGAAAACTATTTCCTACCATAGCACACCTACCAACGGTATCTGCAATGAGCGTGCCAGTTCTCACATTGGCACACTTCTACACTGTTGTTGAGTTTTTCAAATGGCATTTTTCTGGTGCTTTGAATGCCACAAACCAAATGCCATTGAGGTCCATTTTAGATATCTCCAAATAACCTCTGAGGAGGGTAGAGGGTGCTTGGAACCACTAGTGTGAGTGAGTGATCTTACAACGACAAGCCAGCTGCCAAATTCAACCCCCTGGTATGTTACAGTATATGTTTGCCCTCAGGACCCACCTGAATGCCCCCCAGGGATCTTTATGAGTGTGTGTCTGTTGAGGAGAGAGGGTATATGAGTTGAGAGGGGAACTAAATTTAAAACAACCAAGCATTACTTTGAAAAGTATGCATATACCGGTATAGCCCAGACGGTTAGCTCAACAGTCTGGGCACCTAGGCTGCTAAGCGCCAGCCTGGCGGCGTGCCGCGGTTTCGACTCCCGAGCCTGGCGGCCTTTGTCGTGTGTCTTCACCCCATCTCTATCCCCAATTCCTATTCCCATTTTTACTTTCAACTATCAATAAATGCATAAAAACGCCCCACAAAACAAATCTTTGAAATCTTTTCTGCTTGCGGTGTGAAGCTGTGTAATGGTTTGACTGAAGTTGTGACTTCTGGACAAATACAGAAGGGAGTGATCAGTTGACCAAACTTGATTTAATGTTGGTTTGATAGATTGGGGATCGAAACAAACCAAAATATGAGCAGGAAGCTTCACTTCAAGGCTTTCAGGGTCTAGCCGACCTCATGGGATAAATCAGTTGAAATAGCTTGTTGGTAGGAACAAGCTTAAAAGGACAGGAACAGTGATTCTGACCATGACATGAGGCCCGGCTGTATTTCATTCAGGCACTCACTAGACGGTCTGAAGGATCTTTGGCACACAATGCCCATGGAAGATGACCAAAGTCCATTGTTGAGAATTTAAGATGTTGGAATAAATAACACAGCCTGGCACACACAACTGTATAGGAGGTCAGAAGCAAACGTGCACGCGCGCGCGCACACACACACACACACACACACACACACACACACACACACACACACACAGTCTGTCCTTTTGATAAACTCTTAAATGTCTCTCTCCCAGTCCTTCTCACATTCCACATCCTCTGTCCTCGTCACTCCTTCCCTCTGATGGAGAGGAGGAGGACAGGAGTAATGTCCTCAGGAGTAATGTTCTCTCCAGACACTGGCAATGCCACTTGGACTGTTGCCCTCACTGCAGCAAAGTTGCAGCACCAACACACACCCTCACATGGTCACGTGGTTCTCCTCTCCCAAATTGTGCTCCGTTCGTTGTCCCTTGCCCTGTGCCGCGGGAACAACGGAGGACCCATTGGCACAAGGGAAGGGAGTATTTAATTTATCCTGGTCCAAAAGGAGAGGGGAAACAACTTTCACCCAGTAGGTGCTTTCTCTGATGGCTCAAAAGAGTGTCATGGGTTACGTCACATGTGTTTTTCAGACATGGACACGTTGACACAAAGAGTCAAACAACCTGTAGTTAAGTAGCATTCTGCCAGCAATACTCGTAATAACTAATTTTAGAGCAGTTACAAAAGTATAATTTAACATAGATAATTATGATTATGTGCTAGCTACTTTCTACTGGTGCTTGAGGCTTCTCGAGTAGGCTAAATGTGACCAACATTGGGCTGGTAGATAGTTATGTTATTTATGTTGATGATAGTGTGAGGGCGGGAACAGGACACAGAATATTGTCAGACCTGCTTCGCCCTATTCTATTATTTCCAATTACTGGCTGTTTTGTACATTATCCTCCTTATTACGCTGCTATTCCTATACAAATCACACCAATGTGAAGAGAGTAGTCCTGGGTCTAACCCCAACAGATAGAGATAAGTATTGAGAAGTATAGTATAGAAGAGAGCATGGAATAGAGATAAAATAGACACATTGTAGGTATAATAATGTAATTGTAACATGTTAATAATGAAGAATTGGACTAATAGATCAGATAAACCCAGTTGCAGTCAGTACCTTACAGACCTGTGTAGGGGTCAGTACTGAGCCCTGAGTGCCTCTTGTAGTGCAGAGCTATGGAACTAAGGTGTTAAGCTGTGAAGAAATATAGAGCAAAGTATTTGTGCCTCTGACATTACTCTGTGTGTGTGTGTGTGTGTGTGTGTGTGTGTGTGTGTGTGTGTGTGTGTGTGTGTGTGTGTGTGTGTGTGTGTGTGTGTGTGTGTGTGTGTGCGTGCGTGCGTGTGTGCACGTGCTTTGAGAGGTAGGCTACTCTGTGTAAGCATTTGCAAAGTCTTGTTAGAGTGGAGTTGATAGTCCCTCAGCATATTGTAGTGTTTGACCCTCTACACTTACTTTGATGATAGGACTCCAAAAGTGCCACTAGTGACTTATAAAACCTGATATTATACAGCCTTCCTTGCTGCCTCTCTCTTCCCAACCTCTCCACCTGTTATGCACTCGAAAGGCCAACTGATTTGGCAACAAAAAACAATTATCGTAGCAGGTGTTACAGTGGAAGTCGGTGGTGGTCGGATCGGGCTGAAACCTTGCCCAAATATGGAGTCAGGCATCATAGATGCGAGAGATGACTGACTGCCACATCCAAGATCCTCATGGGAGTCATGCCATTATAGATCCAGATCTTCTAAGAAATATACTGGTACTGGATAGATATGCAGTAATATGCTTTTCAAAATTGTCATTTGAAATCTTGAAAGTGAACATTAGTCTGCTTCATAATAATGCACTTTCCTGGTGTTATGTTCATACTGTACACAGACAGACCCCACAACAGAACAGATCTACAAATGTAGTTCTACAAGTAGAATGGAATTAACAGGGCCCAAGTCTCATGGCTTACTGTAGGCGTTTAGGTGTCTTCGCGCTGAGTGATTGTACATTGCTTGTACATTGAACAATACTGTATCCACGGTCGGTAAAAAACTAATATGACCAGTATGATGGATAGTGTGCTTCCAGATATTTCAGTGCAGTGATATGCACCATAACACATCAATTCATCACAGCAAACTCGTTTTTTAATTTTATTTCTTTTTTTAATGGGGTTTTCACTTTTTTTCCTCTGCTGTGATTATGAAATCACTGTCTTGTGTTTCTGCCCATGGCAGCACATCGCACATTCTACTCCAGAGGTTCCACAAAGCACTTGTCTTACCACGAACAAACGCTCAACCAGTTTATTGGTACTGTAATTTATTAAAACACATACGTATGTCACCTACTTTGTCACCTACTTTATTTAAACAAGCCTAAATCCCAAAGAATCCAGAATCTTCAACATTTATACAGGTTGTTGTTATAAAGGAATCTGTGAAAATTCAAGCTTAACACTCACCCCATGTTAACTTCAGAGTGGTGATGCGCGCACATGCGCGCGCACACACACACACACACACACACACACACACACACACACACACACACGCAATTCTAAATTCTAATAGACACTATTTTTAGCCCATACCATAAACTATATCAACACCTCTTAGTGTGTGCCTATCCATAAACACTTAAAGATATCCCATGTTGGCATATGTATGATGTTGTTACAAGTACCGTAAAAATGCCTTCTATGATTAATGCTCTTTATATTTAGTTTTCAACACATTTAGCTGTATTAGCTATCAGAAATATACATCAACCAAGTCCATTACAATGCATCACCAGTGACTAGAATTGCTTAGCACGACAAGAGTATGTTGTGTTTTTTCTATGGCTATGAATTCTGTTCTCTATGTCTATTCTTACTTCCAATTATAGGCTATACCTCCTGTTTTCGCTTTTCACTAATATCTTGACTTGGCAACATACAAGCTCACAATGCACCACATGAGCTTGTAGCTCAACTTGTAGATCAGCTATTTTTAATTAATATTTCTCATCACTTGTCTTACCTGAGTGGTGGACGGATGCAGAGGAGAGGGGGAGAGAGGGAGAGATGGGAAGACAAAGGGACAGAGAGGCGATGGCGAGTAAAAAGAGAGACAGAGGGGTCAGCAGAAAAGGGAAGGACACAATAAGACTTTTATAGGCCCCCTCCCCCCTTACATACACACATCCATGCTCCTGTTTCTTCTCTCTATTTTGGGAGGGCATGGAGGGTCACTATAGACTCTAACGCACGTCATGCAAGACATGACGCCCGGCCTGTTGGCCCTAAAGTGGGATCCCTCCCTGTCTCTGTGGCATTTAACAAATCACACACAGGCCTATTAATAATCTTAACCACTTGAACCACAGTGTCTCCAGACTCCCTATCCATGGGCTAAAATTTGGTGAAAATAGCTTTTACATGCTTACAATTCTTATACCTGCACTAGAGAAACAGATGACAAGGCAGTGGATATGGAAACGTTAAACAATCCACACACCTCCCACACAAAAGTGTCGAAGAGCCTCAGGCAAATTACTTGGGAATCCAGTCAACTATAATAATATGGTTTAAAGCAGGGGTGGATTGGCCATCTGGAGTACAGGGAGTTTTCGCGGTGGCCTGCGCCACCTAGTGGCCTGGACAAGATCCAAAATGCACTAGTGGTACTTCCAAAATGCACTAGAATGCGCTAGATGCTCGCCTGGAACATACAGATTGAAATGATCTTCTACATTCTCAGTTGTGTAGACTAAGTTGGGCTAATTCACATGATGAATATTTTAACTCTTGAGGGTGTAAAAATGAAACCAAATGGACCCGGAGGGGCCATTTGGTTTCATTTTTACGCTCTCAAAGAGTTACATCTGGTTAACCAAAAGGCAAAATTGTCCCGGTGGGAAAATATGTGCCAATCCGCCCCTGGTTTAAAGTGGTTAACGCCTCTCTAGTACGGTAGCTCACTCAGTAGTAGTAGTAGTAGTGATATTCTCATTTCTGTCAAAAGACTACATGAAGGGACATGTACATGTTGTAGTAATAGTAATAGTAGTAGTAGTGGAAGTGTACAGTGGACGTGCATGTTTTCTGGGGTCACTTAGTGTACCACAATGGTGTTTAAATAGTGTCTGTATACCAACAGCATGCCAAAAAAATAGATTACACAGCCCACTTGATAACTAGGCCAGTGGGGAATATGTCTAATAAATATGGAAATGTTCCATGTTTATTTAGAGGCAAGGTGGTGAACAACAATTTACATTTCATTCAGAGGTGTTGTGACATTCCTCAGGGGAACAAGATGTCAGTCATATATATTGTATGGCACATTTATATTGGTGATATACTGTATGACCTTGAATGAGCCCCACTGACTCACGTTACAAAATTAAATGTAAAGCATTTCAATGAGTCACATAAAAACTACATTGGTGGAATGTAACTAATCAAGTACTGAACTAAATTTTGAGGTGCTTTTACCTTACCTGAGCATTTCCAATGTTCAATACTATTTACTTCTACTCTGCTACATCTCAGATACAAATATACTTTTACTATATTTGAAAACGTACCAGTTACTTAGATTCAGATTATTACAATACACAAGTTAGCCACTTCAAGGCTTATATACATTTGCATATATACAACCTACACAATGTTTTGCAATGTGATGCATTGTGTCCTTATACCGTAAATCTTGTATATTCAAAACATTCTCAAACATTTGAAAATCATGATTCATGATGAGTATGTTCTACTTTTGTACCTTTAAGCACATTTTGATACCAATACTTTTGTACTTCCAAAAATAAAGTCCGGAAAAGCAGATGCACAGTACTGCGTTAGTATTTTAGTGTGGATCATCTTTCGAGATGATCTCCAGACAAACACACACTCAGACACAGATGAACACACAGACCAGACAGAGCTCCTGTACTGTATGCCGCTGTAACAGAATGGGCAGGTGGTCGCGGGATATGGAGTGATAACATGAGAACAAAGAAACGCACTATGGCAGTCATTTAGGAGACCATGCGAATAGCACTCCTTGCACGTAAACGACCTACTCTACTGCATGGATCATTGTTTCTGGGATGGTGCATGCGGTTCCCAGAATCAATGATGATTTACTACCAGTTGTTCAAGTTATCCCTACCCTACTTTGTTTATTAAGAAATAGCGATGGATGGGTCCCTAGAAGCCACTACATGTCTGATAAGAGTCCAAATGGTTCAACGTTGAAGAGCAATATTGCTCCAAACATGCTATAGGTATTCAGGCATTTTAATATCAAGAGACAATAAATTCTTGAATAGATTAGATATATCATCTGAAAACATTCTGCCAAGAAGATGGGTCAAGATCTGTATGTTTAGAAAATACACCGGCACTGTGACTCGTTTTGTTGGGCGACCCTGTGTGACCTCCTCACTCAAGGACCCCAGACCACACTTTGAGAGCCGTTGCTACTGTGTAACAATCCTGGAACCAGATGGTGCTCAGTTTGATCCCATGTCTGTCACCAAGCTACTGAACCCCTCTGTTCCCGGGGTATTGTTCTGCTGCGGTTGACCTGGTGACATGTCCCGCCTAATGAACACTCACATTTCCTCCCCGAGGTTCAATATAGCCATATATATATATATATATATATATATATATATATATATATATATATATATATATATATATATATATATATATATATATATATATATATATATATATATATATATATATATATATATATATATATATATATAGATGGACATGTCTGAACTCCACTGTAACATCTTGCCAGGAGTAACAAGAGGATATATACAGTGAGGAAAGTAATTATTTGATCCCCTGATGATTTTGTAAGTTTTCATGATTAGAAAGAAATGAGCACTCTGTCATTTTTATGGTACTTTTATTTAAACAAATAGAGACAGAATATGAACAAAAATGTCCATAAGAAAATAATATTTAAAGGTTATAAATTAATTTGCGTTAGAGCTCGTGAAATAAGTATTTGATCCCTAAGCACAACCTGACTTAGTACTTGGTGGAGAAACCCTTGTTGGCAAGCACGGAAGTCAGATGTTTCTTGTAGTTGGTCACCAAGTTTGCGCACATCTCAGGAGGGATTTTGGCCCACTCCTGGTTAGATCTTCTCTCCAAATCCTGAAGTTTTCGAGGCCGTTGCTTGCCAACTCGAAGCTCGAGCTCCCTCCATAGATTTTCTATAGGATTAAGGTCTGGAGACTGGCTAGGGCACTCCATGAGCTTAATGTGCTTCTCCGTGAGCCACTCCTTTGTTGCCTTGGCCGTATGTTTTAGGTCGTTGCCATGCTGAAGACCCAGCCACGGCCCATCTTTAGTGCTCTGGCTGAGGGAAGGAGGTTATTGTCCAAGATCCTGCGGTACATGGCCACATCCATCGGCCACACAATGCGGTGAAGTTGCCCTGTACCCTTAGCAGAGAAACAGCCCCAAAGCATAATGTCTCCACCTCCATGCTTGACGGTGGGGATGGTGTTGTTGGGTTTGTATTCAGCATTTCTCTCCCTCCAAACACAACAAGTCAAATGGATGCCAAAGAGTTGAATTTTGATCTCTTCTGACCACATCACCTTCCCCGCAGCCTGGTCTGAATCATTTAGGTGTTCATTGGTGAACTTTAGACGGGCCTCTATGCGCCTTCTTGAGCAGAGGGACATGGCTGGGCACTGCAGGATTTCAATCTGTTATGGTGTACTGTGTTACCAATGGTTTTCTTGGTGACTGTGGTCCCAGATGCCTTAAAATCAATAACAACAACACCATGGCCGTCGTCAAACATGGAGGTGGAAACATTATGCTTTGGGGCTGTTTCTCTGCTAAGGGTACAGGGCAACTTCACCGCATTGTGGCCGATGGATGGAGACATGCACTGCAACATCTTGGACAAGAACCTCCTTCCCTCAAATACTTATTTCACAAGCTCTAACACAAATTAATTTATAACCTTTAAATATTATTTTCTTATGGACATTTTTGTTCATATTCTGTCTCTATTTGTTTAAATAAAAGTACCATAAAAATGACAGAGTGCTCATATCTTTCTAATCATGAAAACTTACAAAATCATCAGGGGATCAAATAATTATTTTCCTCACTGTAATTGCTTCCTTATCGGAAGTGTGGTGAGTGACACATTGACACACGCGTGCAGTCACACACGCGCACACCAGCATACTCACATACTCTAGCAGGAATTCACAGACATACGATATGTGAGGCAAACAGGCACACACACACTGACTTTTCTCTGGTTCCCCGAAGACCAGCATAAATTTGCATACCTTCCATTCTCTTTTCCTACCTGTTCAGCTTTTGACTACATATTATCCATCCATCTATCTCCACCTCTGTCAATGATTTTACTAATCTCTCTATCTGTATATCTCGCTATCCTCTCCTTCTCTCCTCCCCCCAATTCTTTTTTTATCGGTCTGTATCTCCCCTTCCTTCTCCCATATCTCGACACCCACAATCTCAAGCTTGTCAGAAGGACCTTGACAGCTTCTAGATGGGTTTTGGATTTACCTACTGTTGCCTCAGACATCCTCACCCCCTCACTTTCTTTTTCTTTCAGTCACCTATCTACTCTTATAGGCTTCTACACTGATGTATTAACACTTTCCTCTGCTGATTCCAGTCATGGTCAAATCAACATTTTATGTCCAACTTATAGAACATAAAGTGTGTGTGTGTGTGTGTGTGTGTGTGTGTGTGTGTGTGTGTGTGTGTGTGTGTGTGTGTGTGTGTGTGTGTGTGTGTGTGTGTGTGTGTGTGTGTGTGTGTGTGTGTGTGTGCATACGTGCCATCGTGCATGTGTGTTCCTGACCTAGGCTGTAATTGGGAACAAATTTGTCCCCATTTTTGGCCTAGCTGTGTCAGGGCATAATGTTTTGTCAAATTGGAGAGAGCATTTGTGTCCTCATTCTCAATTAGATTTTATTGAATTTTACTGTTGACTCGACAACCATGTGAAGCCATGTGTAATAAAATAATGTTGCTTCTATTTGGTTCCACATATTGTGCAGCTTTCTAAATTAACAGCTGTCCCACATTTCTTCATTTTCTTATATTCTCTCTTTCAGACATACCTTATCTTCATTATGCAATATGCACACATACACTCACTGGCCTACTACTGTATTCTTTTTTTTAAGCAATCTCCCTCCCTCCAGACTGCATGAACCTCTGTTCAGGCTCCCATGACTTTCACCTTACTACTATTGAATTACCCCTGGTCAGCAATCTCCTATGGTCAGCTATTTAAATGGATGCCAGAGGGAGGGAGGTATGGCTGGTCGGGGAGATTAGAAGGGTGACAGTAGAGACGGAGAAGAAGACTTCTAGGAAGCACAAAGATATGGAGAGGTTATCGAGCGATCCGCATGAATATAATATTTGAAGCAGTGGAGAAAAACAGCGTAATACAAAGACAGATTGGA